>OZ007512.1:11168343-11220555 GCA_963931865.1 Axinella damicornis
AGGAATGGAAAGGGTGAGGGAGGGAGAGGGTGAGGGTGAGAAAGAGGTAGCGAAGGGGAGGGAGGAGGAAGAGGGACAAGGAGGACGGAGGAGGGCTAGGGAGCGAGAGCAATGGGTGACGTAGGGAGAGGGAGAGGGTGATGAGGTGAGGGAGAGGGAGGGAGAGGAACGGAGAGGGTGATGAGGTGAGGGAGTGCATGGAAAGGTGACAACTCACTCTCGCTGCTGCAGCAGAAGACCTACGCTGGTGAGCTCAGGTATGGGGACATAACCGAGCTCCATCACAACGTACTCCAGCAGGAGGAACGTGTGAACCTGATGGAGTGTATTGGCCAAGGTGTGGGAGTGAGGGTGGGTGAGGAGGGGGGAGGAGAGGAGTGTGGGAGGGGGAAGAGGAGTGTGGGGGGAGGGAGAGGTGTGTGTGAGGGGGGAGAGGAGTGCATTGGCCGAGGTGTGGAGTGTGAGGGTGTGTGCGGAAGGGGGAGGGAGAGATGTGTGGGAGGGGGGAGAGGAGTGTGGGGGAGGGAGAGGTGCGTGAGAGGGGGAGAGGAGTGTATTGGCCCGAGGTGTGGAGTGTGAGGGTGTGTGCGGAAGGGGGAGGGAGAGGTGTGTGGGAGGCAGGAGAGGAGTGTGGGAGAGGGAGAGGTGTGTGAGAGGGGGAGAGGAGTGTGGGGGGAGGAAGAGGTGTGTGAGAGGGGGGAGAGGAATGTGGGGGGAGGGAGAGGTGTGTGGGAGGGGGAGAGGAGTGTGGGGGGAGGGAGAGGTGTGTGGGAGGGGGGAGAGGAGTGTGGGGGGAGGAAGAGGTGTGTGGGAGGGGGAGAGGAATGTGGGGGGAGGGAGAGGTGTGTGGGAGGGGGGAGAGGAGTGTGGGGGGAGGGAGAGGTGTGGGGGAGGGGGAGAGGAGTGTGGGGGGAGGAAGAGGTGTGTGGGAGGGGGAGAGGAATGTGGGGGGAGGGAGAGGTGTGTGGGAGGGGGAGAGGAGTGTGGGGGGAGGGAGAGGTGTGTGAGATCAAGGGGGGAGAGGAGTGTGGGAGGAGGGAGAGGTGTGTGGGAGGGGGGAGAGGAGTGTATTTGGGAGGGGTGTGTGAGAGGGGGGAGAGGAGTGTGGGGGGAGGGACAGGTGTGTGGGAGGGGGGAGAGGAGTGTATTTGGGAGAGGTGTGTGAGAGGGGGGAGAGGAGTGTGGGGGGAGGGAGAGGTGTGTGAGAGGGGAAGAGGAGTGTATTTGGGAGAGGTGTGTGAGAGGGGGGAGAGGAGTGTGGGGGGAGGGAGAGGTGTGTGGGAGGGGGGAGAGGAGTGTATTTGGGAGGGGTGTGTGCAAGTGTGTGAGGTTATAAATCGAATAGTGTACAGTGTATGTGGACATGGGTATATGGTGGATGTGTATGCGTGTAGGTGTGTGTTGGTAGGTCAGTGGGAAGTGGGAGTAAGGGTGACAATCCATCATGCACCCCACCAAGCATCTGCACAAACGTGGACAATCAACCTCACACACACACACACACACACACACACACACACACACACACACCACACTCACACACCACACTCACTTGCACATCGTCGTTCTTGGTCGGGAGTGCCTCCATAAACATGGACAACGAGTGATTAGACTCCAGGATAAAGTAGTTGGCTGGATCAGAGCGGAACGTGTTCAGAATGGCGTCCACGACCACTTTACCAAGGTGACTAGACTGACTGCTCAGATATGCATCTTGGAGGACCAAGAACGCATCACAGTTCTTCACACTGTAGCCTGTAATATTATTGGGTACATATATACGCATGTGTGTGTGTATGTGCGTGTGTGTGGGCATGTGTGCATGTGTGTGGGAGTGTGCATGTGTGTGGGTGTGTGTGTGTAAGTGCGTGCATGTGTCCAAGTTATGTCAAGGAATTACTCGTGTCACGGTAAGTGATGATATTATGTCAGGTAAAAAATGGTCTACTCCACTGATCATGACACACTATTATCCTGCCGTGCAATATTAAGCGCAGTTCGCTTATCATTCGCTATTAGCCACTTGTTCAACTCTTAACAGATTGTCCCCTACAATACACTTAGTCTCGTACCCAGGCCCTCACGCAGAACACGGAAGAGGGCCTGGTGACACTTGGCAAAATTCCCGTATGTGCACAGTCAGCATAACTGCGTAATCGATTACATTCCTTACTTAGATGCATTCGAAATCACGCTGAAGGTAGCTGTTGGTGATGGCTAAGTAGAATGTCCTTGCCAAGGAGCGACCAGGGGTGAGTTTTGAAGGCTAGAACAGTGGTTTTATCAAACGGCTACACTTTTCACGGGGTAAAGAATGTAATTACTACGCAGTAATTATCAATGGACGAACATGATTCGCCTACCCGAAATCAAGACTGCTGAGCTCAGCACATACAGGAATTTTGCCAAGTGTCACCAGGCCCACTTCCGCGTTCCGCGTGTGGGCCTGGGTACGAGGCTAGAATACACTAGGGCCTGAACAATTATTAGTTGACTAGTCGTAAGGTTGTTGACTACATTTCTTTCATGTCAACTAGTCGAGAGGGCCATGCAGCCTTACTCCATATGTAGAGTGTTGAACAAAAGTACGTAATTTGATGTCAGTGAAGTGACTTGTACCGTGCTGTGTACAGCTGGTGATAATGTTCTGTCTTTCTGTTCAATTAGTCGGCTAGTCGTGCAAACTGCAAACCAATTAGGGAAATCCCCCAGTCGTTCATGCCCTACAACACACTATATACTGCAATGACGTCTTCATTACTTAGTACACAGGAAGTGACATCAGTTGGAAAATGGTCCACTGATATAGTCAAAACATACCGTCTCCAAGTGGAGCAGGAATGACAAAATCGGAATCCTGGAATGGGCCTCCGTCGCTCAGTGTCGGTTCCAGAGTGAGGAAGCCGGCCAACACAAGGTTCTGCATGAGCAGCACCATGTTCCGCTCAGCCTCCCGTGCCTCGTCCGTCCCCTTCCTCTCGAGGTGAAGGAGGTACTCAAACAGAAATTTGTAGCCTCCACAAGCAGAGAAATCATCTAATAGGACCTAAAGGAGAGAGAGAGGGAGGGAGGGAGGGAGGGAGGGAGGGAGGGAGGGAGGGAGGGAGGGAGGGAGGGAGGGAGGGAGGGAGGGAGGGAGGGAGGGAGGGAAGGAGGGAGGGAGGGAAGGAGGGAGGAGAGAAGGAGAAACGAACAGAAGGTGGGTGGTGGGTTGATTTGACACATGAGTATCATTCAAAGCACACCAGTAGTCTCCTCCCCTCCTTCCACAACACACACGCAAACCTGTGAGAAGTCTGAAGAATCCTTGAGGCAACAGAAGATGGTTGCAAAGATCTCCACCAGCTCGAGCGGGGGCTGGTCAACGGCCAGCTTGATGTTCCGGATGCAGAACCCGATGCACCCCTTGCTGTGGATGAAGGTGACCACGTCGCCTGTCAGGTTATGCCTGTGGTGGTGGTGGTGGTGAGGGGGGGGGGGGGGGGGGGGAGTACACTACTAGAAACAACTGAACCTTCAGCACAAAATTCATTATGTCTGTCAGGAAGTAATCCCAACTTTTGTTGGGGAGCCACAAACATTGGTTTCCGTAGCAACTAACTAACACAAGAAATGTGGAGAGTTATGGCTAGTAGTCAAAACCCTCAGAGATGATTGCTGAAGTTAATGGACGCTCCCAAGCGCTTCAATCATAAACAAGAGCACCTATTCACTAACAACTGCCATCCAGGCAGACAGTATAATTAGAAACTTCATGTACATGTATATACCTTAGCCTCATTCCCAGGCCATGTGCGAGAAGGAGAAAGCGCTTTCTGACTGACTAAAATTAATATGTAAAGCACGCTATGTTTGACTTTTTTCTGACTTTTGACCACCTTCATGTCAGTGAAATGTAGGTGTGGTAAATACTAATTTGTCACTACAAGAATGCCATTGCCTATCGAATCAGCATACTATTACACTTTTTTATTCGACCAATCAGTGTGCTACTACAATGTTTACAGTAAACATCATGGTACTGGATCAATCACACTCTTTGTCAATGGAGCTTTAGTAAGGGTACTAAACACTATCTATTTGTGATAATCATGTTTGTCTCTAATTATGGTCAGCTCCCCTTCAATGAAAACAATCACACAGACTAGCCTCGTTCCCAGGCCCCGCCCAGCTTTTCATCGCTTGCAGTACATAAAAGCGGGAAGAGCTTGGTATGTTTCCTCACGTGAGCATGACGTAATCGCCAGAACAAAAACAAAAGTTTTGCATTATTGTTCAAGCAACTACACATTCAAACGCTTGGTGTCGCCCCCCACTAGCTAGATACGTATGGTTAGTTACCTCGTACCTTTGCCCTTCTTGCTGTTCTGAGCCCCAGTTTGCCCATGTTCTTTCTACCACCGCACGTGAGGAAACACAACTGGCCCTCCGCGTTCTTTTGTACCATAAGCAGCGCATGGGCCTGGGAATGAGGCTACACACGCAGTGACACACACACACTCCCTCCACCCCAGTACACACACTCTCTTTCTCTCTCTCTCTCTCACTACATACCTGCATATCACCATGAGGCAATCAGCGGCTGATTTACGCCAGATCTTGTTGTACGATGGGCACGGAGATGAGATGGCACCAAACAGCAGAGAAAGATCTCCAAACCGGAGCAGATCCTCCACAGCTGACAAATTCCTCATGAGGCGATTTAGGAGAGATCGAATGTGCTTCTCAAGGGAAGTCCTTTGTCTCATTTCCCTGTTCCCCTCTCCATTGCCATCTCCACCTTCTCTGACATTCATTTGTGGGGCAGACGGTTGCACTGGAGAATGTGACTTGCGTGGTCTCACTTGCGGGCTTGTGGGAGGAGGGAGGTCAAGAAAAAGATGGATGCATCGTACGAGGATAGCTGACAAGTTGGACATCATCATTGCAGACACAAGCAACTCTGGTCCATTGGCAAGGATGTGGACAACTTTCAGGATCATCAGGCCCGTCTCCTCCGTTTGTGCATCCTCTCCAACCTCGAAATACTTCAGCAAAGCAACTCCACCCCTCATATTCGCACTCTGGGCCAGCTGTGTCACATGACGAACAAACAACAAGGCTACATTCTCTGCAAATTCAAAAGCTTCAGGGAACTTTGTAACCAGTTCCTGACCCTTGAATTTCTCACAGCTCTTGCAAAAGAGTGGCAGAAGCTTGTAGAGCTGTTTCTCCTTCTCAAACGGGTTCCGAATGTGCACATACTGGGCATAAAGATGTCTGAGTGTCTTCAGTCCAAGGTCCTCCACCACTGGGTGCTGCTCTTGCCTGTCTCGTGTCTGCTTCGTCCGAGTGAAGGTACTTACGATTCTGCTGAACATGCCGCCCTCACGGACCCCAGGTTTTGGAGGAGGAGATCGAGACGCCATGACCAGCAAGGCTGGATGAGTGCGATGGGGGTAGTTATCCTCTCGATAGTGCACATTCACAGAACTACTCTACCTAGTTAGTTCACAAGAGCAGAATTTACATTATGGCTATTCCATTTGAAGATCACATGAAACCAGGTGATTGTCATATGACCGGAGGGAGGTTCCCTACGTACGTACGTGTACGTGTATAGACCCTGCTGCAAAATGTAAGTGGGAGGGGCAAGCTCTCACACTAACAAGACGTCTTTGTTCAGTTCATAGCAAGTAGAAGGTATTTATTTTGTTCAACAACTGTCAACCGAGTTTACAAATATAAATTGTGTACAAGCCACAGACATCAAACATCCACAAACTGAAGGATTTGATACAAGACGGGTAAGGGCTAGGCTAGGTTGCTGCTAGCTGGATTAAAAAAAGACGCACTGGGAGAAAGAAACACAGTGCACAGTATGCTTAGGTGAAATCTTTGCAAATGTGGTGGCTTTTAAAAAAGCCTTTTGTAGTAAATAGAAAAGACCAAGAGAGAGTGAGAAGGGGAAATGTTCAGTTTGGTGGTGGCAGTTTACTTCTTTGCTGGAGCCTTCTTCTTGGGGCTCTTGGTAACCTTCTTTGTCTGCTTCTTTGGCGGTGCCTTTGTAGCTGTCTTCTTGGGAGTGCTAGGCTTTGCCGCAGGCTTCTTGGGCTTAGGCTTGGTGGCCTTGGCTGGTGGCTTCTTCTTGTCACCCGCAGGCTTCTTAGGCTTAGGCTTGGTTGCCTTGGCTGGTGCCTTCTTCTTGTCAGCTGCAGGCTTTTTGGTGGATGGCTTCTTCGTGGTGGTGGCTTTCTTCGCTGCTGGCTTCTTGGTCGCTGGTTTCTTGACTGCTGGCTTCTTTGCTGGGGGCTTAGCCTCGGCTGTCTTCTTGGTGACCTTGAAGCTTCCGGATGCTCCTGTCCCCTTGGTCTGGCTCAGGGACCCCTTGCCAACGCCGCGCTTCAGAGACAGCTTCACGTGGGTCTCGAAACCCTCAGCGACCTTGTAATTGTTCTGAATGTACTTGATGATCTTCTGGCGACTTGATCCATTACGCTCCTTCAGAGAGGTGATAGCATTGACAACCATCTCGTTGTAAGGTGGGTGAGCTGCGGGTGGCCTTGGCTTGCGGGCAGCCTTGGGCTTCTTCTCGGCAACTGGCTTGGGATCGCTCGACATCTTCGCAAATAATCTTCAGGTAGAGTCTTTGGAAAGCTTCTTCTTCTTCGGGAACACCTCGGAGTTTGACACACTTCGAATGCGCAACCGACGCCAGCAGTTATTTATATAGTAAACACACACGGACCACCTCGTAAAAATCTCACGTGATTAGGATCACTTCGTTGTGGTACGCGATCGGAATCATTGACAGTACTTGGCTGGCTAGGTGGTGTGCTTGTTTATGATTTTTGATCGCTCATTTCTCCAAGACTAGGCTAGCATTTCTACTCTAGTCTGCGATGTTTGATAGATAGGTGGACACTCTTTCTGAAAACCTGATATTGTTGTAATCTATTGACTCTCTGAAGAGCTATGCAAGGATTTGAGTGAAACTCGCCATTTCTTGAGAGAGAAGCAACCAACAAATTGACTGCCAGCTACTGCTAGGAAGTTGCGGGAGCTCCCAAATCTGGATTTTAAACCAAGAACCTTTCTACCTACCTACACATCCAGGTTAAAGTTGGAGCAAGGATTGCGTTTTGGAGATATTCGGCTAAGTTGGTTGTAATTTTAGCACACCCTCCCTGGCTGGACGCCATGATTGGACATCAGTGCTTCGAGGAAAGGTCGTCTGGTTTGTGCAAGATAACGATTTTGTAGTATTTCTGGCGCTATGGAACGACTCCTTTGCTTGTTTTAAGCTTTAGGAGAGGGATTCTGACTCTTCTAACCGCTCGCTTCGTGGTTTTGGGAGGCTTTTATGCTCCCCATATGTCTCTATACAACAGTAGAAAAATCGTGACGTCATTGACAACCTCTCGAAAAAAGGCCAGTTTTCTACAAGACTAGGGCTCCATGCAAGCTGCTTTCAGTTCATACGGATCTGCATCAACATTTAGAATCCCTCTAGGATGGTAATAAGGAGTTTGCAAGTAATCTGAGGTTGCAAAGCGAGCATCTCTTTCTTGGAGCTCCATGTCCATCTCACGTGCTCCGGTGATGACTTTTCAGTCGACGAAGCAGAAGCTCCCAGAACTGGCTCAAAAGCTTTTTGCGAAGCTTTTTTCGTGCTCCTACCCAACTCTTAAGGACACCTGGTTAGTTCTGTGCGGAAAATAATAAGAAGGAGAGCGTACAATTGGCGTTTTTCGGGCTCCTCTCTGGCACTAGTAGATCACGTGCTTCAAGCATTCGACCAGTTACAAGCCCAAGATGGAAGTCAACACGGATCGAGACCAACAGCCAGCTTGGACCACACAGCTATCTGAGGTGAGAATACAGGGCTGGAAGTTGTTAAGCAGACTTTGCTTTTGCAAACTGTGGACGTTCAGTGAGATTTCTTAATTTTGCAGGTGAATTGGACCACGGTTTACCAGCCCCTCCCCCACACCCAACCTGCATGAATGTGGAGGTAAGCTAGGATGCTGAATTCTGCAATTCTACTGCTGTTCATGGTTGATGAAAGCTTTTCATCTCATACTAACATTATCTGTAAGGTACATACGTACGTGTAAAGTACACACCGTGCCTTGATTTGCAACCATTATTACTGGCCGAGATACTTGGGTTGATGCAAGTATCCACTACGGAAGATGTATGCATTCATACATTACAATCCCACATTGATACTGAATGATGTCAACGTTCATTCAAGCGACAATGCAGTGTTGAGTATGACGCATGGGAATGTGCAGTTTATCTGGCTGATGTTTGAGTCCCACCATAGCCGTAGGAGATTTTCTTGCTCTACCCTAAAAATGAGTAGGTGTGTTCTTGAAGGTGTTTCACCTGAAATAGTTCACACCGCATCCTTCGGAGAGGATGTAAAGCCATCGGTCCCGGGGGACCTTGGTCCATAGGCTCTGCCTTCTCCAGGCCCTCCTTAGCCACAATCGTGGTAAACTCCTCAAGTGTAGTCAAGTAAGTACGTAAGCCAGTTTCTACTTGGCACAGGGAGATTAGTTGGACATCCTCCAGCTACACGTCTATACCTGTTCCAGCTTTTGGTAGGGTTCCACTGAAACTGGTATCAGCATGATCATGCTTATCCAACCAGTTGCAACTATATACGTAGCTATGATCGTTGCCAACGTTTCATCTAGACTGTGCTAGTCTTCTTTAAGGAACCTGATGAAAATGCAATGTGCTACAGCTTCGTAAATACGTAGCTACTCCTAAAGAGTCTGACAAAGCTGGTTGTAGACAATCGAGAGTCCATCTCCATGACTGATGGATTTTGGGCTTCTCTCTCCACGCTCTGCATGCTCCCAGTAACGAGCTCCATGACTTTATGATGCCGTCATGCTCAGCATCGCAGTCCAGGATTCCGGGATTCGCCAGCCATTGTCTCGGTTGAGTAGTAGCCTCGTGGGTGTTCGCTGTACGTATGTGGATTGTATTGGTACCAAAACCAGCAGGGTGCTGAATTGGTTTCAGAGCTCTGTAGTAAAAGAGCTGAATGGGAATCTATGTCTACTAAATTAGGTACATAATGTGAATTAAAATATACTGGTACGTACCTCCCACACAAGGGGTATCAGCCTAATACATATCGGAGTCCGAAGTATCAGATCTGGTGGAACAGTTCCAAGCATTAAATTTCGTGTTGTGTAATCGCAAAACCAGGCACCGGGTTGAATCTTGGCTGTCCCAAAACATGCCCAGTAACTACATTGTATATCATGCAGGGCAACTCATACCTCCCCTTACTTTGCCACGCTAAGATTTCGTCCCTTCTTGAGTGATTGTCAGTTTGCTCAATAAGATGTCCTGGTGCATGACCTGCGCAAGCATTTATAACATGTCTTGCATATGAAACTGCAGTCATAAGGCTACCCAGTTGTGCAACAGGCCGAGCTCAAAGCTCCTGGTCGCGGGACAAGGGTGACTTAAGACTACCCAGGGGCAGATCCAGTTGTGCAACTGAGGATTTCAGGTTGCTTGCCCCAGATCCATTCAAGAAAATAGTGCATGAGCATAAGTATGGCCATGGAAACGCCTTTGCACTTGAAACCTAAGCTAGCTGGGAATTGCAAATTACTGTGTTCTCAAATGATTGTGCGTTCGTTTACGGCAAGACAGCTACGCCATATATACGGCAAAACCACACACTGCACACTATCTCATCAGTGCACATGCGCCAAACATTTTAAATGGATCTTGGGCAAGCAACTTGAAATCCTCAGTAATAACTTTAAAACTGTCTGTGGGTAGGGTAGCCATTGTGTTGCACTGCTGGAGAACTGGGAGGCATGTGTGTTTTATTGTTACATCCTAGTACGTACGTACGGTACGTGTCTTTGAAAGTGATGCCAAACTTCGGAAACCTTGCCGTCACTGGTTCTGAATTCCGAAACGTGGAAGTGCATAAATGCAAATGCGGATGATCCGTAAACGGAGCCCGGTGTCTTTCTCGGTAAAGGTAAGCGAATTTCAGGCGGAAAAAGTCAGCGAATTTCAGAAACCTTTCCAAAGCGAAATCCTGAAACCTTTTCCGAAGCGAATTCTGGAATTTGTAAATGTCTGACTCAGTTCCGTGCCAAAGTTCGGCATCAATTTTAAAGATGCGTACCATAACTGTGCTCAACATACACACATTTATATGTACATAGGCGTCGGAGTAGGTCCGGCTGGCCCGGCAACCACATGCAGGCCGGACCAATGTTAAAGATTACTAACGTTGTGGTGACTGTGTGGCCAAGTGGTTAAACACCTCAACTGTGGTGTGAGAGGCCGCTGGTTCGAGTCCCACCAGTCGCACCTAGGAAGGACAAGGTTTTCTGGTTTCCCTTCCCAGGAGATGGCTTCAAATAACCATCAAATAACTGCTTCTTGCCCATCTGGGAAGACTTTAGCGGTGTTACGTACCGTACTCTGCAATATTCTATTTTGTTTTGCAACATTTTGATCACCGTCTTGTGATATTCTTGAACAAATTTCATTTTGCAACGTTTCGATCACCGTCTTGTGATCTTCTGGAAGGAGATCACAAGACGGTGCATGATCGAAACGTTGCAAAATGCAAACTACCATTGAAGTCCAAGAACCAATTTGTAAATGTGGGAAGATTTTCATAAAGAAAAACACCAAATAAATTTGTTTAAGCTGCACGTTGTCTATTTACCTTATGTTACTGGCTACTTTGTTGGCCTGTGTGGCGATACTTACGTGACCTGAAAAGCATGCAGCTGTGATCTCAGAGCTCCAAACATCCTTCCCGCCTCTGCATGCAGACTACTGCAGAGGTGCAATACACAGCCTTTTGATAGTTGCCTGACCAAAGCAAGAATGCTTCCGACTTTGCGGACATATGTATACCGCTAAATTGTTTGTTGAGCAATGTTTGTGTGGTATGCTCTCCATTTCCAGCCTTATAATAATCAATTGCTAATATTTTGACTAGCATTCGCACTCTACTTTTCATCAGGGCAAATCAATACCGACCTGCAGAATTTCAAGGACTTTATACCAAACAGCCAGCAGATGGGATTGCCAACCGCCAAATGCCCCCCGGAAACCCTCACCGGATGACATCATCGCTGGTGAGTGGAGCTTGACATGGGATAGGGGTAACCCAGGATTGCTGGAACTTGTTCCCCGTGCTCTATTAATTATCCATGTTGCCACCTGGTGTGAACCATGCATAACACTGGTCCCACACAATCAGCGCCACCCCCCCCCCCCCCCCCCCCCCCCCACAGGCCAGCTCCACACAACCAGCTCCACCCCCCCCCCCCCCCCCCCCCCCACACACACACACACACACACAATCAGCCCCACCCACCAGAACCAGCTCCACCCCACACAGGCCAGCTCCACACAACCAGCTCCACCCCCCCCCCCCCCCCCCCTCCCACACACACACACACACACACACACAATCAGCCCAACCCACCAGAACCAGCTCCACCCCACACAGCACATGCACGATGCCACCCATAGGTGATTTTTCCATCTAACTTGATTGTGTTGAAATGACAGAAAATATATAACGTAAAAATACCCCCCCCCCCCCCCCCCCCCCCCGTGGATTGACTGGTTTACATGAACACAATTATTGTGTGCCCCGCTCCGTCTAACTACATGTAGATCTCAACATAACAACATATGTGTGACATACGTAGCAGCGTACGTGTGACATAGCAGCGTACATGTGACATAGCAGCGTACATGTGACATAGCAGCGTACATGTGACATAGCAGCGTACATGTGACATAGCAGCGTACATGTGACATAGCAGCGTACATGTGACATAGCAGCGTACATGTGACATAGCAGCGTACATGTGACATAGCAGCGTACATGTGACATAGCAGTGTACATGTGACATAGCAGCGTACATGTGACATAGCAGTGTACGTGTGACATAGCAGCGTACATGTGACATAGCAGCGTACATGTGACATAGCAGCGTGCATGTGACATAGCAGTGTACGTGTGACATAGCAGTGTACATGTGACATAGCAGCGTACATGTGATCGACATAGCAGCGTACATGTGACATATATAGCAGCGTACATGTGACATAACAGCGTACATGTGACATATATAGCAGTGTACATGTGACATAGCAGCGTACATGTGACATATATAGCAGTGTACATGTGACATAGCAGCGTACATGTGACAGCAGCGTACATGTGACATAGCAGCGTACATGTGACATAGCAGCGTACATGTGACATAGCAGCGTACATGTGACATAGCAGTGTACATGTGACATAGCAGCGTACATGTGACATAGCAGCGTACATGTGACATAGCAGCGTACATGTGACATATATAGCAGTGTACATGTGACATAGCAGCGTACATGTGACATAGCAGCGTACATGTGACATAGCAGCGTACATGTGACATAGCAGTGTACATGTGACATAGCAGTGTACATGTGACATAGCAGCGTACATGTGACATAGCAGTGTACGTGTGACATAGCAGCGTACATGTGACATAGCAGCGTACATGTGACATAGCAGCGTGCATGTGACATAGCAGTGTACGTGTGACATAGCAGTGTACATGTGACATAGCAGCGTACATGTGATCGACATAGCAGCGTACATGTGACATATATAGCAGCGTACATGTGACATAACAGCGTACATGTGACATATATAGCAGTGTACATGTGACATAGCAGCGTACATGTGACAGCAGCGTACATGTGACATAGCAGCGTACATGTGACATAGCAGCGTACATGTGACATAGCAGTGTACATTTGACATAGCAGCGTACATGTGACATAGCAGTGTACATGTGACATAGCAGTGTACATGTGACAGCAGCGTACATGTGACATATATAGCAGCGTACATGTGACATAACAGCGTACATGTGACATATCAGCGTACATGTGACATAGCAGCGTACATGTGACATAGCAGCGTACATGTGACATAGCAGCGTACATGTGACATAGCAGCGTACATGGACATAGCAGCGTACATGTGACATAGCAGCGTGCATGTGACATAGCAGTGTACATGTGACATAGCAGCGTACATGTGACAGCAGCGTACATGTGACATAGCAGCGTACATGTGACATAGCAGCGTACATGTGACATAGCAGCGTACATGTGACATAGCAGCGTACATGTGACATAGCAGCGTACATGTGACATAGCAGTGTACATGTGACATAGCAGCGTACATGTGACATAGCAGCGTACATGTGACATAGCAGCGTACATGTGACATAGCAGCGTACATGTGACATAGCAGCGTACATGTGACATAGCAGCGTACATGTGACATAGCAGCGTGCATGTGACATAGCAGCGTACATGTGACATAGCAGTGTACATTTGACATAGCAGCGTACATGTGACATAGCAGTGTACATGTGACATAGCAGTGTACATGTGACAGCAGCGTACATGTGACATATATAGCAGCGTACATGTGACATAACAGCGTACATGTGACATATCAGCGTACATGTGACATAGCAGCGTACATGTGACATAGCAGCGTACATGTGACATAGCAGCGTACATGTGACATAGCAGCGTACATGGACATAGCAGCGTACATGTGACATAGCAGCGTGCATGTGACATAGCAGTGTACGTGTGACATAGCAGTGTACATGTGACATAGCAGTGTACATGTGACATAGCAGCGTACATGTGATCGACATAGCAGTGTACATGTGACATAGCAGCGTACATGTGACATATATAGCAGCGTACATGTGACATAGCAGCGTACATGTGACATATATAGCAGCGTACATGTGACATAACAGCGTACATGTGACATATATAGCAGTGTACATGTGACATAGCAGCGTACATGTGACATAGCAGCGTACATGTGACATAGCAGCGTGCATGTGACATAGCAGCGTACATGTGACATAGCAGTGTACATTTGACATAGCAGCGTACATGTGACATAGCAGTGTACATGTGACATAGCAGCGTACATGTGACATAGCAGCGTACATGTGACATAGCAGCGTACATGTGACATAGCAGCGTACATGTGACATAGCAGCGTACATGGACATAGCAGCGTACATGTGACATAGCAGCGTGCATGTGACATAGCAGTGTACGTGTGACATAGCAGTGTACATGTGACATAGCAGTGTACATGTGACATAGCAGCGTACATGTGATCGACATAGCAGTGTACATGTGACATAGCAGCGTACATGTGACATAGCAGCGTACATGTGACATAGCAGTGTACATGTGACATAGCAGCGTACATGTGACATATATAGCAGCGTACATGTGACATAGCAGCGTACATGTGACATATATAGCAGCGTACATGTGACATAACAGCGTACATGTGACATATATAGCAGTGTACATGTGACATAGCAGCGTACATGTGACATAGCAGCGTGCATGTGACATAGCAGTGTACATTTGACATAGCAGCGTACATGTGACATAGCAGTGTACATGTGACATAGCAGTGTACATGTGACAGCAGCGTACATGTGACATATATAGCAGCGTACATGTGACATAACAGCGTACATGTGACATATCAGCGTACATGTGACATAGCAGCGTACATGTGACATAGCAGCGTACATGTGACATAGCAGCGTACATGTGACATAGCAGCGTACATGGACATAGCAGCGTACATGTGACATAGCAGCGTGCATGTGACATAGCAGTGTACGTGTGACATAGCAGTGTACATGTGACATAGCAGTGTACATGTGACATAGCAGCGTACATGTGATCGACATAGCAGTGTACATGTGACATAGCAGCGTACATGTGACATAGCAGCGTGCATGTGACATAGCAGCGTACATGTGACATAGCAGCGTACATGTGACATAGCAGTGTACATGTGACATAGCAGCGTACATGTGACATAGCAGTGTACATGTGACATAGCAGCGTACATGTGACATATATAGCAGCGTACATGTGACATAGCAGCGTACATGTGACATATATAGCAGCGTACATGTGACATAACAGCGTACATGTGACATATATAGCAGTGTACATGTGACATAGCAGCGTACATGTGACATAGCAGCGTGCATGTGACATAGCAGTGTACATTTGACATAGCAGCGTACATGTGACATAGCAGTGTACATGTGACATAGCAGTGTACATGTGACAGCAGCGTACATGTGACATATATAGCAGCGTACATGTGACATAACAGCGTACATGTGACATATCAGCGTACATGTGACATAGCAGCGTACATGTGACATAGCAGCGTACATGTGACATAGCAGCGTACATGTGACATAGCAGCGTACATGGACATAGCAGCGTACATGTGACATAGCAGCGTGCATGTGACATAGCAGTGTACGTGTGACATAGCAGTGTACATGTGACATAGCAGTGTACATGTGACATAGCAGCGTACATGTGATCGACATAGCAGTGTACATGTGACATAGCAGCGTACATGTGACATAGCAGCGTGCATGTGACATAGCAGCGTACATGTGACATAGCAGCGTACATGTGACATAGCAGTGTACATGTGACATAGCAGCGTACATGTGACATATATAGCAGCGTACATGTGACATAGCAGCGTACATGTGACATATATAGCAGCGTACATGTGACATAACAGCGTACATGTGACATATATAGCAGTGTACATGTGATGTAGCAGTGTACATGTGACATAGCAGTGTACATGTGACATAGCAGCGTACATGTGACATAGCAGTGTACATGTGACATAGCAGCGTACATGCATCATGTAACATAGGTATACTATTGGTGCTAGTAACTTTTCAAATATCGTGACAACCGTTCACTGCAGACTGGCCTCTCGATGCCAATGCAGACTACATTAGCGGGTGCTGCGAGCTGCAAATTTGCAAAACTTTCCACCACCATAATCTATTTTCTATCAAGTTTTCTCATGCGAAACACACCCACTATACGGTATTATCTTACTACTGGTAATGCGCAAGATGTCTACAATGTACACTGCAGCGGTAACAATGACAAATTCAGCTGTTCCTGGAGCTGGTTAGCTGGCCTGCATGCATCCTAGAAGCTGAGAACTCACACGTTATTGCAACGATAGCAGCATTGCTATGGAAACAGTAGGTTGTATAAGTGATGCACCTCATCACATTCCATGCAGCATGGTATTATTACACCTATTGGCTAGTTGAGTGATAAAGCAGTGCATGCGGCCTTCCAGGAACGTGGTTCACTTACAGATACATCCGTAGTCTCGGTCCCAGACCCAAACCAACCCCAGCACGGATCGCATCTGATCCCCACGTGTGATACTAAATGCAATTCGTGCTGGGGTTAGTCTCGTTCCCAGACCCCGAACGCGCACGCGCGAAAAAGGGGTCTGGGGACAATGCGACATTTTGCTCGGCCCTATGACGTTGATGTCTGGAATGTGGGATGGCCAATCAGAGTTTAGCTAGAGCAGTAAATTGCTTCGCAGTTTCCGTGTCGGCTAAGTAGACTTGGTGGTACAGCCCAGAACGACGCGAAGAGGAGTGCTGCCTTTGTTGGTACAAAGAATATCTCTCACCGCTTTACTGGGCACTATCAAACATGTCGAATTTGCCACTTTCATCTGGAATCCACTGATTATTTCATCGTGGTCACGCCCCTCGAAGGTCAGGCAGCATGTCGCATTGTCCCCAGACCCCTTTTTCGCGCGTGCGCGTTCGGGGTCTGGGAACGAGACTATGCTGGGGTGGGTTTGGGTCTGGGGCCGAGACTAATACATCCATAGATTACAGTAGAGTGCTATTATGACCAAATTGCACACGAAATCGTGTTTTCATGTACTCATGTACAAAAGACATTACTGAAACATCACTGAACACTCTCTCCTCACTCTCTCGTTCTTTTCTGTTTACTACAAAAGGCTTTTTTGAAAGCCACCACATTTGCAAAGATTTCACCTAAGCATACTGTGCACTGTGTTACTTTCTCACAGTGCGTCTTTTTTTTATCCTGCTGGCGACAGACTATACCCTAGCCTCGTTCCGGCCCGAAAGCTGGACGGGGGCCTGGGAATGAAGCTACGTAGGTCTAGTCCTACCTGTGAGCTATCCCGGAGTATAGGTATCAAAGCTTCAATTCTATTGGCTATACTAGGGGAATGCAGGACATTGTGGGGCGAGCGTGAGCGAGTACATGCAGGTGCTGAATTTGCATGGAACAGTTGCATGACATTGTGCTGAATGTGCATGGAGCAGTTGCATGTGCATGTCATCAGAATGTGAGTCTGACGGGGAGCATAACACAACTTAACGACACAGATCACACCAGAAGTTATGACACTCGTGCATGGACTTCACAGCGTTGAAGCAGTCTGGCAGGTAGGTCCAGGAGCGGTCTCTGTCTCTGTTGTTGCCACCGAGGATGACTTCCTCGTTCTCTGCTGATGCCAGATCTGTCATGACTGGTCACAGTGAGTTTAGTGTTACCTGTGCAGGGCAGTCAACTTCCCATCCTCTGAGCAGTTGCATGGCTTAGCATTTGAAGGGCTCAGTGGAAAAAGGGGATAAGCACTTTTGACCAACCCTAAAGGTCAAAGGTCAACTTTGTGTTTTTGCAGTGTAACAAGACATTAAGGCTGAATTTCAATAGTTGAAAGGATGGACTGTTAAGATCCAGCCTTAATTGATTCAGAAAACACATGGCCATATGGTTGACCTTTGACCTTTAGAGTTGGTAAAAAACACTTGTCCCCTTTTTCCACTGAGCCCTTCATTTGAAAGGGACTCCGGCGAGTTATAGGGGATTGTGAGTTCAAGGAGGATCACCTCCCTTGGTCTCACTGAAGCGCTCTCCCCGTCTTCATGAAATGCTTTAGCCACTCACCGCCCCACTATAGTCTCCATCCTTGCAAGGCCTTGTTGAGGTAGACTGTTCATAGTTCGCGTCTCAGTTGGACGATATCAACGCACGAGCAGGAAGTGAACTCAGTTTGGAAATAACGCATGACGCAAGAACACGCAAAATACGAGCAGGAAGTGATTTACGGCACGACGTACGATATATATATATATATATATATATAGAAATATAGAAATATAGAAATAAAGAAAATTCACATTGAACTCGTCTATGTGGGGCTCGCTCACGCTCGCCCCAATAACAACATAAACCACACCCTAACCTGCCATAATATACCCTAAGTATGCACTGTATGACGTACGTAAGTGACCTAAGTGAACCAATCAGAAGCGAGCTTAGAAAACTACTCCGGTACTATAGCTACCTGTCACGTATCACACTTCCAGTTTGTGATATATACATTGTATATCTGTGGGTTGTACAGATTTATGTACTCAGTTGGAAATCAAGTTCATACAGTTTCATAGTACCAAGAGTGTATAATAAGAGAGTATCGAACTCGCTACAGGCTACGGTGAATGTATGCGGAAAGTAACGTGACATCCAGTATGGTGCACGTGATCCACACGGACTCGTCAACTATTGTACTCCCCGATATGGCCGAGTTTACTTGCTGCACGCACGCCTTGATCGTCGAGTCAAAGAGGCTAGCTAGCTGTGGTACGGTAGCCATGGCGTCTATGTCAGGTAAGATTGTGTTTTTGACATTAGCACTATACCGGAAGTCACGTTACTTTCCGCATACATTCAACGTTAGCCTATAGCGAGTTCGATACTCTCTTCTTATTATTATACACTCTTGATAGTACTGATGGTGGCTGTTACCATAGCAACGTGTGACATGCATAGCAACACTAGAAATCTGTATGTGTTTGTTAAGGACATTCCAGAAGCTGAGGTCCACAGAATTGTGCAAGAATTATCACTGTCTTGGAGAGGAGTTGTTTAGCCAACTCGGTGCACTGTTACGGGAGCAAACTCCATCGCATGAGGCGGTGCTAGGCCTATGTTGTGACGGAGAGTGTGTATAGTGTTATTAGTTATTCCCAGGACTCCGCACAAGAGCCTGGGAATGAGGCTACTTACACCTGTGTTTGTGAGACCAGTCAACTGGTTCATACGTACATATAGTACTGCATGATGCAAGCTTTGGAGAGAGGGAATAATCCACAGAAAAAATTCTGGGACCAGCTGGGATTCGAACCCAAGACCTTCTGAGTACTAGTCAGATGCTCTTACCGCTAAGCCACTGGGCCCACGGCAGAGGAGCGGAAGCAAGGCTGCATAGTGACCAGCTGAGTTCGAATCCCAGCTGGTCCCAGAATTATTTTTCTGTGGATTATTCTCTCTCTCCAAAGCTTGCATCCAACACCTGTCTGCATAGACCCTGAATCAGTACTGCATGATATCCGTTATGCTGATATGATACGTACGTATATCACCATTCTGAGTTGTGAGTAGCAGTAGCCTCGTTCCCAGGCCCGGGACGGCGAGGACCTGGGAACGAGGCTATGGTAGCCGGCACCTATGGCCAGTGTCTAGTGACAGAAGCATCTGACCCAACAACCCATGGAGCAACGTAAAGGGGTGTGATCAGTGATACTACCGTGCATGCTCACAAGTTGCGACGTACGCATATGATATGAATCCCAAGGCTGCTTGAAATGTCTATCTGTTCAATTGTGGTTTACATTGCAGCTTCACGGTTCATAAGCTCCTTGCAGCCAAGTGCTGGACTGTGGACCCAGAGGCACCACCTAGCCGCACTAGTCAACGGGGATATTTCAAGGTGCACTCAGCCTTCCCCCAACGAAGGAGAAGGGTTACCTTTGTGTCTGTTGGAGAGGACATTAAACCGTCGGTCCTGGGGGATCTAGTTTATATACGTAGGCCCTTGCCTTCTCCAGGTCTTGCCACCATTGTGGTATATCCTAGCCTTGTTCCCAGGCCTCCACGCCATCACTTGCAGTGCAAAAAGCGGGGGGTTACTGCGGGGGGGGGGGGGGGGGGGGGGTTACTGCGGGTGTTACTGTTTTCGTACTGCAAGCGACAAAAGCTGGGCGTGCATGGAGGCCTTTGAACAAGGCTAGTATATCCCTCAGCAGTAACAAGATTCAGACACTTGTTTCTGAGACTGTAAACCTGTTCAGCGAGCTTACAAAGCATGGGGCAGTTGGTATGTACCAGATCAACTATAGTTTCTGTGGTAAAGTAGATGTTTGAATAAACTATAATGCCACCTGTGACACTTACGTACGTAAATATTTGAACATACTCAGTTTCCACAATAGTAATCTTATGATGATCACAATAATAATTATACGTAGGAATTTTGATAAGATTCATATCAATTGTAGACAACATCCAGGGGGATACCCTGTCATGTGACACTGTTTCAGCAGCTGAGTAAGCCCAAAGAACTTACTGAATCACTTGTGATGGCCTCTGGCAGTGGAGATCCACCCCATGGGAAATCCAAGGTTATCCAGAAGTTTACAGCTGCACATTACGGACCACTGGTCGACTACAAGGCTAGCCCTGATGACAAGAGTGACTACTGCAGCAGTTTTCGTGGAGGAAGTTACCTGCTGACGACGCCGTCCGAAGGCGGGATGCTCCTGTACCGTCGTCATGGAGGACAAGCACCGGAAAGTGGACAGTATTGGACAGCAGAGAGCCGAGGAGGAAACCTTGGTTACCGCATGGATACAGCTACTCTACCGCAGTGGGGAAACGACCTCACCAAAGAGGCAATCCTCGTGGTGCCAAAAGGAATCTTCATGTTTGAAGGTTACGCTGCCCCCCAAGCCCCCTACTCCTCTTACGGCAGATCTGATGGCGGCTTTCTCGGTGGAGGGTGGCAAATATTCATCCCCAAAGCTGTTGTGCTGAACCTTCTAGAAGCACGGAATGCCCATTCTTCAGGACTACCTCCTGAAAAGCACATCCAGGATGCCTTGAGGGCGCAGAACTCCATCATGGAGAAATATGAGAAAGAGATTCAAGAATGTAACCGCCAACAACTTGAGAAATTCTGTTCCATGGAAAATGCTCAACAGTTTTTGACGTCAGGAAACGCACTTGGTGCACTTCCTTCTTCAGTTAGAGAAGCTCTGGCAGTTTCCAAATCAGGACAGACAGGTAGTACCAGTTTGGGCCCAACCCCAGAGGGTTCACACCTCGTCCACCGCCAAACCATTGCCCTCTGCGATGGCTCAACGGCGTCTGTTAGCCTTCATGTCCGCTTGGAATTCAGTCACGAAACCACGCGTACATATCGCAGTGGAAATACTATCGTAACCGAAACAACAAGACACTACAAACGCATTTTGGAGTGGAAGTAAACTTTGAGAGACGTTGGAAGACATCTCAGGAAATGTCATACATAGCTACCTGCTCAGTTCGTTGACTAGATTGTAGTAAATTGGTCACACCTACATACATAACCCTTGAGTAGACTATTCATACGTAAATGTATACAGCTTCGTTCCCAGGCCCCACCCAGCTTTCTGTCGGTTTCAGTAGGGTTAAGCAAGCAAGCAAAAGCTAGGTGGGTGGGGGCCTGAGAACAAGGCTAGACTCTATATGCACTTAATGATTATATTTCACAAATGATCAGAGTGTTTCTGTTTCGAACTGGGTTTCAACCCATGACCTAGCCTCGTTCCCAGGCCCCGTCTCAGGCCTGGGAACGAGGCTACCCATGACCACGCTCACACTTACAATTCCACAATTGATCAGTTTTGATTGGATAACCCAGGCATGCTGCATCTCCAATGCAGAAGGTTTTCATGCAGGTCCTGGATGGACCTGGATTGTGATGACATCATCACTGAACTTGCTCTAATGGTCTTACCCAAACTTGTTTTTCTGGAAGGGTGATTGGCAATTAAGATCTAGGAAACCACCCTTCAACAGAAAAACCAAGGGCTTTAGTGTGATTCGAACCCAGGACAGCTAGAACGCACATGACATCATCCTCAATGCGGAAGCTGTCGCTGCAATAAAGACGATGTCATCGTGCCCTCTTGCGGAAGTACATATTGATCGTCAACAATGCCTGAGGCAGTATTTCGTATAATTATGGAGAGGATACAAACATTCCAACTCTTCAAAATATAAATTATGGTGACAAACACAATCGTCATACATGTTATAGTAATGAAATTACCATGACTGTATTTTAATTGTGTACACTCAAGAGCGCATGATGACAATCATGGGTTGATGATGTCATCATGCGCTCTTGGTACACTCTATAGTCTCTGATAGACGCATTTTACTACATGAAGAAGACTCATCACTACACATTGTTGGCCAAAATGCAATGGTATAAATACTCCTGTTAAATCAGTAATGGAGGGCGATACCATGCACTAGGAGAGTGAGAGGGTGACCACTGCAAAATGAGAGTCACCCTCGTAATGAGGGTGAGTTTGAAGGTCTGTGATCACTGCAAAATGAGGGTGTCACCCTCGTAAGGAGGGTGAGTTTGAAGGTCTGTGATCACTGCAAAATGAGGGTGTCACCCTCGTAAGGAGGGTGAGTTTGAAGGTCTGTGATCACTGCAAAGTGAGGGTGTCACTCTCGTAATGAGGATGAGTTGGAGGGTCCGGGGATAGACTATATGTACGCACCAAGAAACTGATTGCAAATTTGATGGTTCTTCATGTGATTTCAAATTATGTGTTGGGTGCTCTATTTCCTTAATGTGTGGGCTGTATTCCTTCCCCTGAGCTCAATTTCCACTTTGCAAACGGAAGAGCTTGCTATTTCAATTTCACCTGCTTGCCGGTAAATCAACTGTAGTTATCATTATACAGACCAATCAAGTTATAATTATAGCCAATAATGACAGAATTTCCAGGAAACATCACCTGACTATATAATCAGCAGTGATTATTAGAATAATAAACCGAGAGCCATATTTACCAACTGTGCATTGCCAACTGAAATTATTTATAATTTCAATGTTTTGTGCATTTGTGATTATTCCTTAACTCTATTGCAGCCAATGGTTGACTGAAGTTCCCGGAAACAGCATGTGACCGATCAGCTGTGATTGTTAATAATTAAACGAGAGCCGTTAACCAACTGTGTACCGAAGTTATAATTTCTGGGTAATGACATTAGTTTTGCGATATCGAATGATATTCCTTCGTACGTAGGTAGACTATTGCATGTGACTGATCAGTGATGATTGTTGATTAATAAACCAGGAGACATTTACTAACTGACTGAAGCTTATAATTTCATTTCTGGTGTGTTCTTTCAGGCATTTTCACCTGAAATAGTTCACACTGCATCCTTCAGAGGGGACGTACAGCCATATCGATCCCCAGGGGACTTGGTTTAGATACATAGGCTCTGCCTTCTCTGGCCAGGCTGTCTTTAGCCACCATCGTAGTAACTACCCCTCAGGGGGAATAATAATCGAAATCAATGCTCTGTGCGTAATGATGATTAATACAATTTTGAATAATATTCCTACATGGGTACGTAGGTACGTAGACTATTGCGACCAATGGTTTTGTTCTATAGTTGTTGGCAGCTTTGGTCTTTGTGGTCAGAATGTTCTTGTGTGGATACCAACTATTGTAACCATAGCAACTGTGATTATTATTCACACACAGAAAATTAATGGTTCCAAGGCTGCATACTAGCTCTGTCTATGCCTTACCTGGTTGTCAGTAGTACTCAGTATTAATTAAGGCTTCACAATTGTGGGATCCTTTTACAATG
Organism: Axinella damicornis; assembly: GCA_963931865.1. Lineage (NCBI taxonomy): Eukaryota > Metazoa > Porifera > Demospongiae > Axinellida > Axinellidae > Axinella > Axinella damicornis. Next base: position 11,192,032 of record OZ007512.1, read on the forward strand.
GTACAACTGTTACTAGGCAATAGGGTGAAAGGTCATAGTCCACTAATTAGGTGCACTTTTCCTTGTCCATCCATCCGTCTGTCCACCCCTCCATCCATCCCTCCATCCATCCATCCATCCATCCCTCCACCCATCCATCCCTCCATCCATCCATCCATCCCTCCATCCCTCCATCCATCCATCCACCCATCCATCCCTCCACCCATCCATCCCTCCATCCATCCATCCATTCATCCCTCCATCCCTCCATCCATCCATCCATCCATCCATCCATCCATCCATCCATCCATCCATCCATCCGCCCATCCATCCCTCCATTCATCCATCCATATCTGTCCATCTATCCATCCATCCACCCATCCACGTCCAGTCATCATTTGATCCATCCATCCGTCTAAACAATCCATCCATATCCGTCCACCCATCCATCCATCCACCCATCCATCCATCCATCCATCCCTCCATCCATCCATCCATCCCTCCATCCATCCATCCATCCATCCATCCATCCATCCATTCATCCATCCATCCATCCATCCGCCCATCCATCCATCCATCCAGCCATCTGTCTGTCTATCCATCCATCCTTCATCCGTCCATCCATCAATCCATCCGTCCATCCGTCCAAACCATCCATCCATCCATCCGTCCATCCATCTACCCATCTACCCATCCATCCATCCATCCATCCATCCGTCCATCCATCCGTCCATCCATTCGTCCATCCATCCACCCGTCCATCGTCCATCCATCCATCCATCTATTCATCCATCCGTCCGTCCATCCATCCACCCCTTCATCCATCCATCCATCCCTCCCTCCTTCCATCCATCCATCCTTCCATCTGTCCGTCCATCCATCTGTCCATCCATCCATCCATCCATCCATCCATCCATCCATCCGTCCGTCCATCCATCCAATCACCCATCCATCCATTCATCCTTCCATCTATCCATCCATCTATCCATCCATTCATCCATCCATCTAATAAAGTATATACGTAGTACTATGTTTGTCATGCGTAAATCACGCTTCTGAGCATGCCCAGTGGAACAATATGCAAGGTCCATTTTGGGGTCCAGCTAGTTCTCTTGTGAATTGCGTTTATATTTCCCTTTCATTAGTGGATGGGCTGCCTCCCCTCCCATCCCATGACCTTAATTTCCAGTGTAAAGTACAAAACATTATTATAGCTGGACAATCATATGCTTCCTGGTGTTATACTGAAATTACTGTCAACGGAAATTAGCCGCCATGCAATTAGCTACATGTATCGTAAATCAAGAGTCGTTTACTAAACTGCACAAGTGAAGTATATTTTTTTAACCAAAAACTACCAAAGAGCACTTCCATATTTGGTAATGATCAATTGTGGTTTCAAATTTGTAGGTTGTCTGTAAACTGTTTGGGCCATTAGTGAAACCACATTAAGTGATCTGTTCCTCATCCGCTGGCTTGAGTATGATAGCTTAGTTCCTTTTTGTCTCTTCCCACACAATAAACCTTTTTGGTTCCATTGCTATGGGAACTATAGTGATACCATTCGTCCTTACCCTACACCCCTATTTCTCAGTCTAAGATCCATACTACACTGACGTGGACATTCTTCAGTGCCACAGCCTGTGTATGCCCATATTTGTAGTTGCTGACCGTATTTAAATGGCAGACCCTAACCGACGTTTAAGAAATTTTACAAGCACTTTTGTGGGTTGACTGTAAACTCTTTGGGCCATTAGTGAAACCATCTTCCGCTGGCTTGAGTATGCAACTCTGATAGCTTAGTTCCCGTTGTCCGCCTCCGCGGGTTTCATCTCTTCCCAAACAAATGAACATTTTTTTTTTGTTTCCATTGCTATGGGAACTACAGTGATACCATTCATCAAATACGTACGTGCTTACCCTGCACCCCTATCTCTCAGTCTAAGATCTGTACTGCACTGACGTGGACGTTGTTCAGTGCCAGAGCCTGTGTATGCCCATATTTGTACGTAGTTGCTGACCGTATTTAAATGGCGGACCCTACCGATGTTTAATAATTATGCATAGAAATTATGGAAGCACTTTTGTGGGTTGACTGTAAACTGTTTGGGTCATTAGTGAAACCATGTTAAGTGATTGGTTCCTCTTCCGCTGGCTTGAGTATGCAACTATGATAGCTTAGTTCCAAATGTCCACCTCCGCAATTTCGTCTCTTCCCACACAATTAACAGTATCAGTTCTACTGTGGGAACTACAGTGATACCATTCTGGGAGCACTCACCTTCCATGACTATACGTATCTCAGTCTAAGATTTACTGAGATGGACGTTCATCGGTGTATGAACACATGCCAGAGCCTGTGTATGCCCATATTTGTATTGGATCATCTCTCATTGAGGCTATCAAACTCAATGGCTTCAGAGAAGCTGAGTGTGTGTGTACCTTAATTCTTTCAGTGAAGCCTCCCAACTCGGGCCTAGTAGTATCCTACATAATTACTGGGGGTAACCCTGGCAGTGGTACGTAGGTACTACGTTCAGCCCAGCAAGATCTGCAATAAGCTCAGCTGTGATGGAAATGTAGGTGGTGTAACGTAGGTTCTGTAGCGATAAAGGTGTTTGACTTGATTGCATTCAGGTCAGAAGCTGAAATCTGGATTGAGATTTCAAATCCACACTGTTGGTAGAGCCAGATGTGAGCTGGTACGTTGCACTTTCATGGCATCTGCACTTCCTAGTACGGATGTTCTGAATCTGCATGGGCTGTTGCGTAAGTGTGTTTCTTACATTAATATTCCATGGATGCTCTCTAGGGTAAGCATTCTATAGTCTCAGTCCCAGACCCAACCAACCCCAGCACGGATCCGTGCATTATACTGGAAGCGATACACGCGCTGGATAAAAACGGTCTGGGAACGAGACTAGCATTCTATGGACACATTCTAGTTCCCATAGCAACAGAACTGATAATGTGAATTCATTGTGTGGGAAGTGTTTGACAAGGAGGTTGGTGGGACTAAAGTACCGTAGTCGCGCGTTATTAGGCGCATCTCACTTATAGGCGCATATTCACTGTTAGGCGCAGGTTCAACTCTCGTCCCAGGTAAGCGCTACAGTCTTCTTCCAGAAACTCTGCCATTTTTGATCCTTCGCAGTGGAAAACAGCTATATTCAAATTGAAGCACGCTTCCTATATTATTATTATATGTGTTATTAGGCGCATCTCGCTTATAGGAGCATCTCGCTTCCTGTGGAGTTATAGGTGCATGCGCCTAATAACGCGCGACTATGGTATCGGGATTGCATGCCTAGCTGGTGGAAGTGGAGCCCGTATGGATTCATTATAACGAGCCGAAAGGATGAATTTTTTCGGCATTAGTACGATGTCTACTTTTGGGTATAAAGGGTAGTCTCTATGCACGGATAAATAAACATTGTTACCATAGCAACAAATGTAATAGATGACAGTGAATTCTATTTTGAAGGATCTATTAGAACTAAAAGCTCCCAACAGCGTGTGGATTTATTAACTTGAACCTACACTACACGAGACCAGTTTCAAAGTTGGTATACAAATAATCTTAGCAATAATTGCTTAGCTACACTATAGTCCCAATCACCTTGTCCTCTTTACTGAAATTGCAACTGTCTAATTGTTTATTCAACCCGTATCAGTGTTTATAGATCGGATGAAGGTCCGGTAGCCTGCTCAACCAGGTCGGGACGAGAGGATACAGAGTTAGTTCTGTTAATGGATGATAGTTTGTTCTGCCCACGAGCAGTGTCCCATAACAATGTCAAGATTGGGGGTTGATAGCATTCTTTGTTGTAGCAATGGTAATTAGAGTTAATATATAGCTGGTTTATGAGTGGGCGGATGCCACATGGATCGTGGTCTGAGTACGTATCTATAGGTTCAAGTTACGCTCGTTCTAATGTCCCAGTTTACACTCTACTGTAATGATAATCAGAATTGTATTTGTAAAATTATTAAGAAGGGCTCAGAATCAGTGGTCTGACCCAAAATCAAGTATTGGAAATTGCTTGAATTGCACAAGATGTCAAGATTGGGGGTTGATAGCATTCTTTGTTGTAGCAATGGTAATTCGAATTAATGTATAGCTGGTTTATGAGTGGGTGGACGCTGGCATGTCTCCTGGTTTGAGTGTGTGTCCATACGTACGTAGGTTCAGTTATGTATTCTGAAGATTTCAGTTGCTTGTCGAAATCTATTTTAAATTTCAACGCATGCACACTGATAAGGGAGTACGCAAGTGTGCACCTTCGCACAGTCGCTCTAATGGATATGCAGTAATTTGCAATCTCAGCTCAGGTGTTTCTAGCCTCGTTCCCAGGCCGCGTGGGTGGAGAAAGACGCGGCCTGGGAACGAGGCTAAGGTGTTTCAAGTGCAAAGGCCGTTTCCATGGCCGTTTTTATGCACATGCGCTAATTTCTTGAATGGATCTCGGATAAGTAATCTGAAATCCTCAGTACTTCCTAATGTCCAGTTTTTTTCTACATCACGAACAAGCCAAGCAATAAGGGGGTGTGTCACTTTGAACCGCGGCTAGCAGCGCCCTTTCAAGTGTCATATCCGTGCTTTGATCGTACATGACCAAGCGGTACATTCTCTCAACACTCTTTTCTTTTTGTATTTGTCTGGGAGGACAGCCTCTGGAGTTGGTTCTGTTAATATCTGATGGTTTTTCTGCCCACTAGGAGGCTCCACTAACAGTGTACAAGACTGTGGGAGCATTCCTGCCTATGGTAGCCATGGCAGTGTTGTAGCTACGGTAATGCAATTAGTCGAATGTTGAAACATTGTGGGCGAGCGGGAGTAAGCCGCAGTTTGAGCGACGATTACTCGACCTTCGAAGTCTCCGGAAGTAAAGGAGCCAGCCGTGTGTTTGCCCGTAGCGCTAACGTGGGGTCCCATGCGGGTCCACTGCTGTCAAAAGTGAAGGAGCCGGTCGTACGTTTGCACGTACGTGGTGCAGGGGCCCACGCGGGACCAAAAGGTGGCAGCGTCGATGATCTATAAAATTCTATTATACATACAATTCCATTCGAACGACTAGGTTGGCTCGCTTCCGCTCACCAATAATGTAGCTGGGTTATGGGTGGGTGGATACTACATACGTGTCTTGATATCTGGGTACGTATGTACATACATGTGTATCAAGCCATATTCAGTTGCATAGGTTGTAATGCTTTTGATCCAAAAATACCACAAACAAAAAGTTTAATGGCTCTTCCTGTGACGTAACGGATATACTTAATTGGTTACCATGAATACGCTCATACAATGGCAGCCCCATGTGTATTATTTCATTTTGTTCTGGTCTGTTCTCCTTTGATCCATAATGATTGTGTACACATTTGGAAGATGATTTCGTGGGCACTATCGCCAAGAATATCTTGCTACATCCACACCTCCCCCATGATTATTAGTGCCTAATTTTGTCCTCCTATGGAAGTATGTTTGAGTGGACACCAGAGCCCATAAAAGGAATTAAGGAGCATCCAACTTAGCATTATTGCCATTGAACAGCAATGTACCTAAATCGTGCCCCTATTCGGAGCCTCATTATGTAATGAGAGCCTGCACGTGGGCCGTATTTTATCACTTTAGTGTGATCATGCTGTTAGATCAACGTTGTTATGGTACGTAGTTGGACACTCCTTCTCATTACGGGCTCCTGGTGGACAGTATGGCAAAATGTGTTTGTACATCCAAATCTGAGGGTAGCGGCTCTTCGCATGACATCATTTCATTTTGTAGCGCCTAATTTTTAACTGTACTTCTATTAGGAGAGCAGTTAAAATTAGGCACTACAAAATTATCAATTACAGATATGGAAGGTGGACATACGTACACTATGGCCAAGTATTGCAAGAATGTGTAGGTACTTGCGAAAGTACCATAATCGAGTTAATGGCTCTTCCTGTGACGTGAGTGATGTACTTAATTGGTTACCGTAACGATGCTCACACAAGGATAGCAGGAAACTGGTTGTGGCAACCCACGTGTATTAGTTGCTTCTGATCCATAATGATTGTGTATGTATAGGGAAGGATGATTTCGGGACCCTACGTACGTAGCTACGTATGGCCAGTTTTACAAGAATGCCTTGCTGAGAAAAGCTGCATGGAAGTTGAAAATTAGCCCTGTTCTAATTTATACAACTTGACCACACCCTGTTTCTAACATTACTGCCACAACTTACGGTATCTCATTCTGCATGCTCCTTAGGCCCTACGTACGTAGACAGATAGATAGATAGATAGATAGATAGATAGATAGATAGATAAATTTTAATTTTCGACAGGAATGTCTCATCAGCCAGTGGCTGGTCTACCTGAGAATCCTGCACGTAGCTATCTCATCGTGCATACTGTATAAACGGGCAAATTGTTTTTCTTTCTTCTTCTTTCTTCTTCTTCTTCTTCAGACGGGCTAGCTCTACGTCGCCTCAATCTCTCATGATGGTTTTCGCACGAAACATTAGCATTTCACACCGAGTAGTGCACCTGGCCATCACTTTTTCGCAAGTTTTCATCAGGCGGCTGCAGCTGCCCACTCAATAACTATGGCTTCTTTAGTCACGCCATTTTCTCGTTTGTACGCATGCGCGATCACTTAGTAAATCAGCAGTACGGAGTATAATAGGAAACGTGCATGTTGCATTGGGGTACGTGCTCTGCTGTGCACCTCGAGATCTACTTTCATTAGCTAATTTTGAACTGCTCTCCTAACATTGAGTGGACACCATGGCCAGGTTAGGCAAGAATGTGTTTGAAAATCCACCCATCTAAGCGTAACGCTCTCCCCATGAAGTTGTTTCATTTTAATTTTGAACTACTCTCCTATTGTTATCATAACAATTATGCAGGGTGGACACTATTAATTGCCAAGCATTGCAAGAATGTGTTGGTATATCAACATCTGAGTGTAACAGCTCTCCCCATGAAATTATTTCATTTTGTATTTTGAACTGTTAATTGTGCTACGTAGCATTACATAAATGCCTAATGTCCATATGTCAGTGCAGTACAGATTGTAGACTGGGAGATCGGCATACAGGGTAAGTATCCATGAATACACTCTGCCTGAAGGATTGATTGCAATACTACTTTTAACACTGAAATACTGGAGGGGCTTGTCCCTACATATACCTGTGAATAGTCAGTCAATATACTACGTATCAAGTGTTCATGGAAAATGTAATAATATTAGATCCATAAAGTATTGTAACAGAATATGCTGGAGGACTGTCCAGATATGTCGACTCAGCTCTACCCTAAAAGAAACGAGGTTTTCTTGAAGGCAGTTTCATCTGAAATAGTTCACACCATATATATCCTTCGGAGGGGATGTAAAGCCGTCAGTCCCTGGGGACCTGGTTAATATCAGCATGCAGTTGCTATTCCGGTTACATAACTCGTTAGCCACTGTAATAATGGTTTCTCATAAAAATAAAATAAAACAATGTGAACGTGACCTTCACTGGTTATGCTATGTCTTCTGTATTGAACTGGCTGTAAATGAAAACCGCAGTAGCAATTGAATTAGTTTCGCAATACGCATGCAGCCATGTGGTGAAATGGATATGTTGACTGAATTATCAGTTGCAATGTTTGTGCCATGCGTTCAAGCATCCCACATCCTCCTATCCTTGCATTTGATAGGCATCTCACATTACTTGTGGTTGAAATGTATGCAAACAAGACGAAATCATATCATGGTTGGTTCACAGTTACTTTCAGTATGGCTGATTGGTTAGTTACTGCTTATCTGTGAATGGATCTTTGTTTATAAGCGAACGTGGATTCCAGCTAGCCTTGTTCCCAGGCATCCATGCTCAGCTTTGTCGCTTGCAAGCAGTACTTTTGTTGCTTGCTTTTTCGTACAGCTGCAAGCGACGAAAGCTGGGAGTGGAGGCCTGAGAATGAGGCTAATTCCAGCAATGGCTGACAATTGAAGTCCATATCTTGTTACAGAAGGAGAACCACTGTAGGCACTCATAGCTGTTCCCTCCCCCCCCCCCCTCCCCCCCCCCCCCCCCCCCCCCCCTCCCCCTCTTGCTTGTTTCCTTCCAGCTCCTGAGGTTCAGAGAACGTCAGACCCAGATTAGATCGCAGCTTGCTGCACGACACAAGTTATTTGTAACAGGTATTACTACACTGCCACTGCATGCTGATATATCTATCTGGTGCTTCATCGTGCTTGTTGTAAGTATGCATCACGACCATATCTAGGCCATTGTCATGCATTGGGTTAACTCATGACCACTGAATTTGGGGGCACCAAAGGTTATAATGCATATGTACGTACGTAGGTAACTCTTTGGGAATTACTTATTACTTAACTGTACGTATCTTAGCAACACAATATTAATTTATGTATGTCAGTATACAACTCCTATGTAGGTGCCATACGTCAGGATAGAACTCCTATGTGAGTATGTATACATTCGCGGGACAGGAAACCACAAATGTAATGAGGTGCAGCTATAAACATGTGGAACTGAGTAATTCACAACCAAGACTAGTTGGTTGCTTGTTACCATAGCAACGTATTTGCCACTCACCTCCACCAACAGCAGATTGACATGGGAGTAAGCATACTGCGTAGCAGTAGGTACAAACATCATTCCCAGGCCTCGTAGGAGGAGAAAAGCACTTTCTCTCCTCCCACGTGGCCTGGGAATGAGGCTAGGGAAGCATGCAGGTACTTCAACAGACAGCTGTAGAACTACAAAGATGATTTAGTTGGGCACCCTCAGTGATCGAGTTTTGCAGTCATACTGCACGATACTCTGTGAGATTGAGTGCCTTGGAGCATTCGACTGCTATGGCTGAATATATGACATTGTACGTAAAATGGTAAAAGGTAAGGTGTTTGATTTTTACCTCCTGGCCCTTTCAGCCAATGGCTGATCTCCCAAGGGGAGGAGGGGTAAGGAAAGCACTTCACCAGTGATGCAACAAGCACGTGGGATTCGAACCAGGGACTTTTGGTCCACAGTCAATTGCTTTAACCCCACTTGGCCACAAGTCACTCAAGTCACGTACGTACGTATGTGTTCAAAAATTCTAGGACTGATAATTAATTCGTGATTGTGCCTTTCACCACGCACTGTGATGTCATGTCCTCTCTCCGTAGTATGAGTCTCTTGGGCTATTAGTAACAAACATTTTTCTTTTGGTTTGTATGGAAACTCTTGATTTGTAACTTCCCCCCACACTCAGTAATGAACAACATCAGAGCTAGCAATAATTGCGGGAATTTTAAGGCTGCCTCTCCCCTCTGATGCAACAGGAAGGTTACAATTAATTTATGAACACATTTCCAGTCATCTGGATGGGGGTGGGGCAGCTTAATCTATAGTTCTGAACGGCTTCTCAGTGGGTGTCCTCTCCCCTCTGTAAGACAATGAACACATTTGCTGTCATCTGGATGGGGGCAGCTTAATCTATAGCTAGTTCTGAATGGCTTCTCAATGAGTGTCCTCTCCCCTCTGTAAGACAATCAATTTATCTGGATGGGGGCAGCTTAATCTAGTCTGAATGGCTTCTCAATGGGTTGACGTCGTGTCCTCTCTCCTCTGTTGTAAGAGGGAGAAGACAATCAGATTTATGCAACACATTTCCAGTCATCTGGAGGGGGGCAGCAAAGTCTACGTAGTTCTGAATGGCTTCTCAATGAGTTGACGTCGTGTCCTCTCCTCTGTTGTAAGAGGAAGAAGACAATCAGATTTATGCAACACGTTTCCAGTCATCTGGATGGGGGCAGCTTAATCTGAATGGCTTCTCGATGGGTTGACGTCGTGTCCTCTCTCCTCTGTCGTAACAGGAAGACGACAAAGCACTCATTTCCGGTCATCTGGATGGGGGCAGCTAGCTAAGTTACTGGGAATGCAAATATATACAGCGGAAAATAATCTACCGGTAGTCCTGAACGGCTTCTGGACAGGTTGGGCCTCATACTATTTCAGGAAGAAAGCAACTAATCTCATTAATGTACGTACAGATACACTTCCAGATACACCTCCGGCAGGTTGTCTGGCAATTACGTACTTTTACTAAGGAAGGAAATAGGGTGTACTTCGCCCGCACATTTCCCATTTGTGGATATATGTACGTACGTATATGGGAGATGTTTCCCAGAAACTATAGGGAAACCTTCAATTGCGGAAGCGTTAGGATTCTGTGTCGTATACCATTTCCAGATGGGGGCATGGTTACCACGGAACTTTAACATAGCAGTAAAATAATGTGCTGAACAGCCTCTGGATGGTTGGGCCACAGGATGTAAACAACTTATCGCATGCATATACGGACGTATTCATTTCCAGACATCTAGCTGGACAGGTAACCCGGATAATACCTACGTACGTACTTCTGCCACACATTTCCAGTCGTAGATCTATATGGGAGAAGGTTGCTCGGCAACGTTGGAATAGTATCCATACTCACAAGGGTTACAAACATGAAACCTGTATCATACACCATTTCCAGTCGTAGATCTATATGGGAGAATTAAGGTTGCCTGGCAATGTTGGAATATATCCATACTCACAAGGGTTACAACTATGTGTCATACACCATTTCCAGTCGTAGATCTATATGGGAGAATTAAGGTTGCCTGGCAATGTTGGAATATATCCATACTCACAAGGGACAGGTTGCCTAGCAACTACGTACTTCTACCATAATTATAAGGAATTAGTGCTCACTTTGTCCACTTTTGGGGATCTACGTATGTATATTGGAGAAGGTTGCCTGGCAATATCACATCAATAGTGTCCATGGCAATTTAGGATAGTATCCATGGGGAAACCTCACAAGGGGTAATTACAAATGTGGAAGCATTAGGAATTCAGTGTCGTACACCATTTTCCAGTCTTCCAGAGGGGGACAGGTTTCCTAGCAACATAAGAACGGTATTCATTAGGAAACCCACTGGTTACATGTGGGAGCATTCTGATCCCCGGGCCCCATTAGCAAGCAAGCTTGGCTAATGTTCCTAGTGGTCATATACATGTACTACACACTTCAACATTGTTTACAGGATTACAGAAATTAATTGTTATGTCAAATATGTCACAGCTGCATTGTAAGTCACGACCAGTCATGACACCTTATGTCATGGCCAGTTGATGACAAATTATGTCATGACCAGCCGTGACATATGACCCTATTAAATTATTTTTGTGCATAATTATCCCTACAGTGTCATGACCAGTCGTGACATATGACAACAGTTATTAGTTCCTATCTATGGCAAGCATAGTTTATTGTATAGTTTATTGTACCCCTCATTCATTACACAGACAAGAAAAAGAAAAAAAAAGAAAAAGAAAAAAAATGGCAAGCATGTTTCATGCATGTTACAATAGCAATTTCAGGAGCTGAAGACATGCTTGTTACGTACACCCAACTTCAATATACTGATAACATATGCTAGTTAAAGTACCGCAGTGAGTGTACAATATTGTGTGGTCGAGAGGATATAGTACAAGGCGAATCCGAGTGCTATATACGTCTTGAGACCACGCCCACATGCATTATTTTCCGTAGTGCACGAACATAAGCGGTACTCTATGTAGCTACCGGTACATATGTTCCACAATGGCAGCACTAACTGAATGATTGAGGATGTTAGCATTCCTGAGACACAAAGAGCCACGACTAACATAGCTACCACTTCGATGTATCCAATTGCACAAGTGTTTTCCTTTCCATTTCCATATTAGGTCATAAAGTTGCAGACTTCCACTTCCACATTACCATAGTCAGGTCATGAGCTTACAAACATCCACTGCTAGCTGCATAGCTACCACATCAATGTATCCCAAGTTTAGGTCATAACTTCACTTCCAGACAGATATATGGGTGCTATAGCTGATGTATCCTTGGAACAAGGCTACTCACTACCTGTGTGGTTACACAGTTTCCACCTTGAGGTCAGAAACCAGACAAATATGGGTAGTCTGCCACCGGTACCTTTAGGTCATAAGCATATTAACTTGTGTCTCTATGCTGACATAATGGCTGGGAGTGACGTCATCAACATACGTATACTTCCATGTTTACGTTGCCATATTAGGTCAAGCTTGTACTGCCAAACAGATGTGTATCCTAGTTACTGCTGGGGTTGCCATAGCTACGTAAGGTCACTATTATTTGTGAATTGGGCATACACAGCAGATTTGGCAAGCGCAAGTGTTCGTTCATCTTAGCACTTTTAACTACCGGAGCTGATCGATTCCAGCTCAGGCATAAGCTTTAGTCTTGTGTAGCCATACAGACTCTCATGTGAGAGTCTGTATCGACAGACATGCACAGCTATATTAATTTGACTACTGCAACATGTAGGACAAACTCGCTTAGACTTGCATGCTCTTGATCACCTAGTGGATATCGTACTGTACAACTAGAAGCCTTTCCCCAGGCCTAGGGAGACCAGTCAGTGCTAATGAAACGGATTCCATTCTCATCATGGATAATAAAATTAACCCCATTCATTGCAGCTACACGCGTGGAAGAGGTGTGAAGTTTCACTGTACTAGGATATGAGATCCATCTCCTAGCATTTCCTGACATCCAGGATGGAAGGTTGTCCGGCTGTATCTATGTAAAGAGATCATGTGGAGTTAATAGTGCTAACAAACTGTCATTGGTCTATCATAATGAGGTGGAATGTTGATTAGTATGGAAGTCTTTGACCAATCAATCAATGCTGACAAGGAAACGTCCCATTAATCAGGGATGCGGTCTCCCTGAGAAACAGCTCATCAGAATGGAGTCAACATTGCATGATTGATCTCCCTGGGCATGCAGTACCCGGTGATAATAATATTAAATTATAATGGTCGGGAATACACTTCAACTTAATTGTTGCATGTTCCTGACATCCAGGAAAGAAATGGTTGCCCAGCTGTATCATGTGAAGAGATCATGTGGAAGTTAATAGTGCTTTCATGGGTCTATCATAATGAAATGGAATGTTGATTAGCATGGAAGCCTTTGGAGACCAGTCAATGTTGACAAGGTAACATCCATTATCCACGGATGCGGTCTCCCTGAGCAACGGCATCCAATCTCATTAAAATAGAGTCAACTTTAATAGCATTACATGATTGAGCTCCCTGGGCATTCAGTACCTTGGTGATCACCATTCTAATTATAGTGGTCGGGAATATGCTTTCAACTTGTTGCATGTTCCTGACATCCAGGAAAGAAACAGTTGCCCGGGAGTATCATGTAAAGACATCATGTGGAAGTTAATAGTGCTCACAAACTATATATATCATGGGTCTTTCATAATTAGTTGGAATGTTAATTAGCATGGAAGTCGATCTTTGCCCAAGGAGACCAGTCAATGCTGACAAGGAAGCCATGCTGGTAATGTAATCAACATTCCAACTGATTATGATGGGCCAATGATAGTTTGTGAGTGCCATTATCTTCCGCACGATCTCTTTGCATAGATACACCCGGGCAACCTTCCTTCCCAGTCTCCTAGATGTCAACAAGTTGAAGCATATTCCCGACTGCTATATTAGAATGGGATACAGCATGTCCAGGGAGATCAATCTTGCAATGATAATGAAATTGACTCCATTCTAATGAGCTTGCAAGCAGTTGCTCAGGCGACCGCTTCCTTGGTCACCTTTCTAACTATAGTGGTAGGGAGTGCGCTTCAACTTGTTGCATGTCCTGACATCCAGGAAGGAAGATTGCCCAGGCATATATATGCAAAGAGATCATGTGGAAGTTAGCTAATGGTGCTCGTAAACTTACCATTGTGCAGTTAAAACAGGATGACCCCATTAACCAGGGATGCTACGTATCTCCCTGAGCAACAGCTTCCAAGCTTATTGACCTGAGCGGTACTCCCTGTTGCTAATGGGTGATGAAAGCAGAATTACTAACGTGAAAGGACCCTGGAGACCTTTATATTAACCCCATTAACCCCATACTGATTTTAACCCCATACTAATACTAATACTAATACTCCATACTAATATTAACCCCATACTAATTACATGTAAGTCGAGGAGTACTGCCTGCTGAAAGATATCATGGTCTATTAATTATAACCCAGTATGACATTTGTGTATAATCTAAGTTAGTAGTGTATACCTCCCTGCTGCAATGTGAACGATGATTAGCCCCATACTAGTATTAACTCCGTATACTAACATTAACTCCATACTAATATTCCATACCAATAGTAACCCCATACTAATTCAGAGTTTGAATGGAGTCAATTTCATTACCACTGCTCTCCCTGGTGACCACTGTTCTATAACTACGTGAAGTTGTAGGGAGTATGTTTCACCTTGTATACGTTAATGTACCAAGTAAAAGGAACATTAGGCACATACCCCAGTTGGCACCCCCCAAAGTAGGAGCCCTTGCAAAATGTGTACGTATTTGAATTTAGGTGTTTTACGTGTTTTAAACGTTTTTCGAAAGGAGTGTACGTAGGATTTTAATGCTTCTCTCACATCACTCTCTGGAGATTTGATGTCATAAGTGCCATGACAGGCTGTCCATGTCCATTGGACGGTTTTGGGCAATTCCCCTCATTATTTGATGAGTTCACATTATACTAGCCAATTTAGGTTTTGTGTCTTGTTGGGGGGTACGTCTGGGAATGTGTGTGGGACACAAAATTTAATGTCATTGTGCAGTAACTACGTATAATAGGGTAGATGCGTACTTCCTGCCTGCCTGCTATATATAGCTAGAATTGGATTAATTTAAATACGTAGCATTATTACTAGCATGAAAGCAGTTGCCCAGGGAGACCAGTCCCTCGTTGATGGGATGCTTCCTGAACATGGTAGTCAGTGCTGGGCATGGTAGTCAGTGGGAAATATCCTTGTGTAGATATTGTCAGCAGCCTTCCTGACTGGATGTTGGGGAATTTAATTGTGTTGGAAGGTGGAAGAGGTTTGGAATATACTACCGTGATGTGCGTTGAGGGCATAATTATTCCATCAACCCAGGGCTGGTCTCCCTGGACGCGAGCTATCATGCTAGAGTCTACACCAGTGTGCACCATGCATGCGTATGTGACGTGCATGCCTCATGCCTCGCAGCCTGACAATTCAGTTCCTGTGCTGTGCGAATGTATGTTTTGTGTGACTCACAGTATTCTGTGGCCTGATGTCCTTATGGTGTGTCCTGATGGTGTGTCCTGATGGTGTGTTTTGATGGTGTGTCCTGATGGTGTGTTTTGATGGTGTGTCCTGATGGTGTGTCCTGATGGTGTGTCCTTATGGTGTGTCCTGATGGTGTGTCCTGATGGTGTGTCCTAATGGTGTGTCCTGATGGTGTGTCCTAATGGTGTGTCCTGATGGTGTGTCCTGATGGTGGTGTGTCCTAATGGTGTGTCCTGATGGTGTGTCCTGATGGTGTGTCCTGATGGTGATGTGCCCTAATGGTGTATCCTGATGGTGTGTTTTCTCAGTCACATTCTGATGTCTGAGAATGTTCCATGTTCTGCATTGCGCTTGCTCCGGCTCGTACGACAATGTCATCCATTTCTGTAGTGTAATGAACTAAGTCAGAATTAAGAGTATACCCACCCTCCCGAAAAGAGGGTCTGGCGACTTTGTGCAGAAACCTTGGTCCGCATCTCCAGCTTTTCGTTAGGAATTTCAAACTACCGGCGTTTTGGTGGAAATATTATGTGTAAGGTCCACTGCATTATGCCATAGGACTTCCAGTTTGCCATACCTGCTATATGAATATTAAATGAAGCCTGAGGATGTTGCTGAGAGACACAAGACAGATTCTCCGTACGGTGCTTCGGCTTGGAGCAAGACTTTACCTCCCTGCTGCTGTAAATAAGGGTGCACACACACATCCCCTCCCATCCAGACAGGAAGGTTTTGGTGCCATTTATCTACTGAGAAGCTTCTTGGTAGTTTATGTAAACTGTGGCCTCAGATTATGCTTTGCACAGGAAATATCCCATCATCCCGTTACTAGCTATAGTGTTCTTGAAAATGAAATTGACAACTATTCTTTTTTGTGACTATGTACGGCTATGTCTGTAGGCCTTGGTGAATTGTGCTTGAGTAAAATAATTCATTATGATGGTGTCCTGGTATAATTATTTGCATAGTGAAGACTGTTAAAGTGAGCACAATGTTTGAACTAAATCAAAACCAGTCTGAAAGCATTGGAGAATAGTTCAATAAAATTCTAACCTCAGCCACAGCTGCTTTGTCAAAGGCTGGGAATCAATGGCAGAAGCTAGCCTGAAAAGGCAGGCACAAGTACATTGAGCTCTACGTATGTATTGGAATCTAGACTGTGGCTGGTGTGCATTCATCTATTGCACCATGGATATTATCCATGATTGCACAGAGCAAAGCTGTCATGACCCCAGGCCATTCCTACTCCAGTCTTTACTGCAAAGACTGGAGGTGAGAACAGCATGGGCTAAGTTCCAGACTCTTACTTCTGCACCAGGTTACAATAATTGCAGCCACAGTTGCTGGCGGCGCGCGCGCGGATACGGATAACGTCATTATGACGTAACGACAATAATTCCGGGAAGTCCAGATAGAAGATGGCGCTGTATAGTGGAAGGGGAACTTTTTGACAAGCTATTTCTGTATTTCAAGACAGCGATTTTGCTCTTCAGCGATCGTATTTTTAGCAGTTGTGATTTCAGAACAAAGGCATCCTGAAAAACCTTGGCGTTGTGTGGGATAAAAGGTTGTTGGAGAAGGTGAAGTTTTGCTTTCCCTTGATGATACGCAAGTGCTACTACAGCGCTTGGGTGTCAACTAGCTACCGTACGTACGTGTTTGTATACACTCGTGTAGAGTTTCTGTACAGGTATACCTCTAACTGTGCTAAGAAGCCTGCAGTTCTGTAACGCTGTTCCGACAGCAAAGGCGATCTTAGTGTTGCACTATAGTGGCACTGTTGTAAGTACTATTGAGTCTAGCCGGCCATCCAGTAGGAAGCACTGATAGACAATTGTTCAAAGCTGCCTTTAATATATGTTCAGTAAGTGAGGTGACTGCAGCCGTCTTGTGTATCTCATTGACTGCAGATCTGCCCTTTGTCTGTAGTCACCAACCGTCTATGGTGACCATCAGGATTAACCGAAGGTCTTTGTGAAGTGATCCAGTGAATCTCCATCAGGGACGATTGACTCAGTACGCTTGCAATTGCAGTGAGTGTGTGCACTGACATCCATGTGCAATGGCTGAGGAGGATCCGATTACCGAACCTCGGGAGCCAATGGAACTACGAACGTGTATGGTGAGTGTGTTAGTAACATTCCTTCCTACTTGCTGCTTTCGTGCATGTGTGACAGCACGTGGACCAGGCTGCAGTACTGTTGCAACAAATTGCAGCTGAATAGAGCAGCTGTACAGCTTGCACAAGTATCCCTGTCGTTCCACGGCCCCTATAGAGCAGCTGCACAGCTTGCGCAAGTATCCCTGTCGTTCCACGGCCCCTGTGAAAAGATAGATAGGTCTACAATGTAGCATAATGTGATAACGTTGTGCGAGTACACCAGTTTAGCATGTACAATTTAAGCGAATACATTAAAATACTTGCACATTGTAATTCCATGGTACGCAAGGCTTAGCACGTCCTATGTAGCGCGGTAATGTTTCCCCGCTTTCTTTACAAGGTGAACCCAATTTAAGCAGCGAATTTTTATCCAGTGGAGTTTTATATGGCGTTGTGAGCCCTGCCAAGAGAGCTTCCCAGACCTGCTGGTGAGATCAGGATCCAGCTGTCGAGGGTTGCACAGGCTGTGGAGAGTAATCTTGCCTTTCTTGTCAGACACTCATTGTGGCTATAACCTTCCCATCATATTTCCGGGAGTTCTGCAGCTATCCTAGGCCTACGTACCTTGGTTGCATGTGATGTAGTGGGTCAAGGGATAATTACACAGGCTCTGAGTGGTAATCTTGCCTTCCTTGTCGGTCACTTATTGTGACTATAACTATAACCTTCCCATCATATTTCCGGGAGTTCTGCAGCCATCCTACGTATCCTACATGCATGTTTGTGGTGTAGGGGGTTAAGGTTTGCACAGACTGATCTTGCCTTTCTTGTCGGACACTCATAACCTCCCATCATATTTCCGGGAGTTCTGCTGCCATCTTATGTACCTTACATCCATGTGGTGTAGTTGGTCAAGGTTTGCACAGACTGATCTTGCCTTTCTTGTTGGACACTCATAACCTTCCCATCATAGTTCCGGTCATTCTACAGCCATTCTGGGCCTACCTGTACGTGCCCTGCTTGCATGTGGTGCACTGTGTCCAAAGGTTGTGTGTTCTGTGAAGAGTTTGCTTGTCTTTACATATACCGTAAAAGGATTGATTGCGGTATTACGTAGCTTAGCGAGCGCAGGCGAATTCACAAAAATTTGCGCTTGCTAAATAATACGATTAGTGAATTACTATGACTGATTCTGTTAGAATAGCTAAATTACCTTCAAACAGCTAAATTTTGTGCTTGCAGTTAATAGTAGCCTTAAGATAATTCTAGTCCGTTTCCTTGTTTTTCCAGAGAATGCTGTGGGTAGCTAAAATAAACCTTGAGTTCCTGTTAGGCGTGATGAATATGATTTTCTGCTTAAAGTTTCTGTAGGGCTTACAATTGAGCCTATCATTTTTTGCTTTACGTGAAGTCTTTGTGAAGTCTTTGAGCTGCATGATCGATAATCAGTACATTTACTGGGAATATAGGGTGCGAGCCAATATAAGGCTTAGCTGGCTATGAGTAGGTAAATAGCCACATATATAGCAGAGCTGAGTAGTTGCCACGGTAAAATGTTCTGGGTGTTTAATAGAGATTTCCATCGTCCATTCCATTTTCCATTCCCCCGTTCCAGTCCATTTTCCCGTCCAGCAATTAGAGACGCCCTATGTAGTTTTATGCCCTTTCAGCCAAAGGTTGGTCTCCCCAAGGGGTAGCCTCGTTCCCAGGCCATGTGGGAACGAGGTTACCCAAGGGGAGGAAGGATAAGGGATACTCTCTACCCTGGGAGGCAACAAGTTAGCCTCGTTCCCAGGCCGCGTGGCCTGGGAACGAGGCTAGAAACAAGTGGGATTCAAACCTAGGACTTTTGACCCACAGTGGAATGCTTTAACCACTTGGCCACAGGATCACTCCGTACTAATAATTTCTCACCTAACCCTCTACTATTCTCAGCGTATTCTTACCTTAAAGGTGTCGGAATTTTTACACGTTTTACGCATTCAAACACAATATGAAAATTTAATGCCTGTGTCAAGGCAATAATAATTATGGATGCTTCAATATTATAGTCATACACTCATTTCTGAATTGATCCCAGGGCTATAACTGCATTCAAAGGAAACAGAAATTCTCCGTATACCCATTCTTAAATGGTCAGTGTGTCTTGGCTGTGGACTCCACTAATGGGTCTCTTGATAACTGAAAATTGTCTGGACATAAATGTGTATTTGGACTGGAAATTGGTGAATTTGTTTGGATGTTTGACTGAATTTTGGCCATTGTCCGGTTGTTATCATAAGCCATTTACCAATCATAGAAGAAGCTTTGTTGCTCAGGCTGCACGGCTGCATGTCTGTCTGCCTCTCCAAATGACACGTACTCTTGAGGTACCTGGTTCACCGAATACCACCGGGTAAACTTTGCCAAAGTCGTGTTGAGCTGGGTTGTCCTATACATGGACTGTGGGCAGGGACTGTGGGTTACAGGAAGGGGGCAGAAATTCCAAGAATCTTGTCTCTGAGGTACCTGGTTCGCCGAATACTACCGGATAAACTTTGCCAAAGTCGTGTTGAGCTGGGTTGTCCTATACACGAACTGTGGGTTACAGAAAGGGGGCAGAAATTCCAAGAATCTTGTATGCATGAGTGACTAAATTAGTGCTGTATGACGTTACATGACGGTAGGCGCACGAGGTATGCAGTAATCATATCATGCAGAGTGACCACATCGATTAGAACTCAATTTGAATGGTTGGCTCCTATTGTTCTAGTACGATGAAAAACCTGCGTATGCTATGCTAACATTAATTACATGACGTAGTTTAATTTGGCAACATCTTGTCATGTAGTGTGTATCAATGTATAGCTCAGTATGGAAAGTAGACGGGTCATGTGATCATACTATATATACTGTTCTTGTACGATGGAAAGTCTATGCTATGCTAACATTCCTAATTCGTTTAATCTGGCAACGTCGTGTGTATCAACATGTATATAGCTCAGTATGGAAAGTAGACGTCATACTTATACACTGTTCTTGTACGATGAAAAGTCTATACTATGCTAACATTCCTAATTCGTTTAATCTGGCAACGTCGTGTGTATCAACATGTATAGCTCAGCATGGAAAGTAGACGGGTCATGTGCTCGTAGTTCGGACTGTTCCTATGCTGGGTTCTGTCTCGTACCGAGGATGCTTGGTATCAAGACCTAATCCGAGTGCTGCTAACTAGAGTGGTAGCGACTGCGTTGTGTATAGTACTTCTTCTTTAGACATTGTGTGAGTTGCTTATGTGCAGGTGCGATTGTCCGGCATCATTTTAAGATAGTGAGCCGGAAGTGACTGCGGTCATTGCTAGTTGATTTCCGTATCTCATGTGACAAACTGTTTCTGGCCTCTACCGAGGGAGATTTCACTTTAAGGTGTGGGCTTGGTCCTGTCTTATGTCTCTGTTAGGATAATCCACCAAGACATACTTCTAGCAAGAGTGGTGGTAGTGACTGTGTTGTGTCACTCAGTCTATTCAGACCTCAGTTTAGGATATTGAGGCAGGATATGTGGTGGACTGTAATGGCTAAGGCCAGTGATTTCCGTGTATCACGAGGCAAACTTGTTTGGCCTTTACCGAGGGAGATTTCACTTTCAGGTGGCTTGGTTCTGTTTTATGCCTCTATTAGGCCGGATACTCCACCAAGACTTACAGGTACTAGCTAGTAAGAATGGTAGTGATTTAATTGAGTAGTATTCGTTGCGTCACTGAGGTTGCGAATCATTAGTGACCTTGTGTGGGCAAGTTCAAAGGTCAGTTACAATAGTATAGTGTTACAATAGTATAGTGTAGTTGAAAATAATAGCTAGCATCCGAGGTATCTCACAAATTTCATTTAGCCTTTACTGAGCGGTTCCCAAACTGAAGCACTTAGCTGCTTGAGAAGTCTTGTTCGTAATATAATTATGAATATCTTCACACAAAAGATATTCACGCTACACAATAATTATATTCATCTGCACAGCTATAAATAGGCAATGTATTTTTGGAACTGGCCAATCCGATTTCAGTTATGTAATGTTGTTGAAGTTCTGCTATCAGTAGATCAATCTACTGTTATTTCTCCAACAGCTGCAAATTAACCAATATTAGATCAACCTGAGATTATTCCACCCACTGGTACAAATTAACCAGCCTTAATTGAATTCCTTGTTTTTGATTTCTGTTTCTAAAAGTAATCTCAGCTGTGTACAAAACATTGTTACTGATAAGCGTTTTAGCCTCATTCCCAGGCCTCCTAAACTGGAGATGTACATGTAGATGGCCTGGGAATGAAGATTTTTAGACTGGTTTGTACGCTGTCATTTTGTACGATATAGTTCGAAGTTGTTCTGCTGCTTTTCTCTGGGGGAGAAGGCTGCTTTGGACTTTCAATGCTTCCCCTGAAGAGTATCCTCCACGTAAAAAACTGTGAGAGAATTGCCACTACACACTACTGTGTGCCTGTACTGAGCAGTTATGTACATGTATGTGACCATGCAGACTCACCGAGAATATCAGGAATACAGACTTGCCTACCGTACTCAAGTGTTTAGGAAGTCAGTCAAGTGATTTGAACCCCATTAGGCCCAGCAAACGTCAGCACTAGAGCTGTTACTACTCTGCTAATTCGGCTGGCATGTCTTATATACCTATGGAATGTCAATTTATTATACCTATGGAATGTTAATTATACCTTGGAATGTTAATTATACCTTGGAATGTTAATTTTACAATCTAGCCCCACCCCCTACTATGATTCTTGATTGTGCTTCCAAGAATTGGCTCTCTCATAGTAGTATTCATAAGCATGTGATGGCCAATGAGATCAGCTCTTTTTCTGCTCTCCTTTGTGGTTGCTCATTGCTGTTCATGGTGTGTACTGGACATTGTATGTATGTACTTTGTCTGTGGAGCCGAGATGAATTTTCTCGGAGCGAGAGAAAATTGGTCTAGCTCTAGTATAGTGTGTACTCTACATGCCAGCATGCATTCCCATTCATCCAACCGCTATTGTGCTCGAGCATGATCCACCAGTAGTAGTGCTGTTGTTTTAGTACTCTTTGCAAGCACCAGAGCTAAAAGTGGATGGCAAAATCAATCTTCATAGCAAGTGTCAGATGTACTGCTGTTCGAGTAATACAGTGCAGATGTGGCATATTGCTTTTGAAACACTTTAACTTGCCCTAAATTTAAAATGGGCATACTTTTCCCAGACTGGCCAAAAACTGATGACCGACCGACTGACAGACTAATTACTTAACCGTGTATGCAATGAGTCACTTTTCGTTTTCCTAGTTTTTCAACTCTCTTCTATGCTTCCATGGGTGGGCGTGGCATGGGTAGGCATGGCAGCGACAAGCTGTAAGAGCATCCTTCTGATTGTGGATGACTTTAACTACTCCGAACACGTTTGGGGTAATGGTTCCATTCACAGTGTCCGTTCAGGCTGACCATATTTGGCTAAAGCTTGATAACTACAGCTGTAGTAATCTTGTCGCTTTCACTTCCTGTCTAGTGGCTGACTGCAGCCCTGCGATTGGTCAGACGGTACACTGTCAGTTCCAATTACCAACTGCACACTGTCTAGCTGAGCAAGGTGACTACACTGATACGTGATGGAAGTCTGCTAAGAGACTTCCTGTGCTAGAGTGAAGTTTGTTTGGTGGGAAATTTTTCATAGCTGCAGCTGTGCTCAAAAGAGCTTCACTCTGTGCCTATGATCGCCCGTGGTACATCATGGCTGGTACGGCAATGGTGCATCGTCCGTGGCACGTCGCGGCCAGCTCAGCTGATCAGTCGTATCTTTACTGACACCACGTGCCTTTTGTCCACCCTATATTCCATCTCCTTCATATGTCCAGCGGTGAGAGCACGCTTGAGCGACACCGACAGAGGGAGAGAGAAGGGAGGGCCATTGAGACTCTGGACACAAGAGATGTCTTGTTTCTGCCTACTCATTGCTATATACCTTGCTCACGCCCACCCCACAATGTTCTACATTCACCTGCTTACAAACGTGTGTACCTGATTGGTGCAAAGTCATGTGACTAATACGGCCAATCGGTATAGACCATATGTTGTGGTTGTGTGCGTGCTTCAGTGGGGTACTGGGTCTCATATTACATTGTGTGCTTGTACATAGCAAACGTTTCCTGGTATCGTCCTTTGTTATAATTACCCAACATTGCGGTTTGTTACCTAATATTGCCCTCAGGTTATACTGCACTACTGTGAACTTTGTGGGCTTGTCATTGATGTGAGTGTAGGGGTAGATAGCTATGAATACTGTATTCTTGGTACTGGCAGGTGGCCGATGTATTCGATGTATTCGATGTATTCGTAAGCCATAATCTTGAAACAATTTATATGCAGAGTTATGCATAGAAATATGTTGTGTGTTAGTAGCCTTGTTCCTTGACCCCCCCCCCCCCCCCCCCCCCCCCCCCCCACCTGACTTTTGTCGCTTGCAGTCAATGAAAAGCTGGGCAAGGCCTAGGAACAACGGTAATATGTCACCCCCCCCCCCCCCCCCCCCCCCCCGCCTGACTTTTGTTGCTTGCAGTCTATGAAAAGCTGGGTAGGAACAACGGTGATGTGTCACCACCCCCCCCCCCCCCCCCCCCCGCCTGACTTTTGTTGCTTGCAGTCGATGAAAAGCTGGGCAAGGCCTAGGGAACAACGATAATATGTCACCTCAACATTCCTAGTAGGAATAGGTAAAGCATGTTAAAGCTGGCTCCTGTACATGTTGTATACATCGCTCTCTAGAATTATTTGCATCACAATAATATCTTGATATCCAAAAATGCTAGGCAGTGTAAGATATTGTGTCCACCAAAGTATTGCCAGTGTGTATATAGCACCTGGCATACCTGCAACAGACGGAGTGGAAATCTTTACAGAAAACATCCCTCTGTGCTTCCGTGAAAACCATTGTGACATTAGTGCTTGCTGAGCGTGAATTTTGCAGCAGGATATCCGGAATCTGGAATTCTGGATACCAAATTCCCATCTGTAAACAAATTTCACTTGGTAAACCCCCTTCCACGAGTTGGTCCATCCTCTCACCCACTGCCAGTGTTCCTTTTAAGATATCCTAAAGTTTGTTTCAGCTCTAATTTTAAGGCTGCAAGGTTGTACATTTTAATTGCTTTCCCAGGCCCTCACCCAGCTTGAGAAATAAATGTACGAAACCCCAACCTCCCTCTATTTTTGCATACTGCGAGCTGGATTGCTGTTCTCTGGAAGACCTAGAGAAAAGCTAGCCTTAACCAAGGTCCAAACATCTCTCTCTCTCTCTCTCTCTCTCTCTCTCTCTCTCTCTCTCTCTCTCTTGAACGTTTCTCTTACTGTAAAGGAAGCTCCTTGAAGCCTCCGAATCTTGTGATCTGCTGTCGGCACCAGCCACTCAGTACAACAATGCTAGGAGATTGTATTGTTCTTAATTGTGTGTGGGCAAATTGAATCTCAGGACAACAGTTTCCGCGGGCACTTCCACGAGTGCTTCGACAAGACTGTGGTGTATGGGTTCCGGGAGTATGATATGGCTGCAAGATTGTGCTGCATGGAGTATGTATGTCTTCTCCAGCAAAGCACTACATGTAGTTAGTATGTTGTCCTAAAGGGCAAACGGTTTATATTGCTCCGTTTTGGTACAAGTAGACCACTTCCCAAGACAGGACGGCATCTTGAGGTTCTCTCCTCCCCCCGTTTTTAGAGGAGAGAGCCTGGAGAAGCGGCATCTTGAGGTCTTGCTCTCTCCTTGTAGTGGACACTCAGACTGTGATCACACGGCCTGAGGAAAATATGCAGCATAATAATTGGAAACATTCCTGGAATAATTGTTTCTGCGTGGCCTTTACACCACACAAATTAATTCATTATTACATGCAAGGCATTGGCAACGTGGCGATCAAACGGGGCCAACAGCAGTACACCCAGCATGTGTACGCTGATAGTGGTGGCAGCATTGGCAACGTGGCGGTCAAACGGGGTCAACAGCAGTACCCAGCATGTGTACGCTGATAGTGGTGGCAGCATTGGCAACGTGGCGGTCAAGCGGGGCCAACAGCAGTACCCAGCATGTGTAGACTGATAGTGATGGCAGCCATTGGAAACATGGCGGTCAAGTGAGGCCAACAGCAATATACAGCAAGACCAAGTGGAGAGCGAACTCAGTGACACTGACACGGAAGACAGATCTGTGTCATGCATAATACGAGCATAGTTGGGGGGAGCGTATATATTACTGTAGCATGAAAGAATTTCACAACATTTGAGCATAATATCCTTGGGCCTACTGATTGTATCCACTAGCTTTTGCGGCTAGCTTGGGCTAAAGCTGTTTTAGTATGATTAACGACCCCATAAGAGGTCTGCTAAGTGGTTTTTGTTAGCCAAAGTAGTGCTTTTTGAGTGAGATCTGAGTGTTTCAGTATACAAAACGTCTTAGTAAAATGCGTTTTAGTTTTGTTAACTAAAACGTCACCACTATTAACAACTCTTTTGGTGCTGATAGCTTCTTGAAATACAGTACCATTTAAAGTAGCAACCCCACTTCTGGTAGGGCAAACTCACTTATCCCAGTGATGCCTCGTACATTCCTTACTCTTAACTTCAGACTTGATCGCTGGTTGCATCAACCACTTGTATACATTATATATGAGCATTGGTGAAATGCTCATTTATAGCCCCAATACCATGGAGAGTTATGATTTATGATACATAAGTGGACGACAGTGGTCGTGATGGTGAAATCTTTTTGCTCCTTCCCAGAGTGTATTGAAACGTTCTCTGCGTAGAGACCGCGATTCATTACCAGGACTGACATAATGTACCATAGTCGCTTGTTATTAAGCACATGCACCTGTAATTGTCTCCACAGAAGAAATAAGTAATTATGCTGACCTTGGGATGCGGTCCAAATTTATTCAGCATAATGCAGGGTACACAAGCTTCGAGTGTCCGTACTATAGTTTGATGGGACAAAGCTGAGTCAGCAATCTGAAGATAAGAGTACATAGCCGGAAGGTTTGCAGGTGTGTCACAGTGTGTGTAGTTTCCCAGTGGCAATTAATGCTTGGGAATTGATTGGAATCTGCCGTTGCTGTTACCACTTCCCCTCTGGCACTTGACCAAGGCCAGGAGGAAGAGCAATCACATGGCACTAATGAATTCATCGATTTCCTGCTTAATCTTCATAGGAAATAGCTGGAGAGTGATGAGACTGGAAGTAGTACATTATACTCAGTTTGATATAAGTGTGACAAAACTATGTTACAAGAACAGGTGAAGTACAGCCAGTGTACTGTATACAACAGTACGTACAAAGTCCCAACTATGTTACATGTAAGATTGGTGTATGGTTTACAGCAATACTCGTACATCCTTACAAGACCAAAACAATGTTGCAATTAAGAGCTAAAGTACAACCACTGGTTAGTATAGTGTACTGTATACAACATTACGTACAAAGTCCCAACTATGTTACATGTAAGATTGATGTATGGTTTGCAGCAATACATGTACATCCTTACAAGACCAAAACAATGTTGCTAAAGTACAACCACTGGTTAGTATAGTGTACTGTATACAACAGTACTTGCAAGACAGAACTATGTTGCATGTAAGATTGGTGTATGGTTTACAGCAATACACGTACATCCTTACAAGACCAAAACAATGTAAGCTAAGCAATTAGCACTACAGGAACCATAAATTTTGTTTAGAGTTGGAAACCTGTACATGTAGCTGGTACAACTCGCTGGTATGACTCCAGTTGCACAAACTGACTGATCAGAATCAAGCAGAATCTTACTCTCACCCCGTGGATGGTTTACAGCTCGTCCCAATTAATGCACACATCACAAATTAATGCACATGTCACAAATTAATGCACATGTCACAAATTATAGTTCACTACGGAACGTAAGCAACATGATTCAGATAAGGTCTTAGAGAAACTAATTCGCTGGCTTGATGTGGACTCTATTGCGGATCTAACCAACCATTGAGATGATAATTGTTTATTCTGCCATGGCTATGCTGAAAACAAGCAAAGGTTGTGGTTTGGTCGTGCATCCTAACCGACCAATCATATGTGAGCTTTGGAAACCACTTTGGTGTCATAGGGTCGGGAGAGAAAACAAAACAAGCTTGTGGTTTTAGACACATGACCTAACCGACCAATCAGAAGGAATGAAACTCCTAGTTTCCATCCCAACACCTTCTGGAGGTTTCAAGATGAAAATAGAGATCAAATTGGCTGTAATTGCTAAGCCCGGCAAGAGACACTAGGCCACGCTTGTGGTGGTACATTGAGCAGCTTCAAACGTCCCCTTGAAAAATTCCAAAAAATTGATTTTAGGATAACATAGTTTATGTATATATGAACTCAAAAACACTTGTACTGAAGTGAGGTCTCCATGGCAACGAAGTGAGATCTCCATGGCAACGAAGCTGACTCTCTGGCGGCATGAGGCCTGGGCTGCTAGGCTGCTATATAGGGTATCGCTTGGATGGTCCAGACATTGCGTCTTTTTCACATCCTGTTAATTACAAGCTCCTTGTTTTGATATCAACATGATATGCCAAGTGGTTTGGTTGACTGCATACCACACCATGCACGCGCAGTCACGTAGCGGGTGTGGCACGAACGTTCAAGTTTCCGGATGTTCAAACATTCATACAAGCTTGTTTTGCAGAGAGTCCATGTGTGTTTATGCGTTTAGGGAACTATTGTTCAACAAGTGTTTTTAATTACCAAGGCCTTTGTACAATCAGGCCCAAAGCCAGGTTTGGCCCTGAAGGTAGTGGTGGCCGGTGATGTACGTCAAGTGGTTTGGCTGACTGCATACCATACCATGCATGTGCAGTCACGTAGCGGGTGTGGCACGAACGTTCAACCTTCAACGGTCGATCTAACGAATGAATTTACCGGATGTTCAAACATTCATACCCGCCCTACTCTTATTTTTGTAGAGAGTCCGTGTGTTTATGCGTTTAGGGAACTATTGTTCAGCAAGTGTTTTTAATTACCAAGGCCTTTGTACAATCAGGCCCAAAGCCAGGTTTGGCCCTGAAGGTAGTGATTAATACTATTCTGGTGGCCGGTAATGTACGTCAAGTGGTTTGGCTGACTGCATACCATACCATGCATGTGCAGTCACGTAGCGGGTGTGGCACGAACGTTCAACGGTAGTAAGTAATTTTACCTTCAACGGTCGATCTAACATGAATTTACCAGATGTTCC
>OZ007512.1:11220755-11225755 GCA_963931865.1 Axinella damicornis
ATACAGGTATGCACCCTAACTAACTAACTAACTACAAGAACAATGGTGCAATATTTAACTTAAATGTGTGAGGTGAACTGGGTGGGCTCCAATTGTGAAGGTACAAAGAATGAGTTCTATACGTTTCCAATTGCAACTAGCCGTCAACAGCCCATCAGTTGCTGATCCAATGTCAGGCAACCCATGTACAACATCTAAACAACGGATATACGGAGTTGGAATTTGACCAATTGTGTTTGAGCCACTGTACTAGGCTATTCCAAGGTTGTCATATCAAATGTGCCGTAATTGGTAGAAAATGGTTTCCAAATTGTGCCAGTTTTGGATGTGTGCTTTCTTGCCAAAACTGAACCTCGGTAAGAATATAGCATTCCATTTCTCTGTATCACTGGTTCGTGTTAGCGGATGTCATAAGCACCAGTGTAGATATGTATCCAGTTCTCTTACACCCCAGGAAGTATTTATGGCAACCAGGGTAAAAAAGGCAATGTTTTCAAGAAGCATCAGAGCACAAAAGTCATAAGGAAAACACGTTACTGTACCAGACGACTTCCTTCCTATATTTTGGCATTGTTGATAGCGCCAGAACGTTCCTCTCGATTTCCAGTCCACAAAAGTCAAAAAGTAAACACGTTACTGTACCAGACAACTTCCTTCCTATACTTTATGGCGTTGTTGACTTCCACACTTCCTGTTTAGGATTAAGCACCAGTGTTTAAGCATGGTCACTTGCACTGCAGGAAGTATCAGCTGACGTATTTAAAGCATGGCCAAAAAAGGAACAATTTTATCTCACCCAACAAGCATCAGTGCACAAAGAGAAGTGGATATGCGCTACAGTGGCGCTTAAGTTGTGTGCTAAACAGGAAATAATGAGATTGACGATCTGACACCACCATAATATTATAGGATGGAAATCATCTGCTGCTTGCCTCTTTCCGAGGCCGTTCCTCTTGCCGTCTTTGATCGCTTGCAGTATGAAATACAGAGGGGAAGGCCTGGGAGATCAGGTCATGCGCTATGACGTCAGGTAGACAGATGTCCGACTGTACTAATTCCCATTTCACGTCAACCCATTGATGGCATCGTGAACAATGAACGGTATTGATGCTGCCTTGCGAATGCTCCGGCCTCCATCCCTCAGACTGACGTAACAGGAAAGGGGCTTGAGATCATTCATCGGGCACCTCCCCCTGTGTGTGTATCATCCGTCTTCAGGCCACCCCCCCTCAAAAAAGAAACCTTGCCCATCCATATTTGCATGCTCCAAGCGATCAAAGACTGGAGGTGGGAAAGGCCTAGGAATGAGGCTAGCCTGCCACATGATAGCTGATGTTTGTTCAGCGGACAGGAAAGAGGAGAGAAGGAATGCAAGTGCTCTAGAAGTATGTGATAGCTTTTGTTGTTGTAGTCAGAGCCTTCAGCGTGACCATATATGGTAATACTTTTGGGCTGAGTGACCAAGTCAGTATTCACAAAGGGTTTCCTGGTTTTCAAGTAGGAAGTCGTGCTTCCATTGTTCAACTGGATGGATGATGGTAGTGTTGTAATTTCAACGATGGTTGTAATTTCAACGATGGTTGTCAGGTAGGAAGTTGAGCTTCCATTGTTCAAATTGGATAGGCCTTGGCGAACTTTGCTCAAAAATTGTTTTATTAAGCTACATGCTCTAAACTGCTTTAATTATGCTTTAAGATTTAAGATTTATTTATTATGCTCATGTTATGCTCGTTCATAATATCATTCATGAGCACACGTGGCCTATTGGGCAAACTCTGAACTTGTGACACTAAGCAAGACTAGCCCTGTACCTGACAGTCAGGCTCTACTTCCAGCTGTTCTATCATAGATAAAATAAAAGCGGCAACCAAGTCAATACTTATATGCTCCAACAGCTCTTCATTATGCCAGCGTATGCTCTTATGCTTCCACCGTACTGTTATGTAGCCTCGTTCCCAGGCCCGCGCACCGTTTCGGTTGCCAAGCGATGAAAAGCTGGGCGGGGCCTGGGAACGAGGCTAACTGTTATGCTCGAGCATAATTCACCAAGGCCTAGTACTACAGGATTGATAATGGTTGTATTAACAACTACAGTTGGACGAATTTATTGCATACAAACACGTATGCGTACGTGACTGTTTATATACACAAACATATGAACCTACCTTATAAGGTACAATACTCACATTGTA
Source organism: Axinella damicornis (assembly GCA_963931865.1). NCBI lineage: Eukaryota > Metazoa > Porifera > Demospongiae > Axinellida > Axinellidae > Axinella > Axinella damicornis. Next base: position 11,222,948 of record OZ007512.1, read on the forward strand.
GGTCAAAGTGAAGTTTGGTACGTCACCTGCATTGTTGCCCAAAAGAAGACATAAACGAGACGAGAATTGTGCACATGACACAGGAATATTTATAGACATCCTAGTCTTGGTCCCAGACCCAACCAACCCCAGCACGGATCACTTTTAGTATCGCGCGCGGGGAAGGAAGCATTTTACTGGAAGCGATATGAGCGCTGGATAAAATATAATGGTCTGGGAACCAGACTATAGACATCCATGAGAATGAGATTTATCCTGCTGAGTCAACTTTGTTCTACATACATGTGGTCAGTGGTGGTGAATTGGGTTGAACTGCTACAATACCAGTAGAATGTTGGCAGAATGCCAGTTCAATACCGGTAGGATGCTAGCAGAATGCCGTTTGGAATGCTAGCGGAATACCAATTCAATGCCAACGCACGAGAGCTAATGGTAGAAGTGGTCTAGTATCCAGGCTCTTCTCTAGCAGGTCACGTGGTTTAGTGCTGCCACGAAATATCGATGTATCGTGATAGATATCGTGACGGTAAAATAGTGTGAAAAGCAGTTGGCAGTAAATGCCTCCAGGAACATTACTTGGGAGTCAGGGTGTTGTTAATTGAGGTGATAAACATCCACGGTAGTCCTAGTGGGGTCTCCCAGATAACCTCGTTCCAAGGCCTTCTTACCCCAACGTTTGTTACTACCGCGTTAGTACTGCAAGCAGCAAACGCTGGGCGAGAAGGCCTGGGAACGAGGCCATCCACCGGACTCTTGAGTTGAAGAATTCCCAAGTGGTTTTCGCTTTTGGCAGTATGTCATGACATGCGATATACGTATCATGATATAAAACGCAACGATGTGTGACATGCAATATATCATATCTCACATTGTGGCAGCACTAATGTGCTCCAGACTACACAACCCACAGAGACAAAAGCATAAAGGGGAATCTTTTTCTCTGAGGGAGCCAAGCCGTCTGATGATAATCATATGCCCACAAAAACAATACCCAAGGTGTGTATTCACTCTGGTGACTCCCAGTGTGTGGGCTGGCTACTGCTAGCAAAATCATAGCCCAGAGAGGTCGGAGTCTAATAGCCTGGAATTTTTTTGAATAACAGGATGTATGTAGGGTTGCTGCTGTGTGATTTTAGTTGAGCCTGTAGAGATGCATTCAGGGCTGTAACTGATGTGCATGTTTTTGAAGTTTTACTGGCTTTTACTGAGTTTTACTGGCTTTTACTGAGTTTTACTGGCTTTTACTGAGTTTTACTGGGCTTTTACTGGTGTTTACTGCTGGAGTAAGCATGCACACAATCTCTCTGCATCGCGCATGTGCCAATTTCTTGAATGGATCTTGGACAGGAAACCTGAAAACAGTATTGGGTTTTACTGAGTTTTACTGGCTTTTACTGAGTTTTACTGGCTTTTACTGAGTTTTACTGTGGGGTTTTCTCAGGAATAATGTGCGGTGCAAGAAATACTCTGCTAGCTCATATTGTGAACACACACACACAAACACACACACAAACACACACACACACACACACACACACACACACACACAAACACACACACACAAACACACACACACACACACACACACGTAGGTGGAGGAATTACGACGGCTGTTTCGTCCGCAGAGTCAGGACGCATCTGAGGCTCTGATGGTAAGAATAATCGTCTAGCTTGTGACAGCCCAATCTGCGTGGTGTATACCACGTAGGAACAGATTGTTATTTTCGGCAATCACATGAAACTTGTTCTCTCTCCAGCTAAACGTTTCACGTATGCAGGATCCAACCGAGAGCCTAAATCCCCTCACACACCCCACTCATCCACCAAGCACACCTCCCAACCACACTGCTGCGTGCATCAATTTCTCACCCTCCCTCACAGACGATACTGTCCGTGCTGTTGTGGGGGGTGTGGTAAGACAACCTTCCGTCGAGCCCTACGACAATCCGGATGCCAGCATGTTCCGCCGGACCACCTCCTACAGCAGTACAGGTAGCATAAAGGTGCGTCGTTTCCGACGACAACGACCTAACAGTCAGAGCGATGGAAGCATGGATGATGCAGTGGACCCGGAAAACAGTATTGGGTATTCTTCAGAGCGTACCGATTTAGTTGGGAGCCAAACTCACACAAACAAAGACGAAGACAAAATGCAATTTCCTCAGCAGAGACGAGACACTGGACAAGGTGCGAAACTGCTATTGCGAGAAGGGAGTGTGAGCATGTCTGACAGCGTGATCGGCATTTTGAGACCAAAAACTCGGAATTCAGAGGAGGACGACACGAGCAGCAAATCCTGTCGTTTGTCCAACAATAGCAGCCTTGCCGACTCCGACTTTGGGAGCTCGATCGACAGTATGACTGCGGGGGATGACTCACCTACTTTAGAAGAACTACCACCTGACAACGAACCCCCAACTCCTGAAAGACAGCTGAGTTTTCAAAATGCTCCACCCATGGTGGAGAGCATGAGTGACTCAGCCAGCACACTCGTGGGTAGCGAATCGATGCCCAGTTTCTATTCCAGTTCGACCACTCCAAACGACGTTGACCAACCACACCAAACTACCCCGTCCAGTCCGTCCGGCGTTCCCACCCCGTCCTCTGTCGCCCCTCTCCCGGGGCCCAGAATATCCCAAGCTCAGATCAACGAAGCGATGACCAGAATTGACACTTGCCTAGCACAAAACAGGGACAGAATTTCAGCGATTGATAATGACCATGCTGGTACATTAGTGCAGCAGTGTCCATTAAGCTCGATCCAGAAGACAGAGGATCAGTTGGAAGCACCATGTCCTTTTCTCCCAA
>OZ007512.1:11230755-11477836 GCA_963931865.1 Axinella damicornis
GAGTGTCGGTGTGTTTGGGTGTGTGTATGTGTGTGGGGGGGGTGGGTGTGTATGGTGTGGTGTGGGGGGTGGGTGTGTGTGGGTATGTATGGTGTGGGTGTGTGTATGACTGCAAGACTTGCACTAACCCGACCATTATATGGATGGCGTGGGTGTGTGGATGTCGACGTGGGTGTGTGGAAGTCGACATGTGTGGATGGATGTATATAGGTGTGTGTTTGTGTGTGTGTGGATGTGAGTGTACGTGTGAGACTCATCATGAACCGTACAATCAATGCCCTCTCTGTTCCCATTGCAGGCACTCCTAGCGAGAAGGAGGCGGTGTTGAAAGCCCTTGGACGTAAGTTTCTTGAGACGTTCTTCATACTTTATCTCGGTCATTAGGATGTTGGGCTGGTAGGAAGTATTGTGAAGTGATGCTACATGAGCCCTCATGATAATAACGTACAGTCACTCCATTGGACAATATCAGACATTTGTAACAACTTATGTACCCAGAAATAGTCTTATCGTGAGCCTTGAATCTCTTGAGTCTTTCGCAATGTTGCTGTCACATGAACCCTTCCTGTCCTCTCGTCACTCCACATTCACACACAACACACAGACTCTCGCAATCCTCAATTTCTGCGTGCTTTCCAGTCTGATCCTAACCGGCTGGACGTCTACCTTGGCGTGCCCTACCACACGACCACCATCGCTGGGCTAAACCACACCCTCCAAGGAGGGTGGCTAGGATGGATACCATTCCACGATGGAATGAGCTACAGGGACGCATGTGGAATGATCTCATCTCAGTTACCGGTTAGTCAAGATGTCTTTACTCAGAGGCTGGATTTACTGGGGATTACTGGAGATTACTAGAGATTCCTGGAGATTACTAGAGATTACTGTAGAATTACTGGGAATTACTAGAGATTACTATGGGAATTACTAGGATTGCTAGATGTAGTTCAACAGTTGACACCGATGTGAAGGGCTGCCAAACCCACAGAATATATCCGGTAACCGGGAAGATTTGAATCCAAGACCCTTTCTCATTACTAGTCACTCATATGTGATTACACGGATTCCCTGGACTTGATACAAATGATACCACTTGCACAAGTAACTTGCTCCCAAATCACAGTCAGATCCACAAGTCATGGTTGCTACTAAAGTCACTCTGGTCATTTTGCAGGTGTCCCAGCACTTTGGCGCTTTCAGTCTCAACGTCTGCGAGAACCAGCCCCAGGCCATCTGGAGAACTCTGAATAACTACGAGGCAGGAGCACCATTTCAACGAGTGGCAGAGAACACTCTCGTTGACAGAACTAAAGCCATCATTGTCAGACCAACCACTAGAAGATAGTAGCTATTGTGCAGTAGGAGAAACTGTTTTTGTGTATCATCTTTTTGTATCATTTTTGGCAATACCATCTTGATGGTAATGATGATGTTGATGTCGTACATGTGTGTGTGCGTGTGTGTGCTGTTCTCGTATTCATGTGCTCATCTTATTTTTCCAAGACTGCCTCTTTTAACTTTTATACCCAAAAATCCGGATTGTGGTTTTATATAATTATTGTCTATGAAAATTTCATATTTGACAATTAACGTTGCAACACAACAATCGTGTGATGGAACATAACAGGATAACGATAGTACAATATTGTGGGATGCATGGCCATGGCCGGCCGGCCGGATTGCATGAGTAATTAACCCACTCCCTAGCTGGTCAGTTCTGTATGTAGTGGAGGGCCATATATGGCCAGCCACACAGAAAGGAATTATAGTACTGATAAACAGTCTATAGCTACTTGTAGCAATTTACTTTGAGAAGAAAAAAAAAAGAGAGAACAAATTAAGCCTAACAACCTCGAACTCCCTCCATAAACAAAAAGAACAATGAGAAAAAAAGGAAGGAAAAAAGGAACTTGGGGAAAAAGGGAGGAAAAAAAGAAAGGAAAAAAAAATAACAACCTAGCAACACACCCATCCCTCCGTGACAGGTCAGACACCGAAGTGTAAGCCTCAGGAGCGCTGGATAGGCGGTCCTGGAATCACAGGAGGCTAACCTGCTTTCTACCAGAACACCTTTAGCTTCGGTGGTCAGATGGGAACCGGCGTACTCATGCTGCTAGGCGGGGAAGTCAGGAACCGGTATGTACGGAGTGGATCAGTTGGAATATACGGCACCACGGAAATTAATTAATTATTCGAGTGGGCGGGGCTAGGCGAGTCACGTGGTGGTGTTGCGGGGTTAATTAAGTGCATGCGCGCGGTAGTTTGGCAGCAGAATGCGAACTTACAATTGAGTAAACTGCAGAGCTATATACTGCAATCTACGGTGGCCCATAGGGGCATTCCGCTGCGGTACAGCGGCCGACATCGAGCGGCCGACATGCAAGCGGCCGACATCCAGCGGCCGCAGTAAATGGAAGCGTCCGAACAGCGGCCGACGCGCGGCCGACAATGTTTGGCCGCTTGGATGTCGGCCGCTCGATGTCGGCCGCTGTACCGCAGCGGAATGCCCCTATGGGCCACCGCCCCTATGGGCCACCGTAGCAATCCAAGATTTGAGTCTGTAGTCTTGTGGCCCTCAGCTGCACTAACTGAACTCAGACTTGTGACTAGTGACCTGCAACTGCTCAATCATGTCCCTGGGTCCAGTGTTGTTTGGAGGAGTGGAGAGAATCACTGAATTCCATCGTTTTCTATCATTTTCGGATGATTCGTGTGACTTTTCAGACGATTCTTGTCACTTTTGTACGCCTCCACCATACTTTTATGTCGTGGATACCACCTGGCACCATGGATTCAAGTATAAGGACTGACACACCTTTCTCTGAGCTTTTCATTCGGTCACTGCACGAAGCGACCATAGCAGGGCATGCTTGGACAGACCCCACGAAGCAGCCACTTTTACGGCTCGGCAACACCACCACGTGACTCGCCTAGCCCCGCCCACTCGAATAATTAATTAATTTCCGAGGTGCCGTATATTCCAACTGATCCTACGGAGTGGCCCAGACTCGTACTCGGTTATTGGGGAGGCGAACACTCAACCCCCAGGCTGCAAAGCAAGTGCTTAGCGAGTGTGCCATCCCGACATCCCGCCAAAACTTGCTACAAATTCAGTATTTAAACCCGCTTCCGGTTGCGCGCGCCCCCTCCGGTTCAAAGGTCACGTAGGTATATGAAATGGAGCTCTCGCGTAGCTAGCTGCTCATATCTAGGATGAAATAACAGTTTGAAGAGTCCAAGCAGCTTGCTCAGTGAAGAGGCAAGGGAAATTCTACGATATTTGGAGGAGATAGTGGGGGTTCCATGAATTTTGTGAGGACTTGAACTTTGCAAGGAGGGTTAGGTGAGTATTCCGCCTTTGCAATAGCAATTCTAGGAGATGCTTTTGCCAATCAACTATGAGGAGTGTAGTGCCTTAAGATAGAGTCATGCATGGCACAGTATAAATTGGCTACCCATGCAGAAAGACAACCAGTTCAGTATTGACATTTAATAGATATGCCCCAGCAGTTTCTGGTGGTGGGTGTGAGGGGTCCATACAGTTTCATCCCCATACCCTCCACGCGCTCCGTAGGAACAATGGAGAGAAAGGAGGGTCTGGTACATGGCAAGCGGAGCAGATAATCAAATAGCCTCATACGAGCGTGTTAAATGCTGACTGCAGCCATTCGCAAGTGGCTGCACTTTGACCTTGAAGCGTGAAATATAGGATTTCCACAAACACGCAACCATGCACACATTCAAGCGGAGATATCCCAACTATCAAGCCAGACCCTCCTTTCCGATTGTTCCGACGGGGAGTGACCGTGGAGGATGGGGTGTGGGGACTCCGGGGGCGAGACTAGGGTCCATAACTCTCGTCACCAGCATAGCATGGACCAGGTAACCCAAGAGTTGAGCTCATGCACAGAGCAGGCAACCCAGGGGTTCAGCTCATGCACAGAGCAGGCAACCCAGGGGTTCAGCTCATGCACTCTCCTTCACGTTTCTGTTCTGCACTTGTGTGATTGAAGTTTTGGGCTGAAAACTTGGAAACAGTTTAATGCTAAAAGCGACCTCCAGGTAGTCTCGTTCCGAGGCCCCGCCCAGCTGAATACTTTGTCTTTTGTACTTTATGAACATCTTGTTACATGTTCTGGGTGAGGTCTGCTTGTAGCTATATGCGAATGTCTTTAACACCAAGGGCATGAACAATAACATGAGTTGTACATCGTTGCCACTCATCGTTACCATCCAGATGGTATTGCCAAAAATGATACACAAAAATCACTTTCTCCTACTGCACAATAGCTACTATCTTCTAGTGGTTGGTCTGACAATGATGGCTTTAGTTCTGTCAACGAGAGCATTCTCTGCCACTCGTTGAAATGGTGCTCCTGCCTCGTAGTTATTCAGAGTTCTCCAGATGGCCTGGGGTTGGTTCGCTATGCTATGTTACTTCCAGGCAAAAGTTGATGAGTGAGTGAATAATTCAAGCAGCTTGCAATTGCTCGGTGAAGAGGCAAGGGCAATTCTACGATATTTGTAGGCGATAGCAGGATTTTTGTGAGGTGGACAAGATTGTAGCTACTTGAGGAGGGTGAGGTCACGTATCCGTCTTTGCATTGCACATGTAGAAGTATTTCCATGCTGGAGATGCTTCTTCCTTATGGAAGAGTGTATTTAAAAGAAATTTGTGCTGGAAAAGTAGTTTTTTTGTTACTTCATGAACACCTTGTTACATGTTCTGGGTGAGGTCTGCTCGTAGCTATGTGAATGTCTTTAACACCAAGGACATGAACATACATTGTAAACACAAGCTGTACATCGTTGCCACTAGCTACCGAGGCTCTGCTGCCTCACTCTCCTGCACAGCTGGTTTGAAGTTTGGAAGCAGTCCTAGAGGAGGGAAGATACATGGATAATGAGACCACTGTTTGATAGCAATTAGAGGCTTGGATGGAGATGGTAGTTTGCAACAAATTTGAGGTACTCATGGTAATTATTCAGGCCCTCAGGGAGGGAACATTTCCCCCCTAACAGACATGCTTCATTTAGAGTCCCCCGACACAATCATTTTCCCTCCCTATCTATAGAAAAACACCTAATACTCACACACAAACACACATACACATACAATCATAGTCTCAGAACCAGACCCTTCGCACAGGGAGGAGGAAGGGTCCGGGCACGTGCCTACGTTCGTTGTCCCCACAGAATGCAATTATGGGTAATTAGCAATCAGCAGCAATACCACGTGTTTGATCCAGCTCATTGCTCCCCTCAACTTTTGTCTGGGGGTAACATAGCATAGTGAACCAGCCTCAGGCCATCTGGAGAACTCTGAATAGCTACGAGGCAGGAGCACCATTTCAACGAGTAGCAGAGAATGCTCTCATTGACAGAACTAAAGCCATCATTGTCAGACCAACTACTAGAAGATAGTAGTTATTGTGCAGTAGGAGAAACTGTTTTGTGTACCACCTTTTTGTAACATTTTTGGCAATACCATCTTGATGGTAATGATGATGTGCTGATGTCGTACATGTGCAGTGTGTGTGTGTGTGTGTGTGTGTGTGTGTGTGTGTGCTGTTCATGAATAATCGGAATTCAAGTGTTCAACTTATTTTTCCAAAACTGCTTGTTTTACCATTTATCCGGAATATGCTTTTATAAAAACTATTGTCTGAATTGGTATGAAAATTTGACAATGTTGCGACATAACAATTGTGTGAAGGAACATAAAAGTATGCATAAATTATGGGATAGCATGGAAGGGTTTAGGCATGCATGCGCATGCGCACCTGTAAATTCAAGTTGTCTCCATGCCAGAATATTAGTAATACACATGCAGGAGAGCTAGTTCTAGATATGGGACTAGACGAGTCCTGCATCATCGAAGTTAATTGCTCCGGATAGCCCAGTGCGAAGTTCAAACACGAAAGGAATGCAGCATCATTATCAGCCTGTTTTCAAATTAAATCCGGTCCGGCTTCCTGTCGGACCACCTCTGGACCCAACTGGGTTGGGTCTGGCCAGCGAGACTACCACTGAAAGGGCTCAGAGAGTCTGGATGGAGGCTAGCATGGATCAACTCAGTATCAGTGATTCAGTATACGTTTCTGTAGCCTGCTCTGGCCACTAAACTTCAGCACGATCGTGTTCTTCAGTTGACCTCTAGCATTTGGCTACACCTTGTAGATTTATACCACTCCACATCATTTTACTCCCTTGCTCAAACAACACTCATTCCCGAGTCCGACAACACTAACCTACTATCATTCTGCAACTCGGGATCTATAATGGCTGCCCAGACGTCCAGACAAGCTTCCATTGCCGTGCTATGCACCTTCGCCTGGTCCCTGCCACAGATGCACTGGTTGAGGTCATAGATGTTGCAGGATTGCTAAGCAGCCCCGCCCCCAAACGGCCCACCCCCTTTCTCTCAATTTTTGTTCGCGCGCGCGCGTGGGAACAAGGCTAAGAAAGTGACCTCTTCCTCTAATTATCGGAAAACAGTGCAATGTTTGTAAAAGTTTCGACGAGATACGCCCTTCTGCAGCCTGCACTGTACGGACTGACTGTACCTAAGCGAGGAGTTCGTGAAATATGGCCTCCAAAGCTCCTAGTGTGGAAGATCAAGGTACAGTGATTGTAGCTGCATTCGATCTGTGCTGCCTGCACAAAGTTTTCAAGCGTTGAAAATACCCTTTCAGGTGCCCTGAACGCGAAGAATCTTTCCTCTGAGCTGAGTACAGTTTCCAAATGGTACCAACTGGGGATCAGGTTAGGACTTCAACCCTTTCAGCTGCGTCAGATTGAGCAAGAGGTCCCCACAGACATTGACCGTCGCAAAACCGAGGTTGTTGACTTATGGCTGCAAAGTACCCCTGGGGCCTCCTGGAGGCACATCGTGACTGCACTCAGAGAATTGGGTTACCTGACTACTGCTGAGAGGATAGAGCTGAATTATGTCAAAGGAACAAGAGGTATGACCATTCAGTGCAATATGGAGGATCTAGCTTCGTTCCCAGGCTTCTCCCTGCTTGGCAATGAAATACTTTTCGTCACGGAAGCCTGGGAACCAGTGGCGCCTGCATGGTCGGGCCTACCCGGGGCATTGCCCGAGTATCTCCATAGATAATATAGTCCCCACCCTATGGTATTATCTATGCTTTCTCTGCATACTGTCTACCACATGATCACTAAACTGCACTCATCATACATAATCATGCATATGGATGCACAGCTGAAAAATGGAAGACTTGTCCAGGGCTAGGACGAAGCGCCCCTATTATTGCCTGGCAAGGCCAGCCTGACCACCGCTTTGCTCATGGCTGAGGACTACAAATTTTCTTAGTGATATCACACTTGGCAAATAGCTAGTTAATAGTAGCTATGTACTTGCAGTGCAAAGCATGAAGGTGCCACGAGAGCCCATCCTGATAGCTGAAAAATGCGGGCAATTTTTTTTTTACTTGCTTTGCGCGGACTGCACATCTCTATGCACTGCGTTTGGCAGCTCACAGCTTCGCCCTGACTTCTATGGGCGCCACTGCTGGGATCAAGGTCACTGAAAGAGTATTCCCATCCCCCTGACTTGAACTAGTTTTTAAACATTCCAGTCCTGAGCTTGTGAAGGTCCAATACTAATGGCTGTATAACTTGTTCCTATTTTACCTGCAGCTGAGTCCCATCAGGAAGAGCTAAGTAAAGCTGCTGTTTTTGCAATTGAGAATCGGCAAGCCATCAACGGAAAATTTGCAGTTTTGCTCATGAACGTCTGTAACAAAATGTTCAAGAATGGAGTCGACATTAATACGTTTCGGCTCTTCGTTGTAGCCCTCTTCCCTCCAGGACGTTGCATTCCTCCACTCCCCACCAACTTGACCGAAATCTTTGATGCCATCACCCACCACGGCCTGTGGGATAGTCTCCACTACTCCCCACTTGTGCAGATTGCCCGAACATTTGGTGCTGGTGATCCTGACATGGAGGCTTGGATCCAAAAGTACATGAAGGATCTGAAGTCTTACAATTTATTAACAACAGTTGAAGACTGCATTGAGTCTGAGCTTGTCGCTTCTGCTGAGCCTCCTCCAGCCAACAGAGCGAAGTACGATCCCCACTACTGCTGTCCAGTGGAGTGGAAAACCGATTTTATTGTCCACACCCTGTACTATCTCGCTGATGTGTGGGAAATGTTCTCTAATCACTATTTTTATCCTGACCGTCCAGCAACAGCCTTGCTTGATCGTGTTTATAGAGGGTGCATATCTGTCGTATGGCTAGTTCCATCGTATCTAATCCCGCAGCTCCTCAAGAGAGTGCAAGTCGACACCACTTTTTTCCGAAAGCACCGTATTCTGAAGGTGACAGTCGGGGGTGAGGTTGTGTATGAAGAGGAAGTAGCCGGGGAAGCTGCAGAGGTAAGTTCAGTGTGCCCAAATATGGCCATTATTATCCCACACTCAGTAATGATTTTCTCCCTGAAATTACGTACATGTACAGACAAGTTTCCTCTCCCAGAGTGCAAACAACTGTGACTAGCTGCTGACCATAGACAGTACCTAGCCTGCATAGATAGGACCAAGAGGCGTGATCACTATAAGCATTACATCTACCATTGCAGCATACAGTAACATGAATATTCAAATGGAGTACAGACTCTGCTGGAGGAAGCCCATTCAGGAACTACTTGCAATAGCTACAGCCAAAGATGTTTACAAATATGCTTGCAAGTGTAGAAAAAAACAGCACGTTATGTGATACTGTTTCTACCTCAATATCGTGATTGCATGGTGGGTGTATTTCCTGTAACAATAAATGGGTGGAAGTCCACTGACTCTTGAGAAGACTTTTCGTCATTAGCGTATCATGTTACAGTATCCCAGTGCATTCCTACGAACCTCAGTCGGCATGAATTAGAAGAGTGTGTCAGCCAATGCCTTGAAATGTGACAACTAGTACTGTGATGTGTTGGCTACAGTAGACTATAGGTGTACTGGTGACCTCCAGGCCCTCGTTAGCTACAGTTATCCTGGGCTTGTTCTCTGACAGTCTGCTTCCAGGTTTTGCATTAGGACAGAAATAGAAGGTGTAGGCACTGGATAAACATTGTGATGTGTGCGGATTAGCCTCATTCCCAGGCCGTTCCCACCGCCAGTATTTCATCGCTTCCAGTATGAAATACAGCGGGGGAAGGCCTGGGAGATCTGGTCACGTGCGATGACGTCAGGTAGACAGATGCTAGACACACGGGGGGCGTTGCCCAACCGTTATAATACCTGTTTCGTGTTGATCCGTCCCCGGCGTTGTGAACAACGAACAGTATCGATCGTCTACCTTGCGAACGCTCTGATATCCAGCCATTGGACGGACAGTACAACACAGGACGTTGAGATTCTTAGTTAGGCACCGCCCTCCGTGTGTCTACCATGTGTCTACTTGATGGCATCGCACGTGACCAGATCTCCCAGGCCTTCCCCCGCCGTATTTCATACTGAAATACTGGTGGTGGGAACGGCCTGGGAACGAGGCTATGTGCGGATGTTAGCGAGACCATACAGGGAGTTGTCACATTCCAACAATGCTGATGGTATAATTAATAGCCTCCATGGCTGTGAGTGCGATTTCGCAGTAACTGTCATAAATTGCACGAGGCACAGCTGAGTGCTGTTTGGTCCAGTTGTGAGTGCTATTACTGCCAAATTGCGCAAGCAGCCATGCCATCAATTGTTAATCATAATTATACTGTCGAAGTAGTAGACAAGACGTTTTTGCCACATAAACACTGTGCAAGAGCGCATGATGACATCATTGTTTTTTCACGGTGGAAAAAACAATGATGTCATCATGCGCTCTTGCACTGTGCCATAGCCTCCTCAACGTTGTGCTTCGTGCTAGTGAAAAGTAGGTGTGGTCTTTTTGTTGCTACAATTTTATGCCATCAATACATTAAGATTTTACATGTCTGTGTGTCTGTGTGTCTGTGTGTCTGTGAGTGACGGAAGTGGGATGTTCGTGGGGCGGGACTAGACTATAGTGACGCGCGACCTTCGTACTTTAATTTATTTACTGAACCTCTAGCCTCGTTCCCAGGCCGTTTTGGGAGGGAAAAACGGCCTGGCAACTTCCGCCAGTTCAAACTGTTACTTCCGCTGCCAGAGAGTTGGAAGTCCCAATCAGATTTCAGATCGCTGTCACATGACAACAGTAAACCGAATTGCATCATGCGTTGAAACATCGCAGTCACGCCCATTCATCACAATAGTTGATCGCTCGATCGCGCTAGTGTAGGTGCTCTGCACGACGTATTTTGTTCGTTCGTCTTCTGCTTGCCTTCCGTCGCAGAACATGCGCAAACAGTTGCTTCCACGAGCAGGAAAGGGCCGTTCTCAGCGGTGAAAATATCAGAAGTATCACGTGGACTTCACTGATTGAATGAGGTATGCATGCAATTGCCTTGACGTAACGTCCGTAAACAGTTTGAACTCGCGGAAGTTGCCAGGCCGCCTGGGAACGAGGCTACTGAACCTCAGGCCCGGGGCATGGGCTGGAATCCAGTATGCAGTCGGGGAGCAGCAGTCGAAGCGGACGCAATCGGGCGAGCAGCAGTTGAAGCGGACGCGATCGGGAGCAGCAGCTGATCGTGAAAGCGGCGAGCAGCAGCTGAAGCGGGCGCAATCGGGGAGCAGCAGCTGGAGGCGGAGGCAAACGGGGAGCAGCAGTGGAAGCGGGTGCCGCAATCGTGCCCGCGAGCAGCAGCTGAAGCGAACGCAAGCGGCGAGCAGCAGCTGAAGCTGACGCAATCGGGGAGAAGCAGCTCTTCAGAGAGCTGTCCGGCGCCGGATTACGCACGGTAGGCGAACAAGGGGGAAGTAGCTGAGCGAGCGAAGCGAGCTCAGCTACTTGTTACTAATGAACCAGTCATCCAATCAGGCTGAATCAGCGCGCTATTACTCATTTTGCACACTTATTCATCCAATCAGCTTGCTTACAGTTTATGCATATTGTTTACAAGTAGCTTCGCTCGCTTCGCTCGCTCAGCTACTTCCCCCTCGTTCGCCTACGTGAGTAATCCGGCGCCGGACAGCTCTCTGTGCAGAGCTGCTGCTCCCCGATTGCGTAGCTTCAGCTGCTGCTCCCCGATTGCGTAGCTTCAGCTGCTGCTCCCCGATTGCGTCGCTTCAGCTGGGCATATTACAACATGACTTAGACTTGAGAATCGTACCAAGCGTAATGCTTGGGACAAGTATAAGTCTCATGTCCCAAGTGTTATGCTTGGGACAAGTATAAGTCTCTTGTCCCAAGTGTTATGCTTGGGTCGGACAACTATAAGTCTGACTTATACGGCCCAGTATTTATACACATATTACTATCCTTATGTGGGACAAGTATAAGTCATGGGGAGATTAAGTGAGCCCCTGCACTTATGGCATTAATGGTAACTGTAATGCAAAGCAAAGGTTAGTGTGAAGTTTGGCTCTATGAATTTCATGAATAATTAATAAGTATATTTACTACAGGTGTGGTGGTAACTTGGCTGAATGAATTTCATGAATAATTAATGAGAGGTTGGTTCAATGAGTGAATATTGTTTAGAATATTAGTAGGAGTGGCTAGACCAGACTGTGTTAGGGGTAGGGTTGATGGGCATAGATAGTAGTTTTGTTGATTATAATTAGTTTGATAATAAGTCATGTTAATGATGCAATTTGAATAACCAAGTGATCAAATGATGATACCGTTGATCATGTCAATACTATTGATAATAAGTGATCAATGATACAGTAGATCAGAACGTCATTGGCAAAATGATAGCTATATGTGATAATCAACAGCTATATAATATGATAATCAACAGCTACGGCTTGATTGCAATTTGAATTGCTAATGATGAGATGCTAGTTAAGAAGTTACATACCGTAATTTGGGAAAGTTTCGTTGTTAAAATATTTTCGTAGACAGAGACGGCTACGAAAATTAAACGCACGAAAATATTTCGACAGCTAATTACTAGGGGAATGCAGGACATTGTGGGGCGAGCGTGAGCGAGTACATGCAGGTGCTGAATTTGCATGGAACAGTTGCATGACATTGTGCTGAATGTGCATGGAGCAGTTGCATGTGCATGTCATCAGAATGTGAGTCTGACGGGGAGCATAACACAACTTAACGACACAGATCACACCAGAAGTTATGACACTCGTGCATGCACTTCACAGCGTTGAAGCAGTCTGGCAGGTAGGTCCAGGAGCGGTCTCTGTCTCTGTTGTTGCCACCGAGGATGACTTCCTCGTTCTCTGCTGATACCAGATCTGTCATGACTGGTCACAGTGAGTTTAGTGTTACCGTGTGCAGGGCAGTCAACTTCCCATCCTCTGAGCAGTTGCATGGCTTAGCATTTGAAAGGGACTCCGGCGAGTTATAGGGGATTGTGAGTTCAAGGAGGATCACCTCCCTTGGTCTCACTGAAGCGCTCTCCTCGTCTTCATGAAATGCTTTAGCCACTCACCGCCCCACTATAGTCTCCATCCTTGCAAGGCCTTGTTGAGGTAGACTGTTCATAGTTCGCGTCTCAGTTGGACGATATCAACGCACGAGCAGGAAGTGAACTCAGTTTGGAAATAACGCATGACGCAAGAACACGCAAAATACGAGCAGGAAGTGATTTACGGCACGACGTACGATATATTACACTCCTGGTATAGGAAATAAAGTGCCGCGTAAATAAATAATTAATTAATACTAGGGGAATGCAGGACATTGTGGGGCGAGCGTGAGCGAGTTACATGCAGGTGCTGAATTTGCATGGAACAGTTGCATGACATTGTGCTGAATGTGCATGGAGCAGTTGCGTGTGCATGTCATCAGAATGTGAGTCTGAAGGGGAGCATAACACAACGTAACGACACAGATCACACCAGAAGTTATGACACTCGTGCATGCACTTCACAGCGTTGAAGCAGTCTGGCAGGTAGGTCCAGGAGCGGTCTCTGTCTCTGTTGTTGCCACCGAGGATGACTTCCTCGTTCTCTGCTGATGCCAGATCTGTCATGACTGGTCACAGTGAGTTTAGTGTTACCGTGTGCAGGGCAGTCAACTTCCCATCCTCTGAGCAGTTGCATGGCTTAGCATTTGAAAGGGACTCCGGCGAGTTATAGGGGATTGTGAGTTCAAGGAGGATCACCTCCCTTGGTCTCACTGAAGCGCTCTCCCCGTCTTCATGAAATGCTTTAGCCACTCACCGCCCCACTATAGTCTCCATCCTTGCAAGGCCTTGTTGAGGTAGACTGTTCATAGTTCGCGTCTCAGTTGGACGATATCAACGCACGAGCAGGAAGTGAACTCAGTTTGGAAATAACGCATGACGCAAGAACACGCAAAATACGAGCAGGAAGTGATTTACGGCACGACGTACGATATATATATATATATATATATATATATATATATATATATATAGAAAGAAAATTCACATTGAACTCGTCTATGTGGGGCTCGCTCACGCTCGCCCCAATTAAAACAACGATAATTTTACGGTACGAACTCTGATTGCGAAACAGTTCAACGATGTCAATTCGAAGCTACTTCAAGCCGAAGGACGGTCTTCCAGATCCCAGGGGGTCGTTATCTTCTTGTCTGCCCTCGCAGGCAATCGCTCGTGCGAACAAGGAAGTGGAGAAGGTGACGAGCGATACAGGCAAGCAGCGTAGTCAATACAGGAGGTGAGACGAACTATTTTTGAGCGTTGCGTGGCTTCCTCTCACATATCAGCATTTCTCCAGCTGCTGCCTCCCATATTTCTTTGATAGTGGTTGAATTTATCCCTTTGTACACATGGTAGCCTCGAATACAACAGACTGTTTCGAACTCCTCCATGCCAGATCGCTCGAATTTCATGGCGTCGCAAATGTACACGTGAAATGTTTCGTGTTAAAAAATTTTCGTTGCCCGGATGGGCTACGAAAATTTTTTAACACGAAAATATTTCACATGAAATATTTTCAACTCGAATAATTCTCAATTTACGGTACATGTTATTCAATAAATGTGTAGTCCTTATCGGTGGCAGGGTCAGAAGACAAATCTTGTGTTCTGTCCTCAAAAACAGTGACCCATTTGTGTTGTTCATCATCTTTTCGTACTATGACTCCTAAGTAATAGCTACTGCCCATTATCGAAAAGTACTTTCACTCTCTTTCCAAAGTAGGATGTCTCCAAATTGGATGCCTCAACCCTTCTTTTTTTACTTTTCTTTCCTATTGAGGAAAAAAGGGTTATTAAATTAGGACATGACCCCCCCCCCCCCCCCCCCCCCCCCCCCCCCCCAAACATAAAGAGGTGGAGAATGAAGTAGCAAGCTACCTGTTTTTGTGAACGAAACCTCGTGGTACAATAATTGGTCACATGCCACCATGGTAACGCATCCAGATCAAAGGAAACTCTGCAATCGTATTGGTCAGGATTAGATATTCCGTATCTCCAGACTGCGTTGCCGGATTCTCGCCAAATTTGACATCTGGCATGCCTGTGGTACGATCTATTTACGTGCGAGAGTATTGCATCATATTGAATTTTGAAAAAAATTGGAACTTTATGATGTCTTGCACTATAAAATGATGGGAGTTGTTGAATAGGGTTAGGAGGATTGCTGGCGCAGATGAGTGGGTGAAGGCGTTTCAAGATGGTGACGATGTCTCAGCTGAGTTTATCATAGGGAGAAGGTGGATTCGAATAGGGAGGTGATGGATGAGATAGACATGTATAATGAGGGAGATTGTGAAGGGGTGGGACAGACGTAAGGTGTTTCTAGGTCGGAGATACTGGTGTCCGTCCCCCTGCTCACTCTTCAGTACACTATGGTAGTTAGAGACTGTTTTATAGAACACACCAAGTCTGTTGTTACAGTCATGTACATGTATTATTACATTACTGTTGCTGTGGTTGTGCGATGCCCCTCAACTGGCTCATGCATGTAGTGAAATGGAAGTCATTGAGCCAATAATACCTAGCTAATTACCTATTCATGATATTCATTGAGCCAATAATACCTAGCTAATTACCTATTCATGATATTCATCGAGCCAATAATACCTAGCTAATTACCTATTCATGATATTCATTGAGTCAACTTTGCATTACATAATTAACTAGAGGTGCTCATGAGAGCACGTACCCGTGCATTACTGTCAAGAGTTCTTGCTACTTCTCTCTTCTGTGTGGAGATTCTGTTTGGCGTTCAGTGCACTTTCGTTTGGCATCTTTGCGTAGCCTCTCTTTCTGTTCTGCCGTCTGTCTGGCCTTGAAAGAAGGCGTTTTATTAGTTCTAAGCCTCATACTTCAGACATGATACAGGTAGGCTACAGCGCTAGCAGCATGCACGATGAGCTATACTAGCTATAAGTACGGAGTGCATGCAGCGCAGGTAGATAATTATTATGATATGAGATACCGTAAGTTGTGGCAGTAATGTTAGAAAGAGGGTGTGGTTAAGTTGTATAAATTAGAATCTTGGCGTTTCGCTCGCTTTTCTGTGCCTCTCTAGTGGATTCAGGTGTGTGAGTTATGTAGACGCTAGTGATTTCTGAATTCTGACGATTGTATTGTGAACTAAAGTCTCAACAAGGCCTTCATTGCTGTAACTTTAACTGTAACTGTATGGACAGACAGACAGACAGACTGACGGACAAACCAATCACTCTACCCCCTGCTGCGCATGCGCACGGGGTAATTATTCGTGAAATTCATTTAGCCAACTTCAGGTTTGTATTGCAGTCATTAATTATTCATGAAATTAATTGAGCCAACTTCACTAACCTTTGCTTTGCATTACAGTTTACCATTAATACCATAAGTGCAGGGGCTCACTTAATCTCCCCGTGACTTATACTTGTCCCACATAAGGATAGTGGATATGTGTATAAATACTGGGCCGTATAAGTCAGACTTATACTTGTCCCAAGCATAACACTTGGGACATGAGACTTATACTTGTCCCAAGCATTACGCTTGATACGATTCTCAAGTCTAAGTCATGTTGTGAACTGCCCTTCAGCTACTGCTCCCCGATTGCGCTTCAAACTGCTTTTCCCCGTTTCCGTCCGCTTCAGCTGCTGCCCACCGATTGCGTCCCTTCAGCTGCTGCTCGCCACTTGCGTTCGCTTCAACTGCTCTTCCTCGATTTCAACAGCTCCCCGATTGCGTCTGCTTCGGCTGCTGCTCCCCGATTGCGTCCGCTTCAACTGCTGCTCCCAGATTGCATCCGCTTCAACTGTAGCTCCCCGATTGTGTCCGCTTGTAGCCTCACCTGTTCTGGAAGATTCCAGCCCATGCCCAATGTTCTCAAAAGTTCTTCGCAGAGTTCGATGTTCAGTACATTGAAGTACGAAGGTCGCGTGTCACTAGTCTAGTCCCGCCCCACGAACATCCCACTTCCGTCACACACGCACACACACACGCACATTAAAATCTTAATATATTGATGGTACAAGTAGGTACAATTAGTACACAACACAATACGTGATTAATTGCATACTCTTCAACGGAACTTATGTGCATTAAGTACAGGTACTAAATATGATTATATGATTGATTATCATAATAATTACATTCCATGCATAGTGTTGTGTTCAACTTAATACTGCATAATAATTATTAAGATAGTGTTCCAATGATCGATCTTTCATTTGTTATGTTGGCAGTGAACAACAGTAGGTTTTCAATAGATGGGGGATCTGCCTTTTAAGGCAGATCCCCCATCTATTGAAAACCTACTGTAAAGCTTCCATCCACAATTGTTGCATGTCTCTAGCTGCCATGTAACAAGCTATACAAAGCTAAGGAAGCTTCTGACAACAGCTTCAACAAGAACGTGCCACTCACATACACCGTAGCATGTGACTGGGTGTGGAAGTGGGAGTAGGCAACTCCAGCCCCAGATGTAGCACATGTTCAGTAGATGTCACAATAGTCAGAATACAGTGTGTCATAGTAGAAGTGGTCAATGGCCTAAACTGTTGGCATCCTGAACCTTTAGCAAATGGTGTACTACCGAATGTATTTAAAACCAGCAAAACTGATTGAGATATGAATGTGGGACTCTATGTACACTACTATACCTGCAGGACCAGAAGAAAGCACCTGTTACCAAGGTAACGATGGGACACGAGGGAGGAGCAGAAATGGGTCAACGATACGAAAAGTCTGCAACACCAAAGGAAGCATTTGGAGGGTACGATTGTGAGTTTGTAGAACCACCACCGAGTGTTTTTCAAACGGAATGTCCGATATGTCACCTGATACTTCGTGAACCGTACCTGGTTAGCTGTTGTGGCACCCACTTCTGCCACACATGTTTTCAACGACTGCAAGCTGGCAACAGCCCCTGTCCGAACTGCAGGAAAGACAACATTGAAGTGTTTCCAAACAAAGGCTTGAATCGTTCACTGAAGCAACTACAAGTTTACTGCACGCACAGAAAAGATTGTTGTCAGTGGAGAGGAGAATTGAGAGAGCTGGACCAGCACATGAACATAAGCAATGAGTGCCCACTCACCATATACGGAGGTGACATAAAAATGACCAACTACGTGGAACTGCGAAAACGTAATGGGGACTGGTACTCCCCACCATTCTACACCCACCGACAGGGGTACAAGATGTGTCTCAGGGTGTATGCTAATGGTTTTGGTGATGGCAAGGGTACACATGTGTCAGTGTTTGCCTACCTGATGCGAGGAGAGTTCGACAATGTCCTTAAATGGCCATTCCGAGGTCATGTTGTCATCCAGCTCTGCAATCAACTCCAAGACAAGTACCACCGTGGATACACCATTGACTTCAGTAAGACAACAGATGCCAGAATCATCAGTCGAGTGATCAGTGGAGAGAAAGCTGACAGTGGGTGTGGCTTTCGTACCTTCATTCCCCACAATGACCTCTACTTCAACCCAACCACCTACTGCAAGTACCTCAGGAACAACTGTCTTCAGTTTCGAATTGTTGCTGTGGAGTCACTATCCGAGCCTGGGGTGCTTCCGACTGGACGGACCATGACTTGCTTGGAGCAACACAAGATAGACAGTGACCAGTGGTACTCCCGACCATTCTATACCCACCCACAAGGGTACAAGATGTGTCTCAGGGTGGATGCTGATGGTGATGGTGAGAGCAAGGGTACACATGTGTCAGTGTCTGTCTACCTGATGCGAGGAGAGTTTGACGATGTCCTTAAATGGCCATTCCGAGGTCATGTTGTCATCCAGCTCTGCAATCGACTCCGACACAAATACCACCGTGGATACACCATTGACTTCAGTAAGGCAACAGATGCCAGAGCCATCAGTCGAGTGACCAGTGGAGAGAGAGCAGAAAGTGGGTGTGGCTATCGTACCTTCATTCCCCACGATGACCTCAACTTCAACCCAACCACCAACTGTCAGTACCTCAAGAATGACTGTCTTCAGTTTCGAATTGTTGCCGTGGAGTCACTAACAGAGCCTGGGGTGCTTCCGGCTGGATGGACCATGACTTGCTTGGAGCAACACAAGATAGACAGTGACCAGTGGTACTCCCCACCATTCTACACCCACCCACAGGGGTACAAGATGTGTCTCAGAGTGGATGCTGATGGTGATGGTGAGAGCAAGGGTACCCATGTGTCAGTGTCTGTCTACCTGATGCGAGGAGAGTTTGATGATGTCCTTAAATGGCCATTCCGAGGTCATGTTGTCATCCAGCTCTGCAATCAACTCCAAGACAAGTACCACCGTGGGCACACCATTGACTTCAGTAAGACAACAGATGCCAGAATCATCGGTCGAGTGATCAGTGGAGAGAGAGCTGACAGTGGGTGTGGCTATCGTACCTTCATTCCCCACGATGACCTCAACTTCAACCCAACCACCTACTGCAAGTACCTCAGGAACGACTGTCTTCAGTTTCGAATTGTTGCTGTGGAGTCACTATCAGAGCCTGGGGTGCTTCCGGCTGGACGGACCATGACTTGCTTGGAGCAACACAAGATAGACAGTGACCAGTGGTACTCCCGACCCTTCTATACCCACCCACAAGGGTACAAGATGTGTCTCAGAGTGGATGCTGATGGTGATGGTGAGAGCAAGGGTACACATGTGTCAGTGTCTGTCTACCTGATGCGAGGAGAGTTTGATGATGTCCTTAAATGGCCATTCCGAGGTCATGTTGTCATCCAGCTCTGCAATCAACTCCGACACAAGTACCACCGTGGATACACCATTGACTTCAGTGAGACAACAGATGCCAGAATCATCAGTCGAGTGACCAGTGGAGAGAGAGCGAAAAGTGGGTGTGGCTATCGTACCTTCATTCCCCACAATGACCTCAACTTCAACCCAACCACCAACTGCCAGTACCTCAGGAACGACTGTCTTCATTTTCAAATTGTTGCCCCGGAACCTGGGGTGCTTCCGACTGGACGGATCATGACTTGCTTGGAGCAACACAAGATAGACAGTGACCAGTGGTACTCCCTACCATTCTACACCCACCCACAAGGGTACAAGATGTGTCTCAGAGTGGATGCTAATGGTAATGGTGAGGGCAAGGGTACACATGTGTCAGTGTCTGTCTACCTGATGCGAGGAGAGTTTGATGATATCCTCAAATGGCCATTCCGAGGTCATGTTGTCATCCAGCTCTGCAATCAACTCCGAGACAAGTACCACCGTGGACTCACCATTGACTTCAGTGAGACAACAGATCCCAGAATCATCAGTCGAGTGACCAGTGGAGAGAGAGCAGAAAATGGGTGTGGCTCTCATACCTTCATTCCCCACAATTACCTCAACCTCCGCCCAGCCTTCAACTGCCAGTACCTCATTAACGACTGTCTTCATTTTCAAATTGTTGTTGCGGATCCTGGAGTGCTTCCGACTGGACGGACCATGACTTGCTTGGAGCAACACAAGATAGACAGTGACCAGTGGTACTCCCGACCATTCTACACCCACCCACAGGGGTACAAGATGTGCCTCAGAGTGGATGCTAATGGTGATGGTAAAGGCAAGGGCACACATGTGTCAATGTCTGTCTACCTGATGCGAGGAGAGTTCGACAATGTCCTCAAATGGCCATTCCGAGGTCATGTTGTCATCCAGCTTTGCAATCAACTCCAAGACAAGTACCACCGTGGGTACACCATTGACTTCAGTAAGACAACAGATGCCAGAATCATCAGTCGAGTGATCTGTGGAGAGAGAGCAGAAAGTGGGTGTGGCTATCGTACCTTCATTCCCCACAATGACCTCAACTTCAACCCAGCCACCAACTGCCAGTACCTCAGGAACGACTGTCTTCATTTTCAAATTGTTGCCGCGGAACCTGGGGTGCTTCCGACTGGATGGATCATGACTTGCTTGGAGCAACACAAGATAGACAGTGACCAGTGGTACTCCCGACCATTCTACACCCACCCACAGGGGTACAAGATGTGTCTCAGAGTGGATGCTAATGGTGATGGTAAAGGCAAGGGCACACATGTGTCAGTGTCTGTCTATCTGATGCGGGGAGAGTTTGATGATGTCCTTAAATGGCCATTCCGAGGTCATGTTGTCATCCAGCTCTGCAATCAACTCCAAGACAAGTACCACCGTGGGTACACCATTGACTTCAGTGAGACAACAGATGCCAGAATCATCAGTCGAGTGACCAGTGGAGAGAGAACGAAAAATGGGTGTGGCTATCGTACCTTCATTCCCCACAATGACCTCAACTTTAACCCAACCACCATCTGTCAGTACCTCAAGAATGACTGTCTTCAGTTTCGAATTGTTGCCGTGGAGTCACTAACAGAGCCTGGGGTGCTTCCGGCTGGACGGACCATGACTTGCTTGGAGCAACACAAGATAGACAGTGACCAGTGGTACTCCCGACCATTCTACACCCACCCACAGGGGTTTAAGATGTGTCTCAGAGTGGATGCTGATGGTGATGGTGAGGGCAAGGGTACCCATGTGTCAGTGTCTGTCTACCTGATGCGAGGAGAGTTTGATGATGTCCTTAAATGGCCATTCCGAGGTCATGTTGTCATCCAGCTCTGCAATCAACTCCAAGACAAGTACCACCGTGGGTACACCATTGACTTCAGTAAGACAACAGATGCCAGAATCATCAGTCGAGTGACCAGTGGAGAGAGAGCAGAAAGTGGGTGTGGCTATCGTACCTTCATTCCCCACAATGACCTCAACTTCAACCCAACCACTAACTGTCAGTACCTCAAGAATGACTGCCTTCACTTTCAAATTGTTGCCGTGGAGTCACTGTCAGAACCTGGGGTGCTTCCAGCCGGACGGACCATGACTTGCTTGGAGCAACACAAGATAGACAGTGACCAGTGGTACTCCCTACCTTTCTACACCCACCCACAGGGGTACAAGATGTGTCTCAGAGTGGATGCTAATGGTGATGGTGGAGGCAGTGTCACATGGGTGTCAATGTCTGTCTACCTGATGCGAGGAGAGTTCGACAATGTCCTCAAATGGCCATTCCGAGGTCATGTTGTCATCCAGCTCTACAATCAACTCAAAGACAAGTACCACCGTGGGTACACCATTGACTTCAGTGAGACAACAGATGCCAGAATCATCAGTCGAGTTACCAGTGGAGAGAGAGCGGACAGTGGGTGTGGCTATCGTACCTTCATTCCCCACAATAACCTCAACTTCAACCCAAATGACTGCCTTCACTTTCAAATTGTTGCGGCGGAGTCACTATCAGAGCCTGGGGTGCTTCTGGCCGGACGGACCATGACACGTTTTGAGCAACACAGGATAGACAGTGACCAGTGGTACTCCCGACCATTCTACGCCCACCCACAGGGGTACAAGATGTGTCTCAGAGTGGATGCTAATGGTGATGGTAAAGGCAAGGGCACACATGTGTCAATGTCTGTCTACCTGATGCGAGGAGAGTTCGACAATGTCCTCAAATGGCCATTCCGAGGTCATGTTGTCATCCAGCTCTGCAATCAACTCCGAGACAAGTACCACCGTGGGTACACCATTGACTTCAGTAAGACAACAGATGCCAGAATCATCAGTCGAGTGATCAGTGGAGAGAGAGCTGACAGTGGGTGTGGCTATCGTACCTTCATTCCCCACAATAACCTCAACTTCAACCCAACCACCTACTGCAAGTACCTCAGGAACGACTGTCTTCAGTTTCGAATTGTTGCTGTGGAGTCACTATCAGAGCCTGGGGTGCTTCCGGCTGGACGGGCCATGACTTGCTTGGAGCAACACAAGATAGACAGTGACCAGTGGTACTCCCGACCATTCTACACCCACCCACAGGGGTACAAGATGTGCCTCAGAGTGGATGCTAATGGGCATGGTAAAGGCAAGGGTACCCATGTGTCAGTGTCTGTCTACCTGATGCGAGGAGAGTTTGATGATGTCCTCAAATGGCCATTCCGAGGTCATGTTGTCATCCAGCTCTGCAATCAACTCCAAGACAAGTACCACCGTGGGTATACCATTGACTTCAGTAAGACAACAGATGCCAGAACCACCGGTCGAGTGACCAGTGGAGAGAGAGCTGACAGTGGGTGTGGCTATCGTACCTTCATTCCCCACAATAACCTCAACTTCAACCCAACCACCAACTGCCAGTACCTCAAGAATGACTGCCTTCACTTTCAAATTGTTGCCGTGGAGTCACTATCAGAGCCTGAGGTGCTTCCGGCTGGACGGACCATGACTTGCTTGGAGCAACACAAGATAGACAGTGACCAGTGGTACTCCCGACCATTCTACACCCACCCACAGGGGTACAAGATGTGTCTCAGAGTGGATGCTAATGGCTGTGATATAGGCGAGGGCACACATGTGTCAGTGTCTGTCTCCC
Organism: Axinella damicornis; assembly: GCA_963931865.1. Lineage (NCBI taxonomy): Eukaryota > Metazoa > Porifera > Demospongiae > Axinellida > Axinellidae > Axinella > Axinella damicornis. The sequence continues at coordinate 11,253,625 of OZ007512.1, forward strand.
TGATGCGAGGAGAGTTTGACAGTCACCTCAAATGGCCATTCCGAGGTCATGTCACTGTTGCGATGCTGAACCAGTTGGAAGACAACAACCACACCACAGAAACTATTACATCTACTAGCATAACAAACAGTGAAGCTATTTGTAGAGTGACGGAACGAGAAATAGCTCGAAGTGGGTGGGGCTGTGCAACCTTCATAGCCCACACTAAACTCAACTACAATCCCACTAAGAACTGCCAGTACCTCAAGTACGACTGCCTTCGCTTTCAAATCGTTTAAGTCAAGTTAGAAACTGCAACCCGACTAACCACTGCCATTACCTCACGTATGCCTGTCTTCAGATCAGTTCTACTCTTGTCTAAATGATTATTGTTGGTCCACAAGTTACTCTAAGTTACTGGTGGTACATATTATGCTGTTCTTTTCTTATAGCTATTGTACATGATTGTAGTATCCTGAGAAGACTATAGAATACTGGTGGCAGTATGTGGTGGGGTGTGGACAGCAACTGGTACCTAACCTCGTTCCCATGGGCCTCACCCTAGCAGTTTGTCGCTTGCAGTATTGCAATAAGTAATAAATGCTGGGGTGAGGCCTGCATGGGAATGAAGCTAAGTGCAAACTGGGACACATTAGTGTACCATATGTCCAGATGCATGCCATTCATGCAAGTCCGCAATGGGGTCGACCACTTCGATCAGTAGCTAGCTTTTGAGGATTTTCACTTTCGAGGATTATGTTATTTCGTGCGAACACCACACATACCATACAGGCACTCCTCTACACTGCTGGAAAAAAAACCATGAACTTCAAACGGTTCCATCACGGACTCGAACAGGCATGTAGGCTCTGCATGATCATTATGGTGCCCATCCTATCCATATCTTCAGGTGGTTTCTCCTGTGTTACTGCTGCACTCTATGCTTAGCTAATAGACCTTATACTGCTATATAAAAGTTTAATGATATTTCTGTTGCTTATAACCCGTACTAGTAATATTCATAACACATGCAGCGATCAGCTCATATCGATCCAATCAGCTCATATCGATCCGATCAGCTCATATCGATCCAATCGGTCGTGGCACTAATCAGCCTGCGGTCCATATGTCCTCTGCAATCAATGAATCTGATTGGTCACACCAGCATGCATTCCAGTGTGGGGACAACTCCATCGAATGCAGGTGCATGCTTGCTGTGCAAAGGGTCTTGTTCAAAGACGATATATACATCTCTCATTACCCCCACAACTTTCATACCGGTAATTATCTGGTTTTGGGGTACGTATAATCGGTACACAACAACATTATGCAAAACGACACACACTGCACATGTACGACATCGATCAGTACATCATCATCACCATCAAGATGGTACTGAAGCATAAAAATTGATGGTATATAGACAAAATATTTCTCCTACGTGTACTATACAAGAAGTACTACTGTCTAGTGGCTGGTCTGACAATGATAGCCTTCATTCTGTCAACGAGAGTGTTCTCTGCTACTCGTTGAAATGGTGCTCCTGCCTCGTAGTTATTCAGAGTTCTCCAGATGGCCTGGGGCTGGTTCTCGCAGACGTTGAGACTGAAAGCGCCAAAGTGCTGGGACATCTGCAAAAGGACCAGAGTGACTTTAGTAGCTCAGGTTAGTAATATGGTAGCTAACCATGGGATTTGAGTGTGATTTGGGAATACTAGTTCAAGCAAGGTACCTGTGCTAGTGCTATTATTTTACCTAGTTGTAAGTCTAAATTGCATAGGTAATATAGTTGACTGAAATCCGGTCCCACTGACTACTGGATATATTCTGTAATCTGTATAGGTTGGGCATCCCTTCGTCAGTGTTAGCTGTAGTAATCCCAGTAATCTCTAGCAATCTGTCCAGTAATCCTACAGTAATCTCCAGTAATCAGTAATCTGTGCAGTAATTCCCAGTAATCCTTTAGTAATTCCCAGTAATCTTTAGTAATCTCTAGTAATCTCTAGTAAACTGTAACAAATCCCCAGCTTCTGACTAAGGTAGGGAAGACATCTTGACTAACCGGTAACTAGGATGAGATCATTCCACATGCGTCCCTGTAGCTCATTCCATCGTGGTATGGTATCCATCCTAGCCACCCTCCTTGGAGGGTGTGGTTTAGCCCAGCAATGGTGGTCGTGTGGTAGGGTACGCCAAGGTATACGTCCAACCGGTTAGGATCAGACTGGAAAGCACAGAAATTGAGGATTGCGAGAGTCTGTGCGTGGTGTGGGAATGTGAGTGGGAATGTGAGTGAAGAGAGGATAGGAAGGGGTTCATAAATATATATCTAACAGCAGAACCCACACACACACATACTCACCCCTACCCACAATCACACTCACACGCACCCACACACACCACCAAACACATACTCACAATCACTCACACGCACCCACACACACACACCCACACCATACACACCCACACCATACACACCCACACACCACCCACACCCCCCACACCCCCCACACCCACACATCCCTCACACCCACACTCACACACCTGCTTCACTGGTGGCGAGGAGGTACATGCAGTCTTGTGCGGATGGTCTCTGCTTGTAGTCCGAGTGGAAACAACCAAACAGCACCTGCTGAATACCCTCGCTCAGGAATGCTGGGGTCACATGACCCGAGTACTGCTGGCTAATCTGTAAGTGATAGCATAATCATTCAAGATTCCGAAATTGCAATTTTGAGGCTACAATTTGTTTGGAACAGATGCAAGTAGCACTAGTATTAATGACACACTGGATGAGGGATCCGGAGATGGGAGCCTCGATCAGACTCACCATACGTTTGTAGTGGGTCTTCATCTGCTGGCCCCTTTCACTGCGATCGATGCAGTCCATGAAGAGATGTCGCCACGGCCTCTTGCCAGTGCACATGGCCAGCACTGAGCACCCGGACTGCCAGATGTCGAATACAAAGCTGCACCGCTTCTCACGGTAGTGCTGTGTGTGTGTGTGTGTGAGTGCGAGTGAGGAATTTAAATCACTACAAGTGCATACTGATGGCATGAAAGACTGCAATCTGTGTGTGAGTGCATGTGTCCACGTGCGTGCTGTGTGTGTGCACGGTTGGTGTGTGTGTGTGTGTGTGTGTGTGTGTGTGTGTGTTGATGGTACCTCTGGCGGATTGTAGGCAAGTGTTCCAGCCTTCTCATTTCCTTGAAAACACGGTCCCAGATGGCACTCCTCCAGAAGCTCTGCACATCCAAAGTCTGCAACTTTTAGTCGCTGAACATTGTGATTGATCAGGAGGTTTGCCGCTAGAGGGGGAGGGAAATGACAGTATAATCACTTGCTGGTCTGGATACAATCCTGGTTTAGGAACACCCATTTCACTTTGTGTTATTCAAGCTCAAAGTTTGGAACAGGCAATTAACAAATTAAAGTGCTGTTTGCATGCTTGGAATTATAGGGACAGTGAGGCCACCTAGGACGTACTGCACGCCCCTCACTTGGTTGGGATGGATTAGCCTAATTCGACCAATTAAAATACATTCAAAGCTCTCCATTATCAACAGCCTATTCTGTGTCCGATAATGGCACATAAACTCTAGCTGAAGCAAGTGAGCTAGTACCTATTACAAGTGTGAATGTGCAAGTCAGAAAGTGAACTAGCTTATATATGCTGAGCAGATTTCAGTTTCACAAAACAAGTAGAGACTCACGTTTAATATCACAGTGGATGATCTTCAGTTTGTGGTGCAGAAAGTCGACTGCGTCAAAGAGCTGATAGGCGTAGTGGTGGACCTTTTCCATAGAGAGGGGTCCACTCTTGAATAAATAGCCTTGCAGACATGCTGGAAGGAAGGGAGGGAGAGAGAGAGAGAGGAAAGAGAGGAGAGAGGGAGGAAAGGAGGGAGGAATAGAGGGAGGCGAATGTTACAACTATACAAACATAATTGGGAGGGAGATGGAAGGGAAGGGGGGGGGGGGGGGGGGGGGGAGGGAGGGAGGGAGGGAGGGAGGGAGGGAGGGGAGGGAGAGAGAGAGAGCTATAGAGAGAGAGAGAGAGAAAGAGAGGGAGGGGTGGAATGAGGAATGAGGGAGAGACGGAGGAAGGGAGACACATGCCTGAAGCACTCACTAGGCATGAGTTCGAGGAAGAGCTGTATGGTTGAGGGATGAGGATGAGAGGGCAGCATGGCAGCTCCAAAGTACTCCACAATGTTAGGGGGAGCGTTCTTGGTCAGACAGGCCAACTTCAGACAGATGTAGGCCTCGTCAAGTGTCTTTACATCCTGTGAAGAGGATACAACAAAGAGGAGGTGCTTATTTGGACTCTATAGAAACTTCTAACTGCTGCACCTCTTTCAGAACCAGCAGGGAATTGGAGCACTTGTCGGCAATCACAAAGCAGGTGGCCTTTTTGCCACTCCCCAACTTGCATAATCTCTCCCAGTGCTCTCCCTCTCTGTAGACACGGTCATGGTAGAACTGCCCCTGGAGATACTGGTGATTGAGTATGTGTGTGTGTGTGTGTGTGCACATGTGTGTGCAAGTGTGTTGTGTGTGGTGTGTGTATATGTATTCGTTTTGTACGTGTACGTGTGTGTATGTGTGTCATGGTGTGTATATGTGTATGTGGTTGTGTATACATGCACGTACTGGTATGTGTGTGTGTGTGTGTGTGTTACCGGTATTAGTACAAACGTACCTGTTTTACGGAATTTCTGTGCGTCAGATGTCTCTCAATAGCTCCCTCCTCTTCAGAGAGAGGCTGTGCGACCATCTGCTGGTAATAGAGGTGCTCTCTATCTCCAAACTCTTTGGACGCCATTAGTTTACAGCCTTGGACACAATCCATGTCAAAATCTGGAATGCAGCCCTTTGGGAGAAATGGATACGGCGCTTCTAACTGGTCCTCTGTCTTCTGGGTCGAGTTTAATGGACACTGGTGCACAAATGTACCAACATGGTCATTATCAATCGCTGAAATTCGGTCCCTGTTTTGTGCTAGGCAAGTGTCAATTCTGGTCATCGCTTCGTGGATCTCAGCTTGGGACATTCGGGGCCCTGGGAGAGGGGTGACGTAGGACAGAGCGGGAATGCTGGACGGACTGGACGGGGTAGTTTGGTCAACGTCATTCGGTGTGGTCGAACTGGAATAGAAACTGCGCATCGATTCACTACACACGAGAATGTTGGCTGAGTCACTCATACTCTGAGGATCATCCACCATGAGTGGACCATTTTGAAAACTCAGCTGTCTCTCAGGAGTTGATAGTTCTTTGCTAGGTGGTGGTTCTTCCAAAGTAGGTGAGTCTTCTTCTGGACAAGTCTGAGCTACATGTTCCAAATTCAGAATCTGGATGGCTGCTATTGTTGGAGAAGCAGGTTGTGTAGTGGCAGTGAGGATGTGAGCTGCCAAAGCTGGAGTCTGTAGTGGTACTATTGTTGGAAAAATGGCAGGATTTTTTGCTCCTGCCATCTAGATCTAGAAATTTTGGCCTCAAAACGGCAACTAGGCTGTCAGAGACTCCAAGCACAGGTGAAGAGTGAAGCTGCAAAAGAGCAGGGATATACAATGTGCACATACAGTTGCATGGTATGCTGTATTTCATATAATGTCTAAGTTCTTGCACCACTATCCATATAATTATATCTACATTTTGAACCTGCTGCCCATGTAGCTATGTGTTGCATATACTGGTACCATAAACCACCATTCAGGGGTGCGTGCATGTGATGGCATTTTAAAATGCACGTTGCATGCTCAGGCTTGCCTTGTGATCACATAAGCATCAGATTCTGCCTTGTATTTTGTATTCTTATACCATCAGTGCCTCAGATGCCTCCTGCCTCTGTAGACAGAACAACTGTCGTAATACCTCCACCTACATGTGCGTGTGTGTGTACACATGACATTGTGAGTGTGAACGATTTGCAGTGCAGTTCTTAAAGACAACATGATGTCATCATGATGTCATCATGATGTCATCATGCATACGTCGTATACAAGGAGCACTGTGACACTGATAATGCACAGTCAGTACGCGTACTGCAAGAATGTGTGTTCATTAGTAAGTTGCTTGAGTCGCGTGCACTATAATTAGTAAATTTCCAACCTTGAGATCCTCGCAGAATGGGAGGACACATCTAGATTTATAATGGCAGTTCTTGGCATGACATTCCATCCAATGTTTGTACTTGATACATGATTTGCACTCTGGGAGGGGTAGTGGGAGGGGAGGGAGTGAGGGAGGGAGGGAGGACGGGAGGGAGGCAGGGAGGATGGTGGGTGGGAGGGAGGGAGAGGGTAGGATGGGACAGGGAGGCAGAGAGGGAGGAGGGAGGGTTGCACAAACCAATACAACATATTGTGTCATACCATGTCTGACACACTGACTGTAATGCCGCTGGAACCAGTTGAAATACTTGCAAATCCTGTCCCCACAGTTGGCTCCTAGTGGGCAGTGAGCTATGTGCTGGGATAACCTTTCCTGCACCAGCCTCTCCCGCCATTCCTCACCCTGCAAAGTGTGTAGATATACCAGAGATATGAATTGCATCCATGGTGTTCATAGACAAAATTCGCATTACCTGGCAGCATGACTTCTGTTCCTCTTCCAGTTGCAAGAATCAGAGTAGATGTTTTGATACAGTACACACTAGTTAGCTACGTATATCACATTATGTGCCTTGGCATTTGAGAAGACAACCTAGCTACAAGCATATTGAACTAGCCCCCCTAAACTTGAAATGTGTCTCAGGTGCACGTGCTGCTGAAATTTTAAACTAAGCACACACCACTGTTATTCTTTGCTTCGTTTTTGTGCAACTAATTTCCAGTACTTGATTTTGGGTTATACCTGGGTCCCAGGCCTGTGCGCCGCTTTCGGTTGCACGAAAAGAAACTGAGTGGGGCCTGGGAATGAGGCTAAGCCCTTCAATTAACAGTTAGCCAGACCAAACTCATCTGTTGTTGTAGTCAGGGTTGCTCACGTAGTCCTATGTTTAATTAGTGCAGTCAGTGGTGTTCACAAATTTAGTAGCTACTAAGCATATGCTCCTCATAACTTACCATACACATCTGGAGTTCCTGTGGTTCCCTGGGCTCCATATTCCTGTCGTCTTCAATTCTGATGGTAGGTTGATAGGGTGTGTCCAGTGGGTCCCATGAACCCTCGGTGACAGGTCTGTCAAATTTGAAGAGCTTGGACGATGGCTCAGTGTGCCGGTCTTCACCCGATGTGTGGACTGTGGTCTCCACGAACACTGTCTGGGCAGTACACGTAGCTGCTGACGTCCTTGTGCGTTTTCTCCACTCCAGAGTTGTAAGTGGGTGATGAAGATCAACCTGACGTTGGAGGACCAGCAATGAATAATAGGTTTGTTAGTAACATGACAGAATAGCCTAGTTGTAATTTTACACAGATTCGTGTTATGAACCCAACCCATTGTAAAGTCTTAAACAAGCTATCTGACATGTCATTAGTATGCAACCATGACGAACAGATGCTAGGTAGAGAGCAAGCTGGCTGACAGGGATGGCCGGCATCCCATGCACTCCACATCAATTTTGAGCAAGAGTGGTACTTGCCGCTTGCATCACCAAGTTTTAGGCTATATAGCTCCAGCTGCAGATCTGTCTACTAATCGATGCTTTGTGAATTTTTCGCTGAACTTCTGGAGTCATTCGTGTCATGTTGTATGTTAGCGTGTAATTTCTGCTGTAGAATCACTTGCGAGTTAGCCCTCTCCTCATTCCATGCACTCACTCGGTTGTCATGGTCTGGCTTCGGACAGCCACTGGTACAAAGTTTGTGTATACTGCACATTCCACAGCCACAGCCAGACACAGAGGATGGCGTAAATTTAGGCAATCAGTTTTCAACCTCGATTGTTTCATCGCCTTCATTACTTTCTTCTTTTTGGGGGAATTTCTTTGGAGATATATCGATCATCTTTACCAAAGATTGCTTGTTCTCTCTTGTACCTACAAAAAAAAATACAAACCATATTCAGCAGGACATTCAGTGCAGTATTCACAAAGAGACTATGATAGGGAGACTGAAGCTAGCCTCGTCCCCAGGTCATTTCCACACACCGCCAGCATTTGATCACTTGCAGTATGCATAGCTATACAATGGGAAAAGCCTGGGAGATCAAGTCACATGCGGTGCCATCAGGCATACAGATGGTAGACATACGGGGAGTGGTGCCCAATGAACAATCTTGATGCCCTTTCTTGTAGCTACTGTCCGTCTAAAGGCTGGATGTCAGAGCGTTCGCAAGGCAACACCGTTCGTTGTTCAGAACATTGGGGACGGATTGAATGCATGCATGGCTTTTACCGCACAAACAACTTTGAATTTAAGGCCGTGTGTACTCAGGGTAGCAAGACTGACATGAACTAAGGAAGCCTGTTGCGTGTAAAGACAAGACTTCTGCTAGGTTCAGCTCAAGTAATACTGGTCAGTAATACTGGTCAAACAGGAATTATCAGGTTCAGCTCAAGCATGTGCCTGCTGCTAAAAGTTATACTGCCGTTTCATGCGGAGTGTCTGGACACTACCATGCACCAGTTCAGACACCCCCACTACTACAGAACTGCCAGTTTGTGTACGTCAATTTCATAGCCATGGCCAAGACAACCTTCAATGTATATGCACTTGTGGTATTTATAATCCACCTATAATCATGTTTGCAACACCAGAACAAAATTTGCAGGCACAAACCACTTAGCTAACACTCATCTCAAGTGTCTAGCATTGCAGAGCCTGCCAGACCGGACTCCTAGCTAAGTGGCGTGTGCCTGCTGGCTTTTTTGGTGTTGCAAATGCACAAGCATTAGCTAGATTTTACCAGTGATTCAGTATACATACAACATGTATCTGTAGCCTGCTCTGGCCACTAAACTTCAGCACGATCGTGTTCTTCAGTTGACCTCTAGCATTTGGCTACACCTTGTAGATTTATACCACTCCACATCATTTTACTCCCTTGCTCAAACAACACTGTCATTCCCGAGTCCGACAACACTAACCTACTATCATTCTGCAACTCGGGATCTATAACGGCTGCCCAGACGTCCAGACAAGCTTCCATTGCCGTGCTATGCACCTTCGCCTGGTCCCTGCCACAGATGCACATGGTTGAGGTCATAGATGTTGCAGGATTGCTCCGCATGGTAACAGCCCCGCCCCCAAACGGCCCACCCCCTTTCTCTCAATTTTGTTCGCGCGTGGGAGAGCCTGGGAACGCGTTAACGAGGCCTGAGGCTAAGAAGTGACCTCTTCCTCTAATTATCGGAAAACAGTGCAATGTTTGTAAAAGTTTCCACGAGATACGCCCTTCTGCCTGCACTGCACTGTACGGACTGACTACTTCAACGAGGAGTTCGTGAAATATGGCCTCCAAAGCTCCTAGTGTGGAAGATCAAGGTACAGTGATTGTAGCTTCATTTGATCTGTGCTGCCTGCACAAAGTTTCAAGCGTTGAAAATACCCTTTCAGGAGCCCTGAACGTGAAGAATCTCTCCTCTGAGCTGAGTACAGTTTCCAAATGGTACCAACTGGGGATCAGGTTAGGACTTCAACCCTCTCAGCTGCGTCAGATTGAGCAGGAGGTCCCCACAGATATTGACCGTCGCAAAACCGAGGTGGTTGACTTATGGCTGCAAAGTACCCCTGGGGCCTCCTGGAGGCACATCGTAACTGCACTCAGAGAAATGGGAGACCTGACTACTGCTGAGAGGATAGAGCTGAAGTACGTCAAAGGAACAAGAGGTAGGACCATTCAGTGCAATATGCAGGATTAGTTAGCTTTGTTCCCAGGCTTCTCCCTGCTCGGCAACGAAATACTGTTTGTCACGGAAGCCTGGGAACCAGTGGCACCTGCATGGTCGGGCCTACCCGGGCATTGTCCGAGTATCTCCATAGATAATATAGTCCCCACCCTATGGTATTATCTATGCTTTCTCTGCATAATGTCTATCACATGATCACTCATCATACATGATCATACATATGGATGGTTGAAGTGCACAGCTGAAAAATGGAAGACTTGTCCAGGGCTAGCGCTAAAACAACCAATCCAGTCTCCTATTATTGTCTGGCAAGGCCAGCCTGACCACTGCTTTGCTCATGGCTGAGGACTACAAATTTTCTTAGTGATATCACACTTGGCAAATAGCTAGTTAATAGTAGCTATGTACTTGCAGTGCAAAGCATGAAGGTGCCACGAGAGCCCATCCTGACAACTGAAAAATTAGGGCGAATTTTTTTTTTACACACTTTGTGTGGACTGATCGGCACTACACGTCTCTATGCACTGCGTTTGACAGCTCACAGCTTCGCCCGGGTTACTACTGACTTCTATGGGCGCCACTGCTGGGATCAAGGTCACTGAAAGAGTATTCCCATCCCTCTGACTTGAACTAGTTTTTAACCATTCCAGTCCTGAGCTTGTGAAGGTCCAATACTAATGGCTGTATCACTTGTTCCTATTTACCTGCAGCTGAGTCCCATCAGGAAGAGCTAAGTAAAGCTGCTGTTTTTGCAATTGAGAATCGGCAAACCATCAACGGGAAATTTGCAGATTTGCTCACGAACGTCTGTAACAAAATGTTCAAGAATGGAGTCGACATTAAGACATTTCAGCTCTTCGTTGTAGCCCTCTTCCCTCCAGGAGATTGCATTCCTCCACTCCCTACCAACTTGACCGAAATCTTTGGTGCCATCACCCACCATGGCCTGTGGGATAGTCTCCACTACTCCCCACTTGTGCAGATTGCCCGAAAGTTTGGTGCTGGTGATCCTGAGATGAAGGCTTGGATCCGAGACTACAGGAAAGATCTGAGGTCCTACACTTTGCTAACCAAAGTTGACGACTGCATTGAGTCTGAGCTTGTCGCTTCTGCTAAGCCTCCTCCAGCCGAAATAGCGAAGTATGATCCCCGCTATTGCTGTGCAGTTGAGATGAAAACAAATTTCGACGACCGCACCCTACACTATCTCGCTGATGTGTGGGAAATGTTCTCTGATCGCTATCTTTTGCCTGACTCTCCACCAACAGCCTTGCTCGATCGTGTTCATAGAGGGTGCATATCTGTCGTATGGCTGGTTCCATCGTATCTAATCCCGCAGCTCCTCAAGATAGTGCAAGTCGACACCACTTTTTTCCGAAAGCACCGTATTCTGAAGGTGACAGTCGGGGGTGAGGTTGTGTATGAAGAGGAAGTAGCCAGGAAAACTGCAGAGGTAAGTTCAGTGTGCCCAAATATGGTCATTTTTATCCCACACTCAGTAATGATTTTCTCCCTGAAATTGCATGCATGTACAAACAATTTTCCTCTCCCAGAGTGCAAACAAACTGTGACTAGCTGCTGACCATAGACAGTACCTAGCCTGCATAGATAGGACCAAGAGGCAAGAGTGTTCATGATCATTACCGTAGAGTACGTATTAAGCGCCCAGGGTTTGGGGACAATAGAATAACGCTGGACAGGGGGGTGGGCGCTAGATGCGTACTCGGACTACTTAGGCATGTAGTATCCGCCCACCCATTCAGCACTGTATAAACAATAAGCGCTGCGGTAAGCTGTGAATATCAATGACCGGCTATGAATATATAAGTTCATTTTTCACGCTAAGAAATTGATCGCGCGTCTTGTGAGGGGGGGTTACATTTTGGGACAAGTTGTCAATGTTTCATCCAGAGATTTCGGTGAGGGGCCGCACAAAGTGCGGCCATAGCTAGGGAGGTCCGGGGGCATGCCCCCCCCCGGGAAAATTTTGAATTGACTGTATGAGGTGCATTCTGGCGCATTCTCTGCCCAGTGTATCTAACGTTCATTACCCCGCGCGCGCATGCGCGAAGCGGGGTTAAGCAATCGGTTTTGTCTGTCAGTCAGTCTGTGACTCGAAAAAAATTGAAATCTCGCCACATAGACCCTCATAAACCATCGAAATGGAATGCTGCTCAAAACTTTTGTGATGGGTGGGCCCTTGCTACACTGCTGTGCAGTAACTTTTGCATAAAGAGGGGGGTGAGCGCTTGATACGTGGTGGGCGCTTGATACGTACACTATGGTACATCTACCGTTGCAGCATACAGTAGCATGAATTCAGCTATACAAGTGGAGTAGAGGCTCTGCTGGAGGGAGCCCATTCAGGAACTACTTGCAATAGCTACGGCCAAAGATGTTTACAAATATGCTTGTGAGTGTTGAAAAAACAGCACGTTATGTGATATTGTTTCTACCTCAATATCCTGATTGTGTGGTGGCCTGGTGGGTGTATATTCCATAATAATAAATGCATGGAAGACCACCGACTCCTTGAAAAGACTTTTCGTCATTAGCGTATCCTGTTACAGTATCCCAGTGCATTCCTACTAACCTCAGTCGGCATGAATTAGGAGAGTGTGTCAGCCAATGCCTTGAAATGTGACAACTAGTACTGTGATGTGTTGGCTACAGTAGACTATAGGTGAACTGGTTACCTCCAGGCCCTCGTTAGCTACAGCTATCCTGGGCTTGTTCCCTGACAGTCTGCCTCCGGGTTTTGCATTAGGACAGAATAGAAGGTTTAGGCACCTGATAAACATTGCGATGTGTGCGGATGTTAGCAGGACCGTACAGGGAGAGGTCACATTCCAGCAATGCTGATGGTATGATTAACTGGAGGTGTTCATAGAACACATACCCCGCGCTGAACGTCAGGCCAGGATGCATGCAGTGCAGCTACAATCGACGTGACATCTCTGCTGATGGGCTGCTATCGCATATACTGTGTTCGTGTATGGCCATATCCAAGGTGTGGGAGTGACCGCTTACCGTATATACTATATTGTGAAGCTGGAGAGGTGGGGCCAAATGTTACGAATAATAGGAAATAGCTGGAAAAAACAGCTGAAACAATAGCCATGATGTCTGTGAAGTACATAGATCGTGAGAAAGCACTATTTCCTAGCTGTCATCTCGAAGCATGAAGTTTCCAAATGCACTGCGTGTCCTGTTCTTGAAGTCACGAAGAGGTGGAGCCAATGTTATGAATAGTTATGAAAAGTAGGAAATAGCCGAAATACAGCGAAACGGAGCGCCTTGACTTCAGTCAGGTACACATAGAGCAGTTTTTTGCTATTTGCTATTGTTTGACTCCATTTCGACGGTTTATGAGAGTTTATGAGAGTAGATTTCAATTTTTTTCGCTGGACAGACGACAGACACCAAAACCGATTGCTTAACCCCGCTTCGCGCATGCGCGCGCGGGGTAATAAATAGCCTGGCTGTGAGTGCAATTTCTCATAAATAGCACAAGTAACTGGCATAAATTGCATGAGGCACAGCTGAGTGCTAGTTGGTCCAGTTGCGGGTGCTATTACTGCCAAATTGCGTAAGCAGTCATGCCATCAATGTTTAATTATACTGTCGAAGTAGCCTCATTCCCAGGCCGTCTGCCACTTCGTTTATATTCGCATGTATACGTGACCTTTGAAGCTTATCGACAAGGGTTCAAAGGTCACGTATGCGAATATAAACAAAGTGGCAGACGGCCTGGGAACGAGGCTACTGTCGAAGTAGTAGACAAGACGTTTCCGCCACATAAACACTGTGCCGTAGCCTCCTCAACGTTGTGCTTCGTGCCAGTGAAAAGTAGGTGTGGTCTTTTTGTTGCTACACTTTTATGCCATTACTAACGAACCAGTCATCCAATCAGGCTGAATCAGCGCGCTATTACACATTTGCACACTTATTCATCCAATCAGCTTGCTATTACAGTTTATGCATATTGTTTATGGTACAAGTAGGTACAAGTACACAACACAATACGTGATTAATTGCAATGGAACTTAAGTACAGGTACTAAATATGATTATACCATAATAATTACATTCCATGCATAGTGTTGTGTTCAACATAATTATAAGATAGTGTTCCAATGATCGATCTTTCATTTTTTATGTTGGCAGTGAACAACAGTAGATTTTCAATAGATGGGGGATCTGCCTTAAAGCTTCCATCCACAATTGTTGCATGTCTCTAGCTGCCATGTAACAAGCTATACAAAGCTAAGGAAGCTTCTGACAACAGCTTCAACAAGAACGTAGATGGGGGATCTGCCTTAACACTTTAACTGATGAAGCCGTCTACAGACGGCATGAGATTTCATCAGTGATGTCAGACTTCCGGCAATGTCCTTGGGAGATAGGCTCTGCGCCAGCAGAGAGGGCGGGGCAGGAGGAGGTGGGTGGGTGCACCCGAAGGGTGCAGACAGCATGGCGGTGTTTGGGCTTAGCCTTGAAGAGCCCTTGGTTGGAGCCCAGCGGGCCACTTCTGTCCTCCTTTGCACAAATGGGCTGAGAAAACAGTCCTCTCGCCTTGTAGGCCCTCCTTTTCTGGCAGTGAAGCATTTTTCTCAGTCTAGTCGAGCGATGGTCGGCCGAGAGTCGTGACTATTGGATGTCCGTTGATGGGTGGGTGTGGTTAAAGTCACGAAAGTGTAGAGGATTGCTGCAAGGTCAGGTGTGTGGAGTTTAGGGGCTGAAAAGCTGAGAGAACTGGAGATATGGTAGGTTTAATGCATCCATACGCTACTAGAGACCTCTGGAGAAAAATAATTTATCGGTTAATGGGTTAAAGCTTCCATCCACAATTGTTGCATGTCTCTAGCTGCCATGTAACAAGCTATACAAAGCTAAGGAAGCTTCTTCAACAAGAACATGCCACTCACATACACCGTAGCATGTGACTGGGTGTGGAAGTGGGAGTAGGCAACTCCAGCCCCAGATGTAGCACATGTTCAGTAGATGTCACAATAGTCAGAATACAGTAGAAGTGGTCAATGGCCTAAACTGTTGGCATCCTGAACCTTTAGCAAATGGTGTACTACCGAATGTATTTAAAACCAGCAAAACTGATTGAGATATGAATGTGGGACTCTATGTACACTACTATACCTGCAGGACCAGAAGAAAGCACCCGTTACCAAGGTAACGATGGGACACGAGGGAGGAGCAGAAATGGGTCAACGATACGAAAAGTCTGCAACACCGAAGGAAGCATTTGGAGGGTACGATTGTGAGTTTGTAGAACCACCACCGAGTGTTTTTCAAACGGAATGTCCGATATGTCACCTGATACTTCGTGAACCGTACCTGGTTAGCTGTTGTGGCACCCACTTCTGCCACACATGTTTTCAACGACTGCAAGCTGGCAACAGCCCCTGTCCGAACTGCAGGAAAGACAACATTGAAGTGTTTCCAAACAAAGGCTTGAATCGTTCACTGAAGCAACTACAAGTTTACTGCACGCACAGAAAAGATGGTTGTCAATGGAGAGGAGAATTAGGAGAGCTGGACCAGCACATGAACATACGCAATGAGTGCCCACTCACCATATACGGAGGTGACATAAAAATGACCAACTATGTGGAAATGCGAAAACGTAATGGGGACTGGTACTCCCCACCATTCCACACCCACCCACAGGGGTACAAGATGTGCCTCAGAGTGGATGCTGATGGCTGTGGTGAGGGCAAGGGTACACATATGTCAGTATTTGCCTACCTGATGCGAGGCAAGGGTACACATGTGTCAGTGTCTGTCTACCTGATGCGAGGAGAGTTCGACAATGTCCTTAAATGGCCATTCCGAGGTCATGTTGTCATCCAGCTCTGCAATCAACTCAAAGACAAGTACCACCGTGGATACACCATTGACTTCAGTGAGACAACAGATGCCAGCATCATCAGTCGAGTGACCAGTGGAGAGAGAGCAGAAAGTGGGTTTGGCTGTCATCCCCTCATTCCGCACAATGACCTCAACTTCAACCCAACCACCAACTGCCAGTACCTCAAGAATGACTGCCTTTACTTTCAAATTGTTGCCGTGGAGTCACTATCAGAGCCTGGGGTGCTTCCGACTGGACGGACCATGACTTGCTTGGAGCAACACAAGATAGACAGTGACCAGTGGTACTCCCGACCATTCTACACCCACCCACAGGGGTACAAGATGTGCCTCAGAGTGGATGCTAATGGCTATGGTAAAGGCAAGGGTACACATGTGTCAGTGTTTGCCTACCTGATGCGAGGAGGGTTTGACAATCACCTCAAATGGCCATTCCGAGGTCATGTTGTCATCCAGCTCTGCAATCAACTCAAAGACAAGTACCACCGTGGATACACCATTGACTTCAGTGAGACAACAGATGGCAGAATCATCAGTCGAGTGACCAATGGAGAGAGAGCAAAAAGTGGGTGTGGCTATCGTACCTTCATTCCCCACAATGACCTCAACTTCAACCCAACCACCAACTGCCAGTACCTCAAGAATGACTGCCTTTACTTTCAAATTGTTGCCGTGGAGTCACTATCAGAGCCTGGGGTGCTTCCGACTGGACGGACCATGACTTGCTTGGAGCAACACAAGATAGACAGTGACCAGTGGTACTCCCGACCATTCTACACCCACCCACAGGGGTACAAGATGTGCCTCAGAGTGGATGCTAATGGCTATGGTAAAGGCAAGGGTACACATGTGTCAGTGTTTGCCTACCTGATGCGAGGAGGGTTTGACAATCACCTCAAATGGCCATTCCGAGGTCATGTTGTCATCCAGCTCTGCAATCAACTCAAAGACAAGTACCACCGTGGATACACCATTGACTTCAGTGAGACAACAGATGGCAGAATCATCAGTCGAGTGACCAATGGAGAGAGAGCAAAAAGTGGGTGTGGCTATCGTACCTTCATTCCCCACAATGACCTCAACTTCAACCCAATCACCAACTGCCAGTACCTCAGGAACGACTGTCTTCGTTTTCAAATTGTTGCCGTGGAGTCACTATCAGAGCCTGGGGTGCTTCCGACTGGACGGACCATGACTTACTTGGAGCAACACAAGACAGACAGTGACCAGTGGTACTCCCGACCATTCTACACCCACCCAGTGCCACAGGGGTACAAGATGTGTCTCAATGTGGATGCTAATGGCAATGGTAAAGGCAAGGGCACACATGTGTCAGTCTCTGTCTACCTGATGCGAGGAGAGTTCGACGATGTCCTTAAATGGCCATTCCGAGGTCATGTTGTCATCCAGCTCTGCAATCAACTCAAAGACAAGTACCACCGTGGATACACCATTGACTTCAGTGAGACAACAGATGCCAGAATCATCAGTCGAGTGACCAGTGGAGAGAGAGCAGAAAGTGGGTTTGGCTGTCATCCCCTCATTCCGCACAATGACCTCAACTTCAACCCAACCACCAACTGCCAGTACCTCAAGAATGACTGCCTTTACTTTC
Source organism: Axinella damicornis (assembly GCA_963931865.1). Taxonomy (NCBI): domain Eukaryota; kingdom Metazoa; phylum Porifera; class Demospongiae; order Axinellida; family Axinellidae; genus Axinella; species Axinella damicornis. The sequence goes on from OZ007512.1 coordinate 11,270,901, forward strand.
AAATTGTTGCCGTGGAGTCACTATCAGAGCCTGGGGTGCTTCCGACTGGACGGACCATGACTTGCTTGGAGCAACACAAGATAGACAGTGACCAGTGGTACTCCCTACCATTCTACACCCACCCACAGGGGTACAAGATGTGTCTCAGAGTGGATGCTAATGGCTATGGTAAAGGCAAGGGTACACATGTGTCAGTGTCTGTCTACCTGATGCGAGGAGGATTTGATGATGTCCTCAAATGGCCATTCCGAGGTCATGTTGTCATCCAGCTCTGCAATCAACTCCAAGACAAGTATCACCGTGGATACACCATTGACTTCAGTAAGACAACAGATGCCAGAACCACCGGTCGAGTGACCAGTGGAGAGAGAGCTGACAGTGGGTGTGGCTATCTTACCTTCATTCCCCACAATGACCTCAACTTCAACCCAACCACCAACTGCCAGTACCTCCGGAATGACTGCCTTCACTTCCAAATTGTTGCCGTGGAGTCACTATCAGAGCCTGGGGTGCTTCCGACTGAATTGACTATGACAAATGTTGAGGAGCGCAAGATATTCAGTAACAACTGGCACTCCCTACCATTCTACACCCACCCACAGGGGTACAAGATGTGTCTCCATGTGGATGCTAATGGCTATGGTGAAGGCAAGGGCCCACATGTGTCAGTGTTTGTCTACCTGATGCGAGGAGAGTTTGACAGTCATCTCAAATGGCCATTCCAAGGTCATGTCACTGTTGCGATGCTCAACCAGTGGGAAGACAAAGACCACACCGCATACACTATTACATCTACTGACAAAACAAACAATGAAGCTATTGGCAGAGTGACTGAACGAGAAAGAGCTCCAAGGGCGTGGGGCTATGCAACCTTCATAGCCCACAATGAACTGAACTACAATCCCACTAAGAACTGTCAGTACCTCAAGTACGACTGCCTTCGCTTCCGAATTGTTAAAGTTGAAGGAACTGCAACCTAACCAACAACTGTCAGTACCTCAAGTATGCCTGTCTCCACTTCTACACCTGTCTAAATGATTATTCTTGGTCCACAAGTTACTCTAAGTGAACAAGTACCATCAATACTGGTGGTACATATTATGCTGTTCTTTTTCTTATAGAGATTGTAGTATCCTGAGATGATAAGAGTTTACTAGAGAATACTGGTGCCATGGCAGTACATGGTGGGGTGTGGACTATGAATGAGTACCGCAACTGGTACCTAGCCTCGTTCCCATGGGCCTCACCCCAGCATCAGTATTGCAAGCTGGGGTGAGGCCTGGGAATGAAGCTAACTGCATATACAGTATACTATATAACAAGTGCAAACTGGGACACACTAGATATATAGTCACTTGCCGTGATCACACCATATGTCCATGCCATTCAAGTCTGCAATGGAACCACTTCACTGGCTAGCATTTGATTTTCACTTTCGAGGATTATGATATTTCCTGTGTAGACCCCACATAACTACAGGCACTCCTCTACACTGATGAAAAAAACAAACAAATAAGTATGAAACTTCAAACGGTTCCACCTCGGACTCGAACAGGCATGTAGGCTCTGCATGATCGTTATGGTGCCCATCCTATCCATACATATCTTCAGATGGTTTCTCCTGTGATACTATGCCTAATATATAGACCTTATGCTGCAATGATATTCCAGGTTTCTGTTGCTTATAACCCGTACTATAGCTAGTAATACTATTTTCATAACACATGCAGCGATCAGCTCATATCGATCCAATCGGTTGTGGCACTAATCAGCCTGCAATCCATGATATCCTTTGAATCTGATTAGTCACACCAGCATTCGGATCCAGTGCACTTGGTGACAACTCGATCGAATGTAGATGCATGCTTGCTGCATGTGCAAAGGGTCTGGTTCGTCATTACCCCAACAGCTCCACAGCTTATACCGGTAATTATAATTGAGGCAATAGACATGTGCAATCTGGTTTTGGCGTACGTATAATGGTACACAACAATGTCTTGCAAATGACACACACACACACACACATACTGCACACGTACAACATCAGTACATCAGGTACATGTACTGAAGCAAAAAATTGATGGTAGACAAAATATTTCTCCTACGTGTACTATACAAGAAGTACTACTGTCTAGTGGCTGGTCTGACAATGATGGCTTTAGTTCTGTCAACAAGCGCGTTCTCTGCTACTCGTTGAAATGGTGCTCCTGCCTCGTAGTTATTCAGAGTTCTCCAGATGGCCTGGGGCTGGTTCTCGCAGACGTTGAGACTGAAAGCGCCAAAGTGCTGGGACACCTGCAAAAAGACCAGGGTACTCAGGTTGGTAACCATGGGATGATTTGGAATACTAGTATGAGCAAGGTATTTGCAAGTCCAAACATTATTAGGGTCTTTGACTCAAATCCCACTGGCAACCGGATAGCTATATTCCGTAGGTCTGGCATCCCTTCGCCAGTAATTCTACAGTATTCTCCAGTAATCTCTAGTAATCTCTAGTAAACTGTAACAAATCCCCAGCTTCTGACTAAGGTACATGTAGGGAAGACATCTTGACTAACCGGTAACTGAGATGAGATCATTCCACATGCGTCCCTGTAGCTCATTCCATCGTGGTATGGTATCCATCCTAGCCACCCTCCTTGGAGGGTGTGGTTTAACCCAGCAATGGTGGTCGTGTGGTAGGGTACGCCAAGGTAGACGTCCAGCCGGTTACGGTCAGGCTGGAAAGAATGCAGAAATTGAGGATTGCGAGAGTCTGCATGTGGTGTGTGAATGCGAGTGAAGAGAGGAGGACAACGGTAGTTATGCTGCTCAAGAGATACAGGCTCACGATAGCTACCATCCAGACACCAGACTTCAAATACCGTATGCGTCAGGGCATACCTCAGGCATTAATTATGTCCACACATTCCTCTGATATGATATGAATATCTGATGAATGTGGCTGTCCAAACGCAGGGACTGCAAAATTACAGCGAGGCTTGACAGCTTAGCATAAAGGTTTCAGTATGTCACATTTGCAATACTTCTGCACCTATCTCTGATCTCCACATCCAAACCTCCAATGTGGAAACTCGTGATATTTTCAACAAACTCGTGACATTCTCCAGCATAGCTTTGTACTATGGTGAAACATATATTATTGAGTGATGGAAATATCTTAAGGAACTTACGTCCAAGGGCTTTCAACACCGCCTCCTTCTCGCTAGGAGTGCCTGCAATGGGACAGAGAGGGCATTGATTGTACGGTTCATGATGAGATCCATCAGTCGTTTGACAGTAGACAGTTGTGACCAAATGCACATCCATCCATATCCACACACACACATGTACATCCACACACATCCACACACATCCACATCCATACCATCAATATTATAACCTGCTGTGAGGCATGTGCAAGTCTGTGGTCATACGTACATACACACACGTGTGCCCATACACACATATATACCCATACACACCTACATACGCCCATACACACCCACACACACCCATACACCCACAACCATATGCACCCACATCCATACACCCACACACACACCCATTACCACACACACCAAACACAAGGTACGTAACACACCCACACTCACACACCTGCTTCACTAGTGGCGAGGAGGTACATGCAGTCTTGTGCGGAGGGTCTCAGCTTGTAGTCCGAGTGGAGACAACCGAACAGCACCTGCTGAATACCCTCGCTCAGGAATGCTGGGGTCATGTGACCCGAGTACTGCTGGCTAATCTGTAAGTGGCACAAGTGAGTTCACATGTAGTCAGTTAATTTATAGAGCTACAAAGTTCTCAACACAAATTGGGAATTTGCACAATCTCAAGATTGAATGTGTAACGCAATTTCGGAATCCTAAATATGTGAACCAGTCTTCAGATTGCACAACAGAGGTACGCAGTCTCAAGATGGGTTACATGCACCTGTAGACACAATGCTTACAGAGCGCGCACACAGACACCTGTCCCTTCCTACACATTTCAAATCTCATGCAAGCTTTGGAGAGAGAGAATAATCCACAGAAAAAATTTTTCTGGGACCAGCTGGGATTCGAATCTCATGTTCTGGCGACTCCCGACCAACACTAGGGCGTTGCATGCATCCTATTGGTCTTCGAAGTGCACCTTGAAGTTGAGGTCAAAGAGTTGGTGTAGATCCTCCGTCACAGCCTTTAGGTCCTTAATATCGCTGATTAGGTCGCTTACACCATTGACACTGACCACAATCCCACGACCGATGTCACATCAGCAGGTGGGTTGAAGAATGCACATGTGTGGGCATGCAATCGCAAGACAGGTACGCATATTCAAGATTCCGAAACTGCAATCTCGAATTTACACAACTTCCCAATTTGCACAGACAAGATACCTGCAGCACTAGTACTAATGACACACTGGATGAGGGTCCGGAGAAGGGAACCTCAGATCTAGTAGTAGAAACTCACCATATGTCTGTAGTGGCGTTTCATGTGCCGGGTCCCCTCACTGCGATCCGTGCAGTCCATGAAGAGATGTCGCCACGGCCTCTTGCCAGTGCACATGGCCAGCACTGAGCACCCAGACTGCCAGATGTCGAACGCGAAGCCACACCGCTTCTCACGGTAGTGCTGTGTGTGTGTGTGTGAGGAATTTAAATCAGTACAAATGCATAGCAAAGCATGAAAGACTGTGTGTGTGTGTGTGTGTGTGTGTGTGTGTGTGTGTGTGTGTCTGTGTGTGTGGTGTGTGTGTGGTGTGTGTGTGTGTAGTGTGTGTGTGTGTGAGGTTGACTGCATAATTATGTACCTCTGGTGGATTGTAGGCAAGTGTTCCAGCCTTCTCGTTTCCACGAAAACACGGCCCCAGGTGGCACTCCTCCAGAAGCTCTGCACATCCAAAGTCTGCAACTTTTAGTCGCTGAACATTGTGATTGATCAGGAGGCTTGCCGCTAGAGGGGGAGGGAAATGGAAGAGAAATCAGTCGTTGTCCATTTTGCCGGATATAATCCTGGATAGAGTGTGCTAGCCGGAAGTACCAATGGCCATCGTGTGAGCCAAGTATGCATAAAGGTTTGCAGTGTGTTCGATTTTCAAAATAAATATAGTAATGACGTCTGACGAAAGGACCCACTGTATGATAATGGAGGGTACAGATGAGCCTCTCCCAGTCATGTGAAAGTCAATGGTACCGAACTGATTTTATTGTCGACTGTTTGGTATACAAGAAAAGCAATATTTTAAGGCTCCATTACTTAATTGCCGTACTAACACAATGAATATTTAGTGCATCTTACAAGCGTGAATGTGCAAGTCAGAAAAGTGGACTATGCTGTTCAGATTTCAGTTGCACAAAATAAGTAGAGACTCACGTTTGATGTCACAGTGGACGATCTTCAGTTTGTGGTGCAGAAAGTCAACTGCGTCAAAGAGCTGATAGGAGTAGTGGTGGACCTTTTCCATTGCGAGGGGCCCACACTTGAACAAATAGCCTTGCAGACATGCTGGAAGGAGGGGAGGGAGGGAGGGAGAGAGAGAGAGAGAGAGAGAGAGGAAGGAAGGGAGGAGGGGATGAAGGGAGGAGGAAAGGAGGGAGGAATAAATTGAATGCTACAACTATACAAATTTGGGAGGGAGGGGGAAGGGAATGGGGAGGGAGGGAGCTAGGGAGGGAGGGAGGGAGGGAGGGAGAAAGAGAGGGAGGAGTGAGGAGTGGAATGAGGGACAGAAGGAGGAATGAGGGACGGAGGAAGGGACAGGGAAGTAGTGAGAGAGGGGGGAGGGGGGCATGGAATGAGGGAGGAGGTGCAATGAAGGAGAGAGGGAGGGATGAAATGAGAGAGAGAGGGAGAGAGGGAGGAAGGGAGAGACAGTCAAACGGGCAGGAACACATGACTGAAGCACTCACTGGGCATGAGTTCGAGGAAGAGCTGTATGGTTGAGGGATGAGTGTGAGAGGGAAGCATGGCAGCTCCAAAGTACTCCACAATGTTAGGGGGGGCATTCTTGGTCAGACAGGCCAACTTCAGACAGATGTAGGCCTCGTCAAGTGTCTTTACATCCTCTTTCTCCTGTGAAGATGACAGAGTGGAGAGGAAAATTAGAGCATAGTCACATACTAAACTTCTGGAGCTTCCAAAGCTGTGCAATAGGTCACATACGTCCTTCACCCAGACTTCTGTTACTCACAGACAGCCACAGGGAGAGAGTTCCATGCATTGACTTCTAACTACTTCACCTCTTTCAGAACCAGCAGGGAATTGGAGCGCTTGTCGGCAATCACGAAGCAGGTGACCTGCCCGCCACTCCCCAACTTCCATAATCTCTCCCAGTGTTCTCCCTCTCTGTAGACACGATGATGGTAGAACTGCCTCTGGAGATACTAGTGTGTATGTGTGAGTGTGTGTGTGTGTGTGTGTGTGTGTGTGTGTTTGTGAGTGTGTGTGTGTGTGTGTGTGTGCATGTGTGTACTGTTTGTGTGTGTGTGTATGTGTGTGTATGTTGTGCATGTATATGTGTGTGCATTGTGTGTGTGTTTGTGAGTGTGTGTGTGTGTGTGTGTGTGCATGTGTGTACTGTTTGTGTGTGTGTGTGTGTGTGTATGTTGTGCATGTATATGTGTGTGCATTGTGTGTGTGTGCATGTGTGTGTGTGTGTGTGTGTGTGTGTGTGTGTGTGTGTGTGTGTAAAGGTAAGAGCTAGTTGTATAAATTGTATCATACCTGCTTCACAGAATTTCTGTGGCTCAAATCTCTCTCAATAACTCCCTCCTCTTCAGGGAGTGGCTGTGCGACCATCTGCTGGTAATAGAGCTGCTCTCTATTTCCAAACTCTTTGGATGCCATTAGTTGACAGCTTTGGACACAATCCATGTTGAAATCTGGAATGCAGCCCTTTGGGAGAAAAGGATACGGTGCTTCTAACTGGTCGTCTGTCTTCTGGATCGACTGCTGCACAAATTTACCGACATTGTCATTATCAATCACCGAAAGTCTGTCCATGTGTTGTGCTAGGCAAGTATCGATTCTGGTCATCGCTTCGTTGATCTGAGTTTGGGATATTCTGGGCCCCGGGAGAGGGGCGACAGAGGACGGGGTGGGAACGCCGGACGGACTGGACGGGGTAGTTTGGAGTTGCTGGTCAACGTCGTTTGGCGTGGTCGAACTGGAATAGAAACTGGGCATCGATTCGCTACTGTCTGAGTCACTCATGCTCTGAGATTCTTCCGCCATGGGTGGAGCATTTTGAAAACTCGGCTGTCTTTCAGGAGTTGAGGGTGGTAGTTCTTCTATAGGAGGTGAGGAATAGGAAGGGGTCATTGGTTCGCTACCCACAAGTGTGCTATCAGAATCGTATGCACTCTCGGAGTCGCTCATACTCTGAGGATCCTCCACCATGGGTGGGCCCTGTCTTTCAGGAGTTGAGGATTCATTAATGTCAGGTGGTGGTTCTTCTAATGCAGGTGAGTCATCCCCCAGACACACGCTGTCGCTCGAGCTCCCAAAGTCGGAGTCGGCAAGGCTGCTATTGTTGGACAAACGACAGGACTTGCTGCTCGTGTCGTCCTCCTCTGAATTCCGAGTTTTTGGTCTCAAAATGCCGATCACGCTGTCAGACATGCTCACACTCCCTTCTCGCAATAGCAGTTTCGCACCTTGTCCAGTGTCTCGTTTCTGCTGAGGAAATTGAATTTTGTCTTCGTCTTTGTTTGTGCGAGGTTGGCTCCCAACTAAATCGGTACGCTCTGGAGAATACCCGATACTGTTTTCCGGGTCCACTGCATCATCCATGCTTCCATCACTCTGACTGTTAGGTCGTTGTCGTCGGAAACGACGCACCTTTATGCTACCTGTACTGCTGTAGGAGCTGGTCCGGCGGAACATGCTGGCGTCTGGATTGTCGTAAGGCTCAACGGAAGGTTGTCTTACCACACCCCCCACAACAGCACACACGGTATCGTCTGCGAGGGAGGGTGAGAAATTGATGCACACAGTAGTGTGGTTGGGAGGTGTGCTTGGTGGATGAGTGGGGTGTGTGAGGGGATTTAAGCTCTCGGTTGGATCCTGCATACGTGAAACGTTTAGCTGGAGAGAGAACAAGTTTCATGTGATTGCCGAAAATAACAATCTGTTCCTGTGTGGTATACACCACGCAGATTGGGCTGTCACAAGCTGGATGATTATTCTTACCATCAGAGCCTCAGATGCGTCCTGACTCTGCGGACGAAACAGCCGTCGTAATTCCTCCACCTATGTGTGTGTGTGTGTGTGTGTGTGTGTGTGTGTGTGTATGTGTGTGTGTGTGTTTGCATTTCAGTCAGGTCAGATCAGACTAGGTCAGTATACTTACACAAGGATGTCTGTTCTGTGAGAGTCATGTGCACCAAAATTACCAACCTTGAGTTCCTTGCAGAATGGGAGGACACATCTGGTTCTATAATGGCAGTTCTTGGCATGGCTTTCCATCCAATGCCTGTACTTGGGACATGATCTGCACTCTGGGAGGGTGGGTGGGAGGGAGGGAGGGAGGGAGGGAGGTTGGGAGGGAGGGAGGAAGGAAGGGAGGGGGTGGTGGGAAGAAGGAAGGGAGGGAGGAAGGGGTAATGGGAGGTAGGGAGAGGCAGAGAGGGAGGGAGAGAAGGTGGGGTGGTGAGAGGGAAGAGGGAGGGAAGGAGGGCACAATTGCACTGTACCTTGTCTGACACACTGACTGTAATGCCGTTGGAACCAGTTGAAATACTTGCAAATCCTGTCTCCACAGTTGGCTCCTAGTGGGCAGTGAGCGATGTGCTGGGATAACCTATCCTGCACCAACCTCTCCCGCCATTCCTCACCCTGCAAAGTGCATATATACCAGAGAATTGCATGAACATCGCCACGGTAACAAGGTACATAGACAAGAATGACATTATCATTGCCAAAAGCATCAAGATAATGCAAGAAACTTGGCCTGGCCTTCTAGAATACACATCACATGCTACACATCACTTACCATACACGTCCGGAGTTCCATCGGTTCCCTGGGCTCGATACTCTCAATATCGTCGAAAGGCTTGGTGGGTGTGTCCCATGAACCCTTGGTGACAGGTTTGTTGAGTTTGAAGAGCTTGGACGATGGCTCAGTGTGCAGGTCTTCATTCAACGTGTGGACCGTGCCCTCTACCAACGCTGTCTGGGCATCCGACGTCCTTGTGGATTCTCTCTGCCCCAGAGTTGTAAGTGGGTGCTGAACATCAACCTGACGCTGGAGGACCAACATAAATAATAGGTTTGTTAACGTGCACAGTAGTCTAATGTTAATTGGTGTAGCCCACAATCTCAGCTAGGGTTTGTATACATATATTATATATACATATAGTCATGCTCAGGAATGCAATTACTAGTTAATCGCTACAGACGATATGTATATAACTATATGCGTCATGAAAGTTGATGCAACTTTCATCTTGTGATGTCACATTAGGCAATGTCCTAGCCAGCAGAAAGGGCAGGACAGGGGGAGGTGGGCGGGTTCAGCACTTGGCCGAGGTAACATGGCTACTACTGGGCTTGGCTGTAGAAACCCCTTGGTTGGCCATTCTCTCCTTTCCCACAAATGGGCTTAGAAAACAATCTTTGGCCCATGTAGAGCCTCCATTTCTAGCAGCGAAGCTTTTTCTCAGTCTGTATGGGTGGTCATTGCCAGACAGCTATGACTACTGAAAGTTCATTAACAAGTGCGTGTGTTTAGAGTGACGATTCTGTGCAATGGCACTAGAGTGCTCACCTTCTTCAGATAACTTTTTAGCTTCCTATTTCTTCTACTGTAGATGCTTATGGTTTTCTGCACGGCATCCCAGCGAGTCGGCTTGACAGCAGTTGCAGTGGAACTTGCTGGCTGTTCAGAGGGACAACAGTGATGATAATGTACTGTAGACACAACAACATCTTCATGTCTTCAGATACACTGTTGGTTAGTGAAGGCTAAACTGAAAACAATAGCAACCACACCATAACATGCCAATGGTAAAAATATCGCTGGAAACTGAATGCGTACCTGTGAGTGACTTCCCTCAAGAGGTAACGTGTCATAGTAGCCACCACACCTTAGCCGCTTCACTTTGGCAGAAGCGAACAATATTTTCTGGGATGGTGACAGTGGAAAAGCTGAACCAGCAAGAGATGCTGGAACCAAGAATGTCATCAGTATGCAACCATGGCGAACAGATGCTAGGTAGAGAAGGTGGCTCTCGACTCCAAGAATTGAGGCTATATTCCGTTGAATATCAGCAAGCTGGCTGACAGGAATGGCATCCCACTCCACATCAATTTTGAGCAAGAGTGGTACTTGCCCCTTGCCACGTCCATCACCAAGTTTTAGGCAATCTCCAGCTGCAGATACGTCTACTAAGCGATGCTTGGAATAGATTGTGAATTTTTCTGTAAACTTCTTGAGGCGTTCTTGATCCTCACTGTCACCAAAACGGCCAATAATCTTCTCAAGTAGAAAGTGATTGTACCATGACCAGAACTTGGTGAGCAATCGAAACAGCATTTCCATTGTCTCTGCTTTCCAGATCTCATCCATGACATCTGCCAGAAGGGAAGGTGTACATTTCGTGACCTGGTAAAGGGATTCAAGCTGGTTCAGAAAGAGAGCAACTTCAGGCAAACTCACTCTTCGTTTAATTGATGCACATGTGTAGCTAACGAGATCAGCAAATTCTACCATCAATTCTTTTGTTTCATGTTGAAGGTTAGCATGTAATTTCCGCTGTAGAACCACTTGTGAGTTAGCATTCTCCTCATTCCATACACTCACTCGGTTGCTATGGTCTGGCTTCGGACAGCCACTGGTACAAAGTTTGTGTATACTGCACATTCCACAGCCACAGCCAGGCACAGAGGATGGCGTAAATTCAGCCAATGATTTTTCAACCTCCATTGTTTCATTGCCTTCATTACTTTGGAATTTCTTCGGAGATATTTCGAGCTTCTTCTCTACACAATAAATACAAACCATATTCAGCAGGACATTCAGTGCAGTATTCATAAAGAGACTATTACAGAGAGATTACATTGGATGAAGCTAGCCTCGTTCCCAGGTCATTCCCACCACCAGTATTTTATCGCTTGCAGTGGCAGGGGAAGGCCTGAGAGATCTGCATACTATGGTACATAGTAGGTGTAGTTAGGACATAGCAGAACCCACAACTATGACTGAGGTTTGCCCACAAGATGATATTCATACTGTGATGCAACAAAGGTTAACGAGGCAGAAGGTGTTCCACCTAACCATGCCCCTTGTGCAGTCTCTCCTGAGGCCTAATAACAAGACATGAATATACGTAGCACTACATGTAGGTAGGATAGCCAATGGGAGAGCAGCCCGTCAAACCAAACAATTCTGTAGTGCAGTACACAATTAACACTCACCAGGCTCTGTGGGGGGAATAGCCATGGGTTCTCCCTTGGAGTTGTAGAGGTAGTCATCGTTATTAACTGTTGCCCACAGGATATTGTGCTTTCGGAAGAAGTCGGCATCAGCATGTGCATTTTTGACCAAATCCATTGTGTGGCTGGTGGGTACTAACCACGTGACTAGGATGCCGTCAGCACAGATACTGTCGAGGATAACTGTGTGCGATGGTAGAACAAAGTGGAAAGCGAGTGATTCCCATAGCTCATTGATGTACTGCATAGACTTCTCATTGACTTTAGCGTCTACTTTCACTGAGAGTCGGCGGTAGTACCGTGCATCATATTTGGCGAGGTTGCCTTCCAATTGCTGATCCAGATCAATATCAGATGTGGCAACTACATCGATGTGGTCAGAAATCTTTGTGTCCCGCATGTACCCAGATAGAACGACCTCATACTGCTTAACCCACTCGGACATCTGTGTGTCATTGGCAGCAAACTCCTTAACAATGCATTTCAGCGAAAAGTAGTTGATACAATCCCACAGTCCATTCTTGGTAATAGCAGCGAAGGTTTCATCTAAGCCTACTGAATCAGGTATCCAGTCTCCTGGTGGAAATAGGTCAAAGACCAAAAGGTGAAATTCCTTAACGTTGACACTTGGTTTAAGCTTTCTTCGGGCATTCTGCAGCAACTCGGTAAATTTGCCACAGATTGTGCGATGACTCTGCCGAACTAGTTCAGTTTGAATGTGCGCTGCTAATTGATAGTACCCCAGCATGGGGCTCTTCAGGGCTTGCATTACTGCCCTCCACGTGGGAAGCGGATCAATCCCCCTCAGCCACTCCTTCAGGACTTCGCGGAGACACTGACAGGGATCGCTCTTCTGCTTGGTCTCAATGCCATCGAGAGTAGGTACTTTCAGGCCCAGTTCTAATCCCATGTCATACCATTTGGCATGAACTGCATAGAGCTTTCTCTGTACATCTGCCAAGTCACTCACATGTAACCGATCTGAAAGACAATCATTACAAAATGTAAACAAGCAGATCTCCACTATCTATGATCAGTGCCAGTCATGATGTGAACAGAATACTTTAAGCAATTCTGCATGCCCTTTGGGGTTCATAGAGCAGAAATGCACAAAGTTAAAGGAGTGTCTATCGATGCAATGGCTTGTAGTAGCAACACATAAGCGCAGACACCTTGGGCTTGCTGACTTTTTTTAACAGTTAGCTATATAGGTTTTCGAAATTCGGGTGACAATGGTGTTGCAATTGCGCAAGGATTAGTTAGACTTTACCGCTCATTTTTGTGATTCCGCACGAGAGGGTAGGAGTCTGGAGACAGCTTCGATCCTATATACTTGTCCACACTTGTCAACTTCACGGCTAATCCGAACTACCAGTAAGTAACGCCCCTTCCGCGATTCGGACACCATGATGCAACAGTGGGAAAGGCGTGACCTAAACTGCAATGGACAGGAACTTACCCTCAAGTTCTCAAGTCTGCAGACAAATCATTGCGACCATTGCACCCTTTGTTTCGCAGTGAAATTGCAAGTTAACTCGTGCAAGATTCTTGCAAGATTCGTTCAAGACCCTGTGAGATTCTTGCAATTAAGACCGCCCAAGATTCTTGCAAGACTGTAGCTAATAGATTCTTGCAAGACCGTACAAGATTCCTGCAAGATTCTTGCAAGATTTTCTTGCAAGACCTTGCTGAGCAGGTACAGCCACCTGGACAATGGACATATATACGCCAAACCCTTTGGATGGGAGGGGCTGCGAGAGTACTACTCACTTGGTTTATGTTGGCGGAAGAATGAGTTAAGGATTCTTGCAAGACCGTGTAAGATTCTTGCAAGACTGTGCAAGATTAGTGCAAGATTCTTGCAAGGCCGTGCAAGATTCTTGATAGACTGTAGACCGTGCACGTGTATTCTTGCGTTCAACAAGACTATAGTGCAAGATTCTTGCAAGACCGTGCAAGATTCATGCACGACCATGTAAGATTCTTGCAAGATTAGCTCAAGATTCATGCAAAACCGTGCAAGATTCTTTCAAGACCGTGCATGATTCATGCAAGACCATCAAGATTCTTGTAAGACCATCCTGGTCCAAGATTCTTGCAAGGCCATTCACTTCAAGACTGTGCAAGATTCTTGTAAGACCTGCCCCACAAGAGATCAATCTCTATCCACCCTGGCAACAATGCACGTGGGCAGCTTATTTCTAACTCTAACAACACTGCATGCAAATGACAGAAAGATGGTCTAAAGAGGAGCAGTCTGGTCTAGAACCATTCTCTCATATCTGACAATTTAGTAAAGCACATTCCATGGAAACAACTGCATGCATGAGTACAAACTATAATAGGCCTAAGATATGCTTAGAATGATTTTAGAATAGTTGCCAAAGTGTGGGAAAATTCCAGTATAATAATTGGTACTGTAGCGGACGAGATATACGGACTACACTATATATAGTATACGGAGAACCTCATGACCTTTGTGTCTATAAATAGACATATTCCATGTGTATTGTACAGTTGTTTGTCGTTCCAAAGGAGAGTTGATTCCTGTTGCTACAGTGGTGACCCCGACGCCAAAGAACGTTAATTCATGGCAGTAGAACACGCAGTCTCTCTCAAGCTGCCGACCTTCTGGACCTCCCAGCCAGAGGTCTGGTTTGCACAAGCCGAAGCGCAGTTCAACCTCCGTGGGATTACGACGGATGACACCAAGTACTTCTACGTCCTCGCAGCCCTCGACCAGCACACAGCGACGCGGTTGTTGGACCTCATTAGCCAACCCCCGGCCGACAACAAGTACCGAACGCTGAAGGACCGGCTCATAAGCACATTCGGCCTCAGCAAATACGAGCGAGCTTCCCGCCTACTCCACTTCCGCCCGCTGGGCGACTCTAAACCCTCGGCCTTGATGGACGAAATGTTAGCGCTCCTGGGCGACCACCCTCCCTGTCTGCTTTTCGAGCAACTTTTCCTAGAGCGACTTCCCGAGGACATCCGCATTCAGCTGGTCGACTCCAAGATGGACGACCACCGTCAGCTAGCCAAACGCGCCGACGCTCTTTGGTCAAGCCGGAATATGGAGTCCAACACCAATGCCGTGCAGCATAGACCGTCTGCTAGACAGCAGCAAACGAAATCTAAAGCTCCCGTTCCCTCTACAGACAACCGGTTGTGCTATTACCATCGCACATTTGGAGAAGCAGCTCGGCAATGTAGACAACCATGCACCTGGTCGGGAAACGAGAAGGCCGGTCGCCAGTAGTGGCCTCGGCGGCCGGCCGTAATAATGGCCTCCTTTTTCTCTGTGACAATGTCTCTAAGCGACAGTTTCTTGTCGACACTGGGGCAGAGGTCAGTGTTCTACCCGCTACTGGACTGGACACGCGCACGAGCCAACCTGGACCACCGTTGCTGGCAGCCAACGGCAGCTCAATCAGGACATATGGAACGCGCACACTCTCTCTTCACTTCGCCTCCAACACATACCAGTGGGATTTCGTCATTGCTGATGTGTCACGCCCCTTACTAGGAGCTGATTTCCTGCGCTCCAACTCCCTGTTGGTTGACCTCAAAGGCAGACGACTCGTGGATGCAGCAACCTACCACTCCGTTCCACTTCACTCTAGCAGAATTACCGCTCCTCACCTTGACGCAATCTCCAGTTCCACCGACCAGTACGACTCGTTGCTTGCAGAGTTTCCAGACATCACGACACCCAATTTCGTCCAGTCACCCACCAAGCATGGCATAGAGCACTTCATTCCCACTAAGGGACCGCCTGTCCATGCCCGAGCCCGCCGCTTACCTCCTGACAAGTTAGCAGCCGCTAAATCCGAGTTTGACAGCATGGAGGCCATGGGCATTATACGCAGGTCATCCAGTTCCTGGGCATCACCGTTACACATGGTACCGAAAGCTTCTGGGGGTTGGCGTCCTTGTGGAGACTACAGGCGCCTCAACGACGCCACAGTGCCAGACAGGTACCCAGTACCTCACATACAAGATTTCTCTGCTCACCTCGCCGGTATGAAGGTATTCTCCAAAATTGACCTGGTTCAAGGCTACCACCAGATCCCTGTGGCCGCTGAGGATATCCCCAAAACTGCCATCATCACCCCTTTCGGGCTATACGAGTTTCTCAGGATGCCATTCGGTCTGAAGAACGCTGCTCAAGCTTTCCAGCGCCTGATGGATACTGTCTGTCATGGTTTGGACTTCGCTTTTGTCTACATTGATGACATCTTGGTGGCTAGCAAGGATGTTGAGACACACAAACAACACCTTTGTCTGCTGTTCCAGCGACTTCAAGAGTACGGCCTGGTCATCAATGTCTCCAAGAGCCAGTTCGGTTGCGACACCATCGACTTTCTTGGCCACCGCATCACTCACACTGGTATCATGCCATTGCCGGACAAGGTGGATGCTGTTGCACGTTTCCAGCAACCCTCGACCGTCAAAAGCTTACAGGAATTTGTAGGCATGGTCAACTTCTACCGTAGATTTATCCCATCTGCCGCACAGTTGATGTTGCCACTCTTTGAAGCATTGACAGACAAGCCCAAGACACTGCTGGTTTGGAATGAGGTAATGGTGAAAGCCTTTCAAGACACCAAGGAGGCATTGGCAGAAGCAACACTACTTACACACCCTCATCACGATGCACCGATCTCGCTCACTGCAGATGCGTCAGACCAGGCAGTAGGTGCTGTTCTCCAGCAGTTCGTGAATGGTGTTTGGGTACCCCTAGCCTTCTTTAGCAAGAAGCTGCGACCACCAGAGAGGAAGTACAGTGCGTTCGATCGTGAACTGCTTGCTCTCTACCTGGGTATACGGCATTTCCGATACTTCCTTGAGGGTCGACATTTCACGGCCTTCACCGACCACAAACCCCTCACATTCTGCATGTCTAAAACTTCAGAAGCATGGTCAAGCCGGCAGCAACGTCAACTCTCTTACATTTCTGAGTTTACAACAGACATCCAACATGTACAAGGGAAGGACAACTCGGTCGCGGACACATTGTCAAGAGCCACCATTGCCGATGTGCAACTGGGAATTGACTACAGTGCCATGGCCGTGGCCCAACAACAGGATGCTGAGGTGCAAGCCTATCGTACTGCCACCTCGAGTTTGCAACTAAGGGACATCCCTTTCGGAACACAAGGTATTACACTCCTGTGCGATATGTCTACTGGCCATGCTAGACCAATTATACCTGCTGGTTGGAGACGCCAAGTTTTCGATTTGATCCACGGCCTGTCTCACCCCTCAGTACGTGCCACAAGGAAACTTGTTGCTGCAAAATTTGTGTGGAATGGTCTGCAAAAGCAAATAGGGATCTGGGCCAAACAGTGCATTGCTTGCCAGTCCTCCAAGATCCAAACACACATCAGGGCTCCACTCGAGAAGTTCAGCATTCCACAACGCCGATTTGACCACATTCATGTGGATCTTGTGGGGCCACTGCCACCTTCCAATGGTTTCACACACCTCCTCACAGTGGTTGATCGATTCTCTCGCTGGCCTGAGGCTATTCCCCTCAATGACACAACTGCCACCAGTTGTGCACAAGCCCTAGTCTCCCACTGGATTGCCCGTTTCGGCATCCCCATCGACATATCATCCGACAGAGGACCCCAGTTCACCTCACAACTATGGAATGCAATTGCCCAGTTGTTGGGCACCCAGCTCCACCACACCACAGCCTACCACCCTCAGTCTAATGGCCTGGTGGAGAGGTTTCACCGCCACCTGAAGTCTGCCTTAAGGGCACGCCTCACGGGTCCCAGTTGGACACGAGAGCTACCTTGGGTACTGTTAGGTATCAGAACAGCACCAAAGGAAGATTTGGGATGCTCCTCAGCGGAAATGGTGTACGGCGCTCCACTTACAGTACCTGGAGATTTCGTATCCAGCCACAACATATACTCTGACAACAATCTCCGACTTCAGCATCTACGGGATCAAGTAGGCTCATTGGTTCCCATCCCTACCTCTCAACATGGTGTTGCACCTACCTCAGTACCCCGTGACCTGCAGCAAGCTCAATTTGTTTTCATTCGTCGTGATGGTCATCGTACACCCCTCCAACGTCCCTATGTAGGCCCCTTCAAGGTCTTCCAGCCAGGTCCCAAAACTTTTCAAATCGATATTGGAGGAAAGATTGAGATCATTTCAGTTGACAGACTCAAGCCTGCTCACATGGATCCAGAGCACCCAGCCCAAGTCGCAAAGCCAAGACCTCGTGGACGACCCCCAAAGAACCCTCAACCCTCACCTACAACTACGACCCAACTCAAATCCCGAGACAAACCCAATGCTTTACAGCCAAAGCACACCCGTTCAGGTCGTCAAGTCAAGATTCCACAACGGTACATCTCGGTTCTGGGGGGAGTGGTGTAGCGGACGAGATATACGGACTACACTATATATAGTATACGGAGAACCTCATGACCTTTGTGTCTATAAATAGACATATTCCATGTGTATTGTACAGTTGTTTGTCGTTCCAAAGGAGAGTTGATTCCTGTTGCTACAGTACTGCATGCTTTACACTGGTACTCGCGCATTTCAAACGTGATAGTAGTAGCTAGCAGTAGGAGAACCAATATAGAGTGATGGTAGGACGAAGCAATTAAGGCCCAGGAGCTTTTGCTGCTGATAATTTATTTGCACTTAGCACTGCATTTGGCGTCACAGGACCTGGTACTTATAATTATACCTCAAAGCTGTTTTTGTAGTAGTGCCACCCTGTGAACTTATTGCCAAGGGGTCTGGGCAAATATATGTATCTATAATGCTTAGGAATGCAAATATTCTGGCCCCACAGGAATCACGTCACACTTAATAGCACTAAAAGTAGCTACTAGTGAAAGTCGAGTTTGCTGGTTAATGCATGTAGCTAGCTACTTCCCAGGAATGTGAATACCCTGATAATAAGTATGACATGGCAATGGTAGTCTTGGTACCAGACTCTCACGCATGGAGGGTCTGGTACCGAGACTGAGCAATCAGCGGATCAAAGCAGATGTTTACACTAGAACATTTAACTAGTGCATACCAAGGAAGCCTCCCAGGAATTAAAGCTCTTACAGATTAATTTGGGAGAAGTAGGCTGAATTTACATGAACAATAGCACCAGGATGTAGTTGTAGCAAAAACCATAGTACTCTGGGAGTGGCACATGATTAAAGTCTTAATCTGTTCGTGCAACCGTGAGCGAATTTCCTCTGCAGTTTCCAACATCCATGTGCACATTTCAAATCAAAATAGCTATAAAGATCCAACCTCTACTTGCATAAATACATCTGTGTAATTAATTGTCATATGAAATTTTCATACAATTCAGTTATATAAAACCACAATCACACAGGCCTCTATAGCACAACAGCTTCATGTACACTAATATGTATATTCACCACTGATTGCCATGCCATATGCTAGTAGGTAAGTGGTATGCAACAAATTAAAGCACATGTGTGCATGTAAGCTAGCCTTGTTCCCAGGCCCGACAAGTCTTGGGCCTGGGAACGAGCCTAGGCTATCATGTAAGCACACCACTGAAGTTGAAGAGGTTGAACTTATTTTGTGTTTATGAGAGTGTGGCCACAAATGAAGACATTAGCAACCAGTGACAGCGCAAACTCTATACCAGCAAAAGTAGCCATCACGCCTGTCACTTGCTCATTCAGTAGCCAGTTTGTACTAAATCTTGGGTTGGAAGCCATGCTGCTTACCGCTGGTAAAACTAGTACTGATAAGGTCCATACTTCAAATCTAGCTCTGTAGCTGCGTATACACTACAACTAACATGCACACATCTCGACCAACTAACCCAGAGGCGGCGCCGCCGGTCCGGCTGGTCCGGCTTTGGCCGGACCACTTTTCCAGCCGACCTGATTATAATATCACGTGCAGTGTAGTCACGCACAATCTACTTATATGCAGACTCGGCAATGGCATCTGTTTCTCGTCCTAGTTGTGGGCCTACCATTGAAACTCCACAGCAGCCAAGGTCTTTTCTTTCCCAAAACGGCCATTTTGATGTTACGAGAGCGCTTCCTCATCGCTGAAAATACATGCGAAAATTTTTTTTCCGCGCTTCGCGCGGACAGATCGGCGCTTCGCGCCTCTGCGCTACGAGTGGGCCGTACCACTTCTTCTATGCCGCTGCCGCCCCTGTAACCTACATAGCAAAGTATCATGCACACAACAATCGTGAGGTCATGTATTCCGCCTTTGCATTGCCATGCAGGAGATGCTTCTTCCTATGGAGGAGTGTAGTGCCTTCTGTTTGAAACTCCCAGCCTGGCTGAAACCGTTGTGCAGGCATTTAGCTAAATGTCACGTCTTCACAGAGCAACTGCAAGCTGCTTGAGCTTTGCATTATGGTATCTCACCCAGCTCATGCACGTTTTATTTTATGCCACCCTCCAACATGTATCTCGGTGACAGGTTCACTATAACTACAAGTTAGTTTGGCTACAGATAGCACTAGCTAGTTGTAGCTATCTTGTTATCCTTAGATTACTTGATGTGGATATCCTAGCTATAATTCCAGCACAAATTCCTTTTCAGCTTTGTTTTGTTTTACTTTATGAACATTTTGCTGCTGCCTCACTGTCCTGCCCAGCTGGTTTGAAGTTTGGAAGCAGTCCTGAAGGAGAGAAGATAGCTACAGAGACCACTGTTTGATAGCAATTAGAGGCTTGGACGAAGACGGTAGTTTGCAACAAATTTGAGGTACTTCAGTTGACCCACTAGCATTTGGCTACACCTTGTAGATTTATACCACTCCACGTTATTATACTCCCTTACTCAAATGTCATTCCCTAGTCCAAAACTATCATTCAAGCTTCCATTGTCGTGCCGTGCACCTTTGCCTGGTAGCTCCGCATGGTAAGCAGCCCCGCCCCCAAACGGCCCACCCCCTTAATCAATTTTTGGTTCGCGCGTGGGAGAGCCTGGGAACGCTGACCTCTTCCTCTAATTATCGGAACAGACTACAGTGCAGTGTTTGTAAAAGTTTCCACGAGATACGCCCTTAATTCTACCTGCATGCGCTGTACGGACTAACTGTACGAGCGAGGAGTGAAATATGGCCTCCAAAGCTCCTAGTGTGGAAGATCAAGGTACAGTGATTGTAGCTTCATTCGAGCTGTGCTGCCTGCACAAAGTTTAAAGCGTTGAAAATACCCTTTCAGGTGCCCTGAACGTGAAGAATCTTTCCTCTGAGCTGAGTACAGTTTCCAAATGGTACCAACTGGGGATCAGGTTAGGACTTCAACCCTCTCAGTTGCACAAGATTGAGCAGGAGGTCCCCACAGATATCGAACGCCGCAAAGTTGAGGTGGTTAATGTATGGCTGCAAAGTACCCCTGGGGCCTCCTGGAGGCACATCGTAACTGCACTCAGAGAAATGGGAGACCTGACTACTGCTGAGAGGATAGAGCTGAAGTATGTCAAAGGAGCAAGAGGTATGACCATTCAGTGCAATATGGAGGATCTAGTTAGCTTCGTTCCCAGGCTTCTCCCTGCTCGACAATGAAATACTTTTCGTCACGGAAGCCTGGGAACCAGTGGCGCCTGCATGGTCGGGCCTACCCGGGCATTGCCCAAGTATCTCCATAGATAATATAGTCCCCACCCTATGGTATTTTCTATGCTTTCTCTGCATACTGTCTATCACATGATCACTAAACTGCACGCATCATACATAATCATCAATACATTAAGATTTTAACGTGTGTCTGTCTGTGTGTCTGTGAGTGACGGAAGTGGGATGTTCGTGGGGCGGGATTAGACTATAGTGACGCGCGACCTTCGTACTTTAATTTATTTACTGAACCTCAAACTCCGCGAAGAATGTTCGAGAACATTGGGCCCGGGCATGGGCTGGAATCCAGCAAGCGGATGTATGCAATCGGGGAGCAGCAGTCGAAGCGGACGAAATCGGGCGAGCAGCAGTTGAAGCGGACGCAATCGGGGAGCAGCAGTTGAAGCGGACGCAATCGGGCGAGCAGCAGTTGAGCAATTGGGGAGCAGCGGTTGAAGCGGACGCAATCGGGGAGTAGCAGCCGAGCGATCGGGAGCAGCAGCTGAAGCGGACGCAAGCGGCAAGCAGCAGCTGAAGCGGACGCAATCGGGGAGAAGCAGCTCTGCACAGAGAGCTATCCGGCGCCGAATTACGCACAGTTGGCGAACAAGGGAGAAGTAGCTGAGCGAGCGAAGCGAGCTCAGCTACTTGTACATAATTATGGATGGTTGAAGTGCACAGCTGAAAATGGAAGACTTGTCCAGGGCTAGGACGAAGCGCCCCAGCAACCAAACCAGTCTCCTATTATTGCCTGGCAAGGCCAGCCTGACCACCGCTTTGCTCATGGCTGAGGACTACAAATTTTCTTAGTGATATCACACTTGGCAAATAGCTAGTTAATAGTAGCTATGTACTTGCAGTGCAAAGCACGAAGGTGCCACAAGAGCCCATCCTGATAGCTGAAAAATGAGGGCAATTTTTTTTTACGCGCTTTGCGCGGACTGATCGGCACTACACATCTCTATGCACTGCATTTGGCAGCTCACAGCTTCGCCCTGACTTCTATGGGCGCCACTGCTGGGATCAAGGTCACTGAAAGAGTATTCCCATCCCCCATGACGTGAACTAGTTTTTAACATTCCAGTCCTGAGCTTGTGAAGGTCCAATTACTAATGGCTGTATAACTTGTTCCTATTTACCTGCAGCTGATTCCCATCAGGAAGAGCTAAGTAAAGCTGCTGTTTTTGCAATTGAGAATCGGCAAGCCATCAACGGGAAATTTGCAGATTTGCTCACGAAAGTCTGTAGCAAAATGTTCAAGAATGGAGTCGACATTAAGACGTTTCAGCTCTTCGTTGTAGCCCTCTTCCCTCCAGGAGATTGCATTCCTCCACTCCCTACCAACTTGACCGAAATCTTTGGTGCCATCACCCACCATGGCCTGTGGGATAGTCTCCACTACTCCCCACTTGTGCAGATTACCCGAAAGTTTGGTGCTGGTGATCCTGAGATGAAGGCTTGGATCCGAGACTACAGGAAAGATCTGAGGTCCTACACTTTGCTAACCAAAGTTGACGACTGCATTGAGTCAGCGCTTGTCGCTTCTGCTAAGCCTCCTCCAGCCGAAATAGCGAAGTATGATCCCCGCTATTGCTGTGAAGTGGAGATGAAAACAGATTTTGACGACCGCACTCTACACTATCTCGCTGATGTGTGGGAAATGTTCTCTGATCGCTATCTTTTGCCTGACTCTCCACCAACAGCCTTGCTCGATCGTGTTCGTAGAGGGTGCATATCTGTCGTATGGCTGGTTCCATCGTATCTAATCCCGCAGCTCCTCAAGATAGTGCAAGTCGACACCACTTTTTTCCGAAAACACCGTATTCTGAAGGTGACAGTCGGGGGTGAGGTTGTGTATGAAGAGGAAGTAGCCAGGGAAACTGCAGAGGTGAGTTCAGTGTGCCCAAATATGGTCATTTTTATCCCACACTCAATAATGATTTTCTCCCTGAAATTACATGCATGTACAAACAATTTTCCTCTCCCAGAGTGCAAACTAGCTGCTGACCATAGACAGTACCTAGCCTGCATAGATAGGACAAAGAAGCAAGAGTGTTCATGATCACTATCAGACTAGCCGCTAGCCCCTCTCTGCCCGGCCGGTCAATTGGGGGCGCGCGGCGAAGCCGCGCGCGGAGGGCGGAGAGGGTCTAGCAAACATTGCACTTGATTGCGTTTCCACTGACCAATCAGATCTAACTGAAGCGATTCGTTCCAATTTTATTCATGGTTCTCGTGGTTACAAACTAAGTACGTGTGAAAAGAACATCGAAGATGGCGTTGTTCAAGTTGTGGGCTGCTGAGTTGGAAAGGGAACCAACTGTACTCTCAGAAGCTATTCGTTCCAGTCTCCAAGTGTTCGGGTATAATCGTGCGGGAGTAGCAGCCGAAGCGGACGCGATCGGGAGCAGCAGCTGAAGCGGACGCAAGCGGCGAGCAGCAGCTGAAGCGGGCGCAATCGGGGAGCAGCAGCTGGAAGCGGAGGCAAACGGGGAGCAGCAGTTGAAGCGGATGCCGCAATCGGGCCCGCGGGAGCAGCAGCTGAAGCGGACGCAATCGGGGAGCAGCTCTGCACAGAGAGCTGTCCAGCGCCGGATTACGCACGGTAGGCTAACGAGGGGAAAGTAGCTGAGCGAGCTGCTACTTGTATTGTTTATGGTTATGGTACAAGTAGGTACAAGTGCACAACACAATACATGATTAATTGCATACTCATTAATGGAACTTAAGTACAGGTACTGAATATGATTATATGATTGATTATCATCACAGAGTCGGTAGACTCTGTATGTAGGGATACGACATACACGCACGTACACGACGTGCCGAATAATTAGGGATGCCGAATTTTTAGAAGATATACGGTATGCCAATATAATAATTACATTCCATGCATAGTGTTGTGTTCAACTTAATACTGCATAAGATAGTGTTCCAATGATCAATCATTCATTTATTACAACTAGCTGAGCTCGCTTCGCTCGCTCAGCTACTTCCCCCTTGTTCGCCTACCGTGCGTAATCCGGCGCCAGACAGCTCTCTGAAGAGCTGCTTCTCCCCGATTGCGTCCCGGCTTCAGCTGCTGCTCGCCGCTTGCGTCCGCTTCAGCTGCTGCTCCCGGGCCCGATTGCGGTATCCGCTTCCACTGCTGCTCCCGGTTTGCCTCCGCCTCGCGTCCAGCTGCTGCTCCCCGATTGCGCCCGCTTCAGCTGCTGCTCGCCGCTTTCATGATCAGCTGCTGCTCCTGATCGCGTCCGCTTCGACTGCTGCTCCCCGATTGCGTCCGCTTGAACTGCTGCTCGCCCGATTGCGTCCGCTTCGACTGCTGCTCCCCGATTGCATACTAGATTCCAGCTCATGCCCGGGCCCAATGTTCTCGAACATTCTTCGCAGAGTTCGAGGTTCAGTAAATACGAAGGTCGCGCGTCACTATAGTCTAGTCCCGCCCCACGAACATCCCACTTCCGTCATGGACAGACACACACACGTTAAAATCTTAATATATTGATGTAAAACTAGAGTGAAAAACATGTCCAGCACCCATAAACAGCAAAGTACAAAAACAAGGTTGTGCAGAATACAAAACAAGTAATAATAATAAATACAGCAGCTAGGGAGCATAAAGGTATAAGCACTGGTATTAATGCATGGCCGCAGCCAGGCCTGCCCCATCCTATGTTGGCAGTGAACAACAGTAGGTTTTCAATAGCTGGGGGATCTGCCTTAAAGCTTCCATCCACAATTGTTGCATGTCTCTACCTGCCATGTAACAAGCTATACAAAGCTAAGGAAGCTTCTGACAACAGCTTCAACAAGAACGTGCCACTCGCATACACCGTAGCATGTGACTGGGTGTGGAAGTGGGAGTAGGCAACTCCAGCCCCAGATGTAGCACATGTTCAGTAGATGTCACAATAATCAGCGTACAGTGTGTCATTGTAGATGTGGTTAATGGCTAAACTGTTGGCATCCTGAACCTTTAGCAAAATGGTGTACTATGGAATGTATTTACAACCAGCAAAACTGATCGAGATATGAATGTGGGACTCTATGTGCACTACTATACCTGCAGGAACCACAACTTGTTCACCAGAAGAAAGCACCCGTTACCAAGGTAACGATGGGCCACGAGGGAGGAGCAGAAATGGGTCAACGATACGAAAAGTCTGCATTAGGAGGGTACGATTGTGAGTTTGTAGAACCACCACCAAGTGTTTTTCAAACGGAATGTCTGATATGTCACCTGATACTTCGTGAGCCGTACCTGGTTAGCTGTTGTGGCACCCACTTCTGCCACACATGTATTCAACGACTGCAAGCTGGCAACAGCACCTGTCCGAACTGCAGGAAAGACAACATTGAAGTGTTTCCAAACAAAAGCTTGAATCGTTCACTGAAGCAACTTCAAGTTTACTGCACGCACAGAAAAGATGGTTGTCAATGGAGAGGAGAATTGGGAGAGCTGGGCCAGCACATGAACATACGCAATGAGTGTCCACTCACCATATACGGAGGTGACATAAAAATGACCAACTATGTGGAAATGCGAAAACGTAATGGGAAGTGGTACTCCCCACCATTCTACACCCACCCACAAGGGTACAAGATGTGTCTCAGAGTGGATGCTGATGGTTTTGGTGAGGGCAAGGGTACACATGTGTCAGTATTTGCCTACCTGAAGCGAGGAGAGTTTGACGATGCCCTTAAATGGCCATTCCGAGGTCATGTTGTCATCCAGCTCTGCAATCAACTCCAAGACAAGTACCACCGAGGGTACACCATTGACTTCAGTAAGATAACAGATGCCAGAGTCATCAGTCGAGTGACCAGGGGAGAGAGAGCTAACAGGGGGTATGGCTATCCCTTCATTCCCCACAATGACCTCAACTTCAACCCAACCACCTACTGCCAGTACCTCAGGAACGACTGTCTTCAGTTTCGAATTGTTGCTGTGGAGTCACTATCAGAGCCTGGGGTGCTTCCAGCTGGACGGACCATGACTTGCTTGGAGCAACACAAGATAGACAGTGACCAGTGGTACTCCCGACCATTCTATTCCCACCCACAGGGGTACAAGATGTGTCTCAGAGTGGATGCTAATGGCTATGGTAAAGGCAAGGGTACACATGTGTCAGTGTCTGTCTACCTGATGCGAGGAGAGTTTGATGATGTCCTTAAATGGCCATTCCGAGGTCATGTTGTCATCCAGCTCTGCAATCAACTCCAAGACAAGTACCACCGTGGACTCACCATTGACTTCAGTGAGACAACAGACGCCAGAATCATCAGCCGAGTGACCAATTTAGAGAGAGCTGAAATTGGGTGTGCCTATCGTACCTTCATTCCCCACAATGACCTCAACTTCAACTCAATCACCAACTGCCAGTACCTCAGGAACGACTGTCTTCACTTTCAAATTGTTGCCGTGGGGTCACTATCAGAGCCTGGGGTGCTTCCGACTGGACGGACCATGACTTGCTTGGAGCAACACAAGGTAGACAGTGACCAGTGGTACTCCCTACCATTCTACACCCACCCACAGGGGTACAAGATGTGTCTCAGAGTGGATGCTAATGGTTTTGGTGAGGGCAAGGGGGGTACACATGTGTCAGTATTTGCCTACCTGATGCGAGGAGAGTTCGACGATGTCCTCAAATGGCCATTCCAAGGTCATGTTGTCATCCAGCTCTGCAATCAACTCCAAGACAAGTACCACCATGGACACACTATTGACTTCAGTGAGACAACAGATGCCAGAGCCATCAGTCGAGTGACCAGTGGAGAGAGAGCTGAAGGTGGGCGGGGCTGTGACCTCATTCCCCACAAGGACCTCAACTTCAACCCAGCCACCAACTGCCAGTACCTCAAGAATGACTGCCTTCACTTTCAAATTGTTGCCGTGGAGTCACTATCAGAGCCTGGAGTGCTTCCGACTGGACGGACCATGACTTGCTTGGAGCAACGCAAGATAAACAGTGACCAGTGGTACTCCCTACCATTCTACACCCACCCACAGGGGTACAAGATGTGTCTCAGAGTGGATGCTAATGGTGATGGTGATGGCAAGGGTACACATGTGTCAGTATTTGCCTACCTGATGCGAGGAGAGTTCGACGATGTCCTCAAATGGCCATTCCGAGGTCATGTTGTCATCCAGCTCTGCAATCAACTCCAAGACAAGTACCACCGAAGACTCACCGTTGACTTCAGTAAGACAACAGATGCCAGAATCATCAGCCTAGTGACCAATTTAGAGAGAGCTGAAATTGGGTGTGCCTATCGTACCTTCATTCCCCACAATGACCTCAACTTCAACCCAACCACCAACTACCAGTACCTCAGGAACGACTGCCTTCACTTTCAAATTGTTGCCGTGGAGTCACTATCAGAGCCTGGGGTGCTTCCGACTGGACGGACCATGATCTGTTTGGAGCAACACAAGATAGACAGTGACCAGTGGTACTCCCTACCATTCTACACCCACCCACACGGGTACAAGATGTGTCTCAATGTGGATGCTAATGGCAATGGTAAAGGCAAGGGCACACATGTGTCAGTCTCTGTCTACCTGATGCGAGGAGAGTTCGACGATGTCCTTAAATGGCCATTCCGAGGTCATGTTGTCATCCAGCTCTGCAATCAACTCCAAGACAAGTACCACCGTGGACACACCATTGACTTCAGTGAGACAACAGATGCCAGAATCATCAGTCGAGTGACCAGTGGAGAGAGAGCAGAAAGTGGGTTTGGCTGTCATCCCCTCATTCCCCACAAGGACCTCAACTTCAACCCAACCACCAACTGCCAGTACCTCAAGAATGACTGCCTTTACTTTCAAATTGTTGCCGTGGAGTCACTATCAGAGCCTGGGGTGCTTCCGACTGGACGGACCATGACTTGCTTGGAGCAACACAAGATAGACAGTGACCAGTGGTACTCCCGACCATTCTACACCCACCCACAGGGGTACAAGATGTGCCTCAGAGTGGATGCTAATGGTTTCGGTGGTGGTAAGGGTACACATGTGTCAGTGTTTGCCTACCTGATGCGAGGAGAGTTTGATGATGTCCTTAAATGGCCTGTCCGAGGTCATGTTGTCATCCAGCTCTGCAATCAACTCCAAGACAAGTACCATCGTTGCTACACCATTGACTTCAGTGAGACAGCAGTTCCCAGAGCCATCAGTCGAGTGACCAGTGGAGAGAGAGCTGACAATGGGTGTGGCTCTCATACCTTCATTCCCCACGATGACCTCAACTTCAACCCAAACAGCCAGTACCTCAGGAATGACTGCCTTCACTTTCAAATTGTTGCCGCGGAGTTATCAGAGCCTGGGGTGCTTCCGGCCGGCCGGACCATGACTTGCTTGGAGCAACACAAGATAGACAGTGACCAGTGGTACTCCCGACCATTCTACACCCACCCACAGGGGTACAAGATGTGCCTCAGAGTGGATGCTAATGGCAGTGGTGATGGCAAGGGCACACACGTGTCAGTGTTTGCCTACCTGATGCGAGGAGAGTTCGATGATGTCCTCAAATGGCCATTCCGAGGTCATGTTGTCATCCAGCTCTGCAATCAACTCCAAGACAAGTGCCACCGTTGGTACACCATTGACTTCAATGAGACAACAGATGCCAGAATCATCAGCCGAGTGACCAGTGGAGAGAGAGCTGAAATTGGGTGTTGCTATTGTACCTTCATTCCCCACAATGACCTCAACTTCAACCCAACCACTAACAGCCAGTACCTCAGGAACGACTGTCTTCAGTTTCGAATTGTTGCCGTGGAGTCACTATCAGAGCCTGGGGTGCTTCCGACTGGACGGACCATGACTTGCTTGGAGCAACACAAGATAGACAGTGACCAGTGGTACTCCCGACCATTCTACACCCACCCACAGGGGTACAAGATGTGCCTCAGAGTGGATGCTAATGGCAGTGGTGATGGCAAGGGCACACATGTGTCAGTGTTTGCCTACCTGATGCGAGGAGAGTTCGATGATGTCCTCAAATGGCCATTCCGAGGTCATGTTGTCATCCAGCTCTGCAATCAACTCCAAGACAAGTGCCACCGTTGGTACACCATTGACTTCAATGAGACAACAGATGCCAGAATCATCAGCCGAGTGACCAGTGGAGAGAGAGCTGAAATTGGGTGTTGCTATTGTACCTTCATTCCCCACAATGACCTCAACTTCAACCCAACCACTAACAGCCAGTACCTCAGGAACGACTGTCTTCAGTTTCGAATTGTTGCCGTGGAGTCACTATCAGAGCCTGGGGTGCTTCCGACTGGACGGACCATGACTTGCTTGGAGCAACACAAGATAGACAGTGATCAGTGGTACTCCCCACCATTCTACACCCACCCACAGGGGTACAAGATGTGCCTCAGAGTGGATGCTAATGGCTATGGTGATGGCAAGGGTACACATGTGTCAGTGTCTGTCTACCTGATGCGTGGAGAGTTTGACGATGTCCTTAAATGGCCATTCCGAGGTCATGTTGTCATCCAGCTCTGCAATCAACTCCAAGACAAGTACCACCAAGGCTACACTATTGACTTCAATGAGACAACAGATGCCAAAATCACCAGTCGAGTGTCCAGTGGGGAGAGAGCAGAAAGTGGGTTTGGCTGTCATACCTTCATTCCCCACAATGACCTCAACTTCAACCCAACCACCTACTGCCAGTATCTCAAGAACAACTGTCTTCACTTTCAAATTGTTGCCGTGGAGTCACTGTCAGAGCCTGGGGTGCTTCCGACTGAAGTGACTATGACAAACGTCGAGGAGCGCAAGATATCCAGTAACGACTGGTACTCCCCATCATTCTACACCCACCCACTGGGATACAAGATGTGTCTCAGAGTGGATGCTAATGGTAATGGTGATGGCAAGGGTACACATGTGTCAGTGTTTGTCTACCTGATGCGAGGAGAGTTTGACAATGTCCTTGAATGGCCATTCCGAAGTCATGTCACTGTTGCAATGCTGAACCAGCGGGAAGACAACGACCACACCACATACACTATTAACAATGAAGCTATTGGTAGAGTGACTGGACGTGAAATAGCTCGAAGTGGGTGGGGCTATGCAACCTTCATAGCCCACACTGAACTGAACTACAATCCCACTAAGAACTGTCAGTACCTCAAGTACGACTGCCTTCGCTTCCGAATTGTTAAAGTCGAAGGAACTGCAACCCAACCAACCACTGCCAGTACCTCGAGTATGCCTGTCTTCACTTCTACACCTATCTAAAATTAATGATTGTTCTTGGTCCACTAAGTGAACAAGTACCGTCATTACTGGTGGTACATATTATGTTGTTCTTTTTCTTATAGCGATTGTAGTAGTATCCTGAGATGATATGAGTTTACTAGAGAATACTGGTGGCAGTACATGGTGGGCATGTGGACTATCAATGATCGAGTACCGCAACTGGTACCTAACCTCGTTCCCATGGGCCTCACCCCAGCATTTGTTGCTTGCAGTATTGCAAGCGACAAATGCTGGGGTGAGGCCTGGGAATGAAGCTACAGTCGAACCTCCGAACAAAGGACACTTTGGGAACAATATAAATTCAAGTCTTTTGTCCTTTGTAGAGAGGTTGTCCTCTTCTCGGAGGTTCAAAATGTATTAGAACTATAGGCAAACCATGCAATTATTTGGGACCTTGAAAAGCATCCTTTGTAGAGAGGTTTATTATATTGTGTCCCTATCTCGGAGGGTTCACTATCGGAGGTTCGACTGTATATATACCAAATGCAAACTATATATACAGTCGAACCTCCGATAGTGAACCCTCCGAGATAGGGATCACATCATATGTGGTATGTCCACATGCCATTCAAGTCTGCAATGGGACCACTTCACTAGCTAGCTTTTGATTATCACTTTCGAGGATTAAGATATTTCCTGTGTAGACCACACAGGTACCTACAGGCACTCCTCTACACTGCTGAAACAGCCAAATAAGTTTGAAACTTCAAATGGTCCCACCACGGACCTGAACAGGCATGTGCCACAACCAATTGGATCGATATGAGCTGACTGCTGCATGTGTTATGCTAGCTAGTACGGGTTATGAGAAACAGAAACCTGGAATATCATTTTAGCATGCAGTGTAAGGTCTATTAGGCATAAAGTGCAGCAGTAACACAGGCGAAACCACCTGAAGATATCATGATATGGATAGGATGAACGATCATGCAAGCAGAGCCTACTAATCAGCCTGCGGTCAATGATATCCTTTGAATCTGATTGGTCACACCAGCATTCCAGTGTGGGGATAACTCAATTGAATGTAGATGCATGCTTGAAGGGTCTGGTTCCAAGACTATGTCTCTCATTACCCCCACGGTAATTATAACGGAGGCAATAGATATGCAATCTGGTTTTGGCGTACGCATAATGGTACACAACAACGTTTTGCAAATGACACACACACATACATACTGCACACGTACAACATCAGTACTGTAACATCATCAAGATGGCACCAGAATGCATGAGCTGCCGAAGGCGGCGAAGGAGTGTCGAACTAGTATAGACATGTTGTAATCCATCCCGCCTTACGGTCATACCTTATATGGAAGGCCTTTGCGGTACCGCACAAACGACAATTTGTTTTTCACACGTCTACGTAACTGCCACTTGCCATATAAGGTAAAATTTGGGGACGTGTGAAGGACTACTACTTCGGCTAGGGCACACATGCTGAGTTCGACGCTCCTTTCGCCGCCTTTGGTGGCTCATGTGCTTCTGATGGTACTGAAGAAAAAAATTGATGGTAGACAAAAATATTTATCTTACCTGTACTATACAACAAGTACTACTGTCTAGTGGCTGGTCTGACAATGATAGCCTTTGTTCTATCCACAAGAGCGTTCTCTGCTACTTGTTGAAATGATGCTCCTGCTTCGTAGCTATTCAGAGTTCTCCAGATGGCCTGGGGCTGGTTATCGCAGACGTTGACACTGAAGGCTCCAAAGTGCTGGGACACCTGCATAAAAACCATGCAGGGTGACTTAGTAGCTCAGGTTAGTAATATAATTATGGTAACCATGGTAACCATGGGATTTGAGTGTGATTTGGGAATAGCTACCAATATGAACAAGGTTACCTTTGCTAGCTAGTGCTCCTATTTGTAAGTCCAAATTGCATAGGTAATATAGTAGGGTCTTTGACTGAAATCCCACTGACTACCGGATATATTCTGTATAGGTTGGGCATCCCTTCGTCAGTGTTAGCTGTAGTAATCCTAGTAATCTCTAGTAATCTGTCCAGTAAATCTCCAGTCATCTCTAGTAATCTCTCCAGTAATTTCCAGTAATCCTTTAGTGATTCGCAGTAATCTCCAGTAATCTCCAGTAATCTCTAGTAAACTGAAATCCCCAGCTTCTGACTAAGGTAGGGAAGACATCTCGACTAACCGGTAACTGAGATGAGATCATTCCACATGCGTCCCTGTAGCTCATCCCATCGTGGTATGATATCCATCGTAGCCACCCTCCCTGGAGGGTGTGGTTTAACCCAGCGATGGTGGTCGTGTGGTAGGGTACGCCAAGGTAGACGTCCAGCCGGTTAGGATCAGGCTGGAAAGAACGCAGAAATTGAGGATTGTGAGAGTCTGCATGTGGTGTGTGAATGTGAGTGAAGAGAGGATAAGAAGGGGTTCATATGTAACAGGACTATGGCATTTCTAGCCAGATGCTGCCCCATGGGCAGTATATATATCTAGCAGCAGAAATGTCCAAGCCGGACTACCCCACCCATGCACCCCTCCTCCATACACGCCCGCACACACACACCCGCACATACCAAACAGATCACACACTTCCTTCCCACACACACCAAACACACTCACCCGTATACCCACACTACACATGCCATATTCACCCCCTACTCACAATCACACCCACACACACACACACACATACTCACCCCTACCCACAATCACACTCGCACGCACTCACACACACCAAACACATACTCACCCCTACCCACAATCACTCACACACACCAAACACATCTCTGATCACCCCTACCCACAATCACACTCACACACACCCACACACCTGCAAATACATACTCATCCCTACCCACACTCACACCCACACACACCCACACACCCACCCACACACATCCCCCACACACACATACTCACACCCACACTCACACACTCACACCCACACTCACACACCTGCTTCACTAGTGGCGAGTAGGTACATGCAGTCTTGTGCGGAGGGTCTCTGCTTGTAGTCCGAGTGGAGACAACCGAACAGCACCTGCTGAATACCCTCGCTCAGGAATGCTGGGGTCACATGACCCGAGTACTGCTGGCTAATCTGTAAGTGGTAGCATTATTATTCAAGATTCCGAAATTGCAATTTTGAGGCTACAAAACTTCCCAATTTGTTTGGAACAGAAACACGTAGCACTAGTATTAATGACACACTGGATGAGGGATCCGGAGGCGGGAGCCTCGATCAGACTCACCATACGTTTGTAGTGGGTCTTCATCTGCTGGCCCCTTTCACTGCGATCGATGCAGTCCATGAAGAGATGTCGCCATGGCCTCTTACCAGTGCACATGGCCAGCACTGAGCACCCAGACTGCCAGATGTCGAATGCAAAGCTGCACCGCTTCTCACGGTAGTGCTGTGTGTGTATGTGAGCGTGAGTGTTGAATTTAAATCACTACAAGTGCATACCGATGGCATGAAAGACTGCAATCTGTGTGTGAGTGCATGTGTGCACGTGCGTGCTGTGTGTGTGTGTGTGTGTGTGTGTGTGTGTGTGTGTGTGTGTGTGTGTGTGTGTGTGTGAGGTTGATGGTACCTCTGGCGGATTGTAGGCAAGTGTTCCAGCCTTCTCATTTCCTTGAAAACACGGCCCCAGGTGGCACTCCTCCAGAAGCTCTGCACATCCAAAGTCTGCAACTTTTAGTCGCTGAACATTGTGATTGATTAGGAGGTTTGCCGCTAGAAGAGGAGGGAAATGACAGTATAATGACTTGCTGGTCTATTGTACGTACTGGATACAATCCTGGTTTAGGAACACCCATTTCACTTTGTGTTATTCAAGCTCAAAGTTTGGTTGCTAATCAACAGACAATTAACAAATACAACCAAGATGTAATAGAGTGTGTCCTCGATCACCAGACAACATATAGGGTGGGTGGGAGGGAACTAAAGTGCTGTTTGCATGCTTGGAATTATAGGGACAGTGAGGCCAGCATGAGCTAGGACATACTGCACGCCCCTCACTTGGTTGGGATGGATTACTGAGCCTATATAATTCGACCAATTAAAATACATTCAAAGCTCTCCATTATCAACAGCCTATTCTGTGTCCGATAATGGCACATAAACTCTAGCTGAAGCAAGTGAGTGCCTATTACAAGTTAGCCTCGTTCCCAGGCCGCGTGGGAGGGGAACGAGGCTAATTACAAGTGTGAACGTGCAAGTCAGAAAGTGAACTAGCTATATATGCTGAACAGATTTCAGTTTCACAAAACGAGTAGAGACTCACGTTTAATATCACAGTGGACGATCTTCAGTTTGTGGTGCAGAAAGTCGACTGCGTCAAAGAGCTGATAGGCGTAGTGGTGGACTGTTTCCATAGAGAGGGGGCCACACTTGAATAAATAGCCTTGCAGACATGCTGGAAGGGGAGGGAGGGAGGGAGGGAGGGAGGGAGGGAGGGAGGGAGGGAGGGAGGGAGGGAGGGAGGGAGGGAGGGAGGGAGGGAGGGAGGGAGGGAGGGAGGGAGGAGAGAGGGAGGAAGGGAGGAGGAATAACTGAATGTTAGAACTATGAACATACTATAGTATAGGGATTACAAACTTGTCAGTTGCTTGAGTGGGTGAATGGGAGCGACAGAGATAGGGAGGAAGGGAGAGAGGGGTGGAATGAAAGAGGGGGGTGGGAGAAAGGGAAGGAGGGAGGGAGGGAGGAACGGATCGAGGCACAAAATGAGGGAGGGAGGGAGGGAGGGAGGAAGGGAGGCACAAAATGAGGGAGGGAGGGAGAGAGGGAGGAATGAGGGAGAGACAGACGGATGGCAGGAACCATGACATGACTGAAGCACTCACTGGGCATGAGTTCGAGGAAGAGCTGTATGGTTGAGGGAGGAGTGTGAGAGGGAAGCATGGCAGCTCCAAAGTACTCCACAACGTTAGGGGGAGTGTTGGTCAGACAGGCCAACTTCAGACAGATGTAGGCCTCGTCTAGTGTCTTTACATCCTCTTTCTCCTGTGAAGAGGATACAACAGAGAGGAGAGGAAGAATTACAAAATACTCACATACCCTGGATACTCCACTGTCAAACACATACAATTTGAAAGCTGTGCAGTAGGTTACATATATAGCTATGTCATTCACCCAGACTTCCATCACCCACAGACAGGCACAGGGAGAAAACTTCATGCATTGACCTAGCTATCCGGTACCCACACTTCTAGCTAATATCCAGTCCATCGGTGCTTATTTGGACTCTATAGAAACTTCTAACTGCTGCACCTCTTTCAGAACCAGCAGGGAATTGGAGCACTTGTCGGCAATCACGAAGCAGGTGGCCTTCTTGCCACTCCCCAACTTGCATAATCTCTCCCAGTGCTCTCCCTCTCTGTAGGCACGATCATGGTAGAACTGCCCGTGCAGATACTGGTGATTGAGTGTGTGTGTGTGTGTGTGTGCATGAGTGTGTGTGCATGTGTGCATGTGTGTTGTGTGCATGTGTGTTGTGTGCATTATGTATTCGTTTGTACGTATAGCTACGTGTGTGTGCATGCATGTGTGTATGTGTATATGTGTGTGTTATTTGTACAGACTGTACATACCTGTTTTACAGAATTTCTGTGTGTCAGACTTCTCTCAATAGCTCCCTCCTCTTCAGGGAGTGGCTGTGTGACCATCTGCTGGTAATAGAGCTGCTCTCTATCTCCAAACTCTTTGGACGCCATTAGTTTACAGCCTTGGACACAATCCATGTCAAAATCTGGAATGCATCCCTTTGGGAGAAAAGGATATGGCGCTTCTAACTGGTCCTCTGTCTTCTGGGTCGAGTTTAATGGACACTGCTGCACAAATGTACCAACATGATCATTATCAATCACTGAAATTCTATCCCTGTTTTGCGCTAGGCAAGCGTCAATTCTGGTCACCGCTTCGTGGATCTCAGCTTGGGACATTCTGGGCCCCGGGAGAGGGGCGACGGTGGACAGAGCGGGAATGGTGGACGGACTGGATGGGGTAGTTTGGTCAACGTCATTTGGTATGGTCGAACTGGAATAGAAACTGGGCATCAATTCACTACACACGAGAATGCTGGCTGAGTCACTCATACTCTGAGGATCTTCCACCATGAGTGGACCATTTTGAAAAGCCAGCTGTCTCTCAAGAGTTGGTAGTTCGCTGTTAGGTGGTGGTTCTTCTAAAGTAGGCGAGTCTTCCTCTGGACGAGTCTTGATATCTATTGAGCTACATGTTCCAAAATCAGAGAAGTAGCAGCAGTGAGTGTATGAGCTGCCAAAGCTGGAGTCTGCTGTGGTGCTACTGTTGTTGGATAAATGGCAGGATTTTTTGTTCAGATGTAGACTTTTTGGCCTCAAAATGCCGACCAGGCTGTCAGAGACTCCTAGCGCAGGTGAAGAGTGAAGCTGCAGGAGAACGTAACAAGGATATAATTATGTGCACATATACAGTTGCATGGTATGCTGTATTTCAAATATCTTGCACCACTTAATTAATCCATAATATCTTGAACCTGCTGCCTGTGTAAGTGTTGCAACTACTGGTACCATAAAAACCACCATTCAGGGTTGCACATGATGGCATATTAAACCACAACATGCATGTTGCTTGCTCAGGCTTGCCCCGTGATCACATAAGCATCAGATTCTTTATATTCTCATACCATCAGTGCCTCAGATGCTTCCTGCCTCTGTAGACAGAACAACTGTCGTAATACCTCCACCTACATGTGCGTGTGTGTGTACACATGTGAGTGTGAAATGATTTGCAGTGCAGTTCTTAAAGACAACATGATGTCATCATGATGTCATCATGCATACGTCGTATACAAGGAGCACTGTGACACTGATAATGCACAGTCAGTACGCATACTGCAAGAATGTGTGTTCGTTAATAAATTGCTTGAGTCGCGTGAACTAAAATTAGTAAATTCCCAACCTTGAGATCCTTGCAGAATGGGAGGACACATCTGGATTTATAATGGCAGTTCTTGGCATGACATTCCATCCAATGTCTGTACTTGATACATGATCTGCACTCTGGGAGGGGGAGGGAGGGAGGGAGGAAGGGAGGGAGGGAGGGGGGGGATGGTGGGAGTGAGTGAGGGAGAGAGGGAGGAGGGGAGAGGGAGGCAGAGAGGGAGGGTTAGTCAGTGGCTAATTCATCTTTGCACAAACCAATACAACATATTGTGCCATACCTTGTCTGACACACTGAGTGTAATGCCGCTGGAACCAGCTGAAATACTTGCAAATCCTGTCTCCACAGTTGGCTCCCAGTGGACAATGAGTGATGTGCTTGGATAACCTATCCTGCACCAACCTCTCCCGCCATTCCTCACCCTGCAAAGTGTGTACCAGAGACATGATCGAAACGCATCCATGATAACATACACAAAATTCACATTGCCATGTATCAATAACAAAAGCATCCAGAGGTCCGGCCCAGCTGGCGATGTTGCAGGTCTGGGATCGAATGAGTTACACAGGCACTTTAATTGCCCGAGCAGAGACATTCACTTTCTAGTATTCACTAACTAATGTATATATCTCCAGACACCCTATTCAACAGGGCTCAAATGCTGATCAGTGTAGCTAGCTACCATCGATCACACAAGCAGTAAAGTGAACTGTGACAAAGACACAAGCCACTGGAGTCATCTGAGGCCTCTGCTAGTCCGTGCTGCTATATGCAGACTGACTTCTGCTCCACTTCCAGTGGCTCAGTTGCAAGAGCTAGTCAGAGCAGAGGTTTTGATACAGTGCACACTAGCTATATCACATTAGCTATGTGCCTTGGCAATTGAAGGGCTGAGAAGACAACCTACAAACATACAGGGGGGCTACCCCTAAATTTGAAATGTGTTTCTATCAGTGCTGCTAATCAAAATTTTAGTCATAGCTAATATGCTCAGACATAGCTACCATGTGTGTGCTTTTTTTACTTCATTTTTTGTGCAACTAATTTCCAGTACTTGAGCCCTTCAATTAAGGTTACGGCAATTCCCTGGCAAATTTATCTGCTGTCATGTTCAAGTAAATACGGCTTTTTGGTGAACTGGACTGCTTGTTTTTGCACGGCTATACAGCGTATCGGTAAAAGCTTCCGTCATGCCCTGCACCTTGTGACAGCGCACCTCCACCTCCAGAATCAAGTTGCTCACACTCTTCGTACCAGAGATTCTTGGTTAGCGAGCTTAAGTATACGTTTCCCAATACATTTCGCACGGCGCGTGCATGAGTATCCCGTAACCTTAAGTTGAACAGTTAGCCAGACCAGACTAGTCTGTTGTTGTACAGGCTTGCTCATGAGCAGTACTAGTCCTATATTTAGTTAACAAACTCATTAGTACAGTAGCCTCGTTCCCAGGCCCCTGGGAACGAGGCTATTAGTACAGTCAGTGAAGTTCACAATTTAGTACAACTGCTATAAATCTTTTTGACCGGCTACTCCAAGCAAATGTTCTAAGCATCCAGAAGCCTGTCCATACAAACACAGAGGTCCATATGCTGCACATCACTTACCATACACATCTGGAGTTCCTGTGGTTCCCCGGGCTCGATGGTCCTGTTGTCGATTCTGTTGGTAGGTTGGTAGTAGGGTGTGTCCAGTGGGTCCCATGAACCCTTGGTGACAGGTTTGTCATATTTGAAGAGCTTGGACGATGGCTCAGTGTGCAGGTCTTCACCCGACGTGTCACTGTGGACTGTGGTCTCCACGAACACTGTCTGGGCAGTACACGTAGATGCTGACGTCCTTGTGCGTTTTCTCCACCCCAGAGTTGTAAGTGGGTGATGAAGATCAACCTGACGTTGGAGGACCAGCAATGAATAATAGGCTTGTTAGTAGCTAACATGACACAGTAGCCTAGTTGTAAACTCAGATTCATGTTATGAACCCAACCCATTGTGATGTTTTAAACAAGCTATCTGACATGTCATTAGTATGCAACCATGACGAACAGATACTAGGTAGAGAACATGGCTCTCAACTCCGAGGCTATAATATTATTCCGCTGAATGTCAGCAAGCTGGCTGACAGGAATGGCATCCCACTCCGCATCAATTTTGAGCAAGAGTGGTACTTGCCGCCTCCATCACCAAGTTTTAGATCCAGCTGCAGATACGTCTACTAATCGATGCTTTGTGAATTTTTCTCTAAACTTCTCAAGTCATTCGCTTCATGTTGTTGTATGTTAGCGTGTAATTTCCGGTGTAGGACCACCTACGAATTAGCCCTCTCCTCATTCCATACACTCACTCGGTTGCTATGGTCTGGCTTTGGAGAACCACTGGTACAAAGTTTGTGTATACTGCACATTCCACAGCCGCAGCCAGACACAGAGGATGGCGTAAATTTAGGCAATGAGTTTTCAAC
The DNA here is from genome assembly GCA_963931865.1 of Axinella damicornis. Taxonomy (NCBI): domain Eukaryota; kingdom Metazoa; phylum Porifera; class Demospongiae; order Axinellida; family Axinellidae; genus Axinella; species Axinella damicornis. Next base: position 11,310,549 of record OZ007512.1, read on the forward strand.
CTCGATTGTTTCATTGCTTTCACCATTTTCTGCTTTTTTCTTCGGAGATATTTCGATCATCTTTACCAAAGACTGCTTGTTCTCTCTTGTACCTACACAAAAATACAAACCATATTCAGCAGGACATTCAATGCAGTATTCACAAAGAGACTACTATAGGGAGACTGCATTACAACGGGAAAAGCCTGGGACATCTGGTCACATGCGGTGCCATCAGGCATACAGATGGTAGACACATGGGGAGTGGTGCCCAATGAACAATCTTGATGCCCTTTCTTGTAGCTACTGTCCGTCTAAAGGCTGGATGTCAGAGCGTTCGCAAGGCAATACTGTTCGTTGAGGGACGGATTGAATGCATGATATGGCTTTTACTGCACATAACAACTTTGAATTTAAGGCTGTGTGTACTCAGGGTAGCAAGACTGACATGAACTAAGGAAGCCTGTTGCGTGTAAAGACAAGACTTCTGCTAGGTTCAGCTCAAGTAATACTGGTCAGTAATACTGGTCAAACAGGAATTATCTGGTTCAGCTCAAACATGTGCCTGCTGCTAAAAGTTATACTGCAGTTTCATGCGGAGTGTCTGGACACTACCGTGCACCAGTCCACTACTACAGAACTGCCAGTTTGTGCACGTCAATTTCATAGCCATGGCCAAGACAACGTTAACCTTCAATGTATATGCACTTGTGGTATTTATAATCCACCTATATAATATTATGTTTGCAACACCAGAACAAATTTGCAGGCACAAACCACTTAGCTAGCTAACACTCATCTCAAGTGTCTAGCATTGCAGGCCCTGCCAGACCGGACTCCTAAGTGGCGTGTGCTTGCTGGCTTTTTTTGGTGTTGCAGATGCACAAGCATTAGATTTTACCGCTCATGACTTGTGGTTCTGCACGAGAGGGCCTGAAGGATCTGGTGAAAGCTTCGTACCGAGACTAGCCACTTGCATGACCACCATTGTCAACTTCACATAGGCAATTCCTGGAAATGTGATTATTATGCTTCCAGACCAAGTAAGTTGTTACGGTGTTAACCGTAGAAGAAACAACAAATCAATATTCACTGCCGTAGGATTGGATTCATAGAAATTCCACGAATTGCCATTTATTAGTGGTATGCTCACATTATGTTCAATTATGTAATGAATTTAACCTTTGACCCCAAGTCCAAGTCGTGTTGTAAACTGAATATGGCTTCCTGTAGCCTCTGGCCTCTGGGAACGAGGCTAGGCAGCCTGCTGCAGTGAAAACATTGAACTAGCTATAATTGAAGGCAACGAACCCTGAGTCAGTTAGTGAAGTTGCAGAGGCTGAAACTTCACCTGGACCTCACCTTCTAAGCAAACTGAATATCTGAAAAGTGCATGCCAATGAAGTGAATAAACAGTAGTTAGCTACTTTCAGTTAACAATTATGGTCTGGCGAAGCTAGACCGAGCGCGTAAGCGTGAGGGTCTGGTCTGGAGCCTATATCAATTAAGTTTTGAACCAGCTGCAAAAATGTTGCAACTCCAATCAGATTGCAGAATAGGCATCGCCAATGGTAGCTACCATTACTTCTTGCATGTGGTTTGAACTGAGGACTGAGAGTGGTGGTACTACTGCATTGTATCAGGAGCGCATAGGGACGTAGACAAAAAAGGAAGGAAAGAGCACGAAACGACCACACAAAAGACTAAAATGGAAATCAGGTTAAGTCTTGCTCTCACACACGGAGAGTCTGGTACCGAGACTAGGCAAACAGTGATGAAAACATCTAGCTAACAGGTTAACATGGAGTGGTTGTAGCTAGCAGATGTTTATGCTAGACATTATAACTAGTGCATACCAAGGAAGCCTCGTGGGAAGCTCTTCCAGATTAATTTGCAATTGGCGAGTTGTTAACTGATTTAGTTGGACAATGCTGTTACCAGGATGTATGGCAGCAGAAACCATAGTACTGAGGGAGTGGCACACTTCTTAATTGGTTCATAAAAATAATGATCGAGCAGACTTCCTCTCGGCCAGTTCCTCAGCATTATGCAGCTTCCTACCATAATATCGCTACTCAACCTCCACATGCATAACAGCAGCTGCATCCGTACGATACTTTGCTACGTAAATGTAATTTAAAGGATGTGTGCATGTTAGGTATAGTGTATACATATACATGTAGCTAGCTATACAGAGTATGGACTTCAATACCAATATCAGTACTAGTCTTGTCAGTGGAAGCGGCATGGTTTGTCCAACTCAAGATTTAGCTACTGAACGAGCAAGTGACAGGTCCCGTGAGGCTACTTTTGTTGGTATAGAGTTTGCGCAGTCACTGGTAGCTAGCTAATGTCTTAATTTGTGGCCGCACACTCATAAACACAAAATCTTCAAAACAAGTTCAACAGCTAGTGCTGCTCTTCAACTTGGTGTGCTTAGCTAGCTACATGCTAGCCTCGTTCCCAGGCCCGAGACCTCTCGGGTCCGGGAACAAGGCTAGCTTACATGCACACATGTGCTCAATACCACTTAGCTACCTACTAGCACTAATGTTAGTGAACATGAAGCTGTTGTGCTATAGAGGCCTGCATGTGTGGATAGATAGTAGTAATTTCACTTGCTTATGCTTTTACACTAGCTTGGAGGGTTCAACAAAGAACTTGTCTTTGACCAAACATTTTGCAGTGGTCTTCTTCAGTGGTAATGCCACCACTCAGGCCTGGGAATGAGGCTAGCTTAGTTGTACACATGTGCTTTAATTTGCTGCATACCACTTAGCTACTATAGCATAATTTATGGCAGGGGTGAATAGGTTTAATATATGAACATGAAGCTGTTGTGGCAGACCACTAATGCATACCTAGGAAGCCTCACAGGGAAGCTCTTCCAGGTGGCAGATGTAGTTATTAACTGAACAATGCTGGCACCAGGATGTAGTGGTAGGAGAAACCATAATACTCTGGGAGTGGCACATGATTAGTGCAACAAAGTCTTAATCGGTTCATGCAACCATGAGCAAACTTCCTCTCAGGACGCTGCGGTTCCCAACATCCACATTTCCCCAAAAATATAAATAGCCAACCGGCTGCACGCATCAATGCAATACACACTTGGCTACATAAATGTTAGTTGGTCGAGATGTGGGCATGTTAGCTGTAGAGTATACATAGCTACAGTGCTAGATTTGAAGTATGGATCTCAGTACCAATTTCAGTTCTAGTTTTGCCAGTGGAAGCGGCATGGCTTCCACCCCAAGATTTAGCATCAACTGGCTACTGAATGAGCGAGTGACAGGCCCTGTGATGGCTACTTTTGTTGGTGTAGAGTTTGCGCTGTCACTGGTTGCTAATGTCTTCATTTGTGGCCACATGCTCTTAAACACAAAATAAGTTCAACCTCTTCAACTTGGTGTGCTTACATGCTAGCCTCGTTCCCAGGCCCGAGACCTCTCGGGCCTGGGAACGAGGCTAGCATGCATGCACATGTATGCTTTAATTTGCTGCATACCACTTACCTACTAGCATTTGGCATGGCAATCAGTACGTGGTGAATATACTTATTAGTGAACATGAAGCTGTTGTGCTATATAGAGGCCTGTGTGGCTATGTAGCTATAGAAATAGGCATATCACTTGCTTATGCTTTTACACTACCAGCCTTTTATACTAGCCTGGAAAGAACGTGTTTTGGACCAAATGTTTTGACCACACTGCAGTGGACTTCTTCAGCGGTAATAAGTGGATGCAATTGGGGAGCACCATATAGCTATAGCTACCCAAAAATATCCAAAAATCCTGATTGTAGGTCCGGTTTTGTACAATTATTGTCTGAATTGGTATGAAATTTCATATTAATGTTGCAACACAACAATCGGGAGGTCACGTATTCCGCCTTTGCATTGCCATGCAGGAGATGCAGGAGATGCTTCTTCCTATGGAGGAGTGTAGCTAGTGCCTTCTGTTTGAAACTCCCATCCTGGCTGAAACCCACATCTGAATGTCACCTCTTCACAGAGCAACTGCAGGCTGCTTGAACTATGCATTTTGGTATCTCACCCAGCTAGTTCATGCACGTTTATTTTATGCCACCCTCCAACATGTATCTCGGTGACAGGTTCACTATAACTAAAAGTTAGGTTGGCTACAGATAGCACTAGTTGTAGCTATCTTGTTATCCATGATGTAAGACACCTAATGCCCATGCATTATGATTCTATAGCAAATGAACATCTACAGGTCTGGATATCCTAGCTATAATTCCAGCGCAAATTCCTTTTCTTCCATAATTATAGCTACTTTTTGCTTTATGAACATCTTGATACATGTTCAGGTCTGCCTATAGCATAGCATAAGATTCCTGTCTATTTGTAGAGTTCTTGTCTGTTTTTTGTCGCTAGTTGTCTGTATTGTGTAGTGGCTATATATAGTTAGGGTACATTCATGTATTAGCAGTAACTGCTACTAATGTCCCTGCATTTAACATGCAAAATTTTCATAAATAAAAAAATTAATAAAATAAAAAAAAATAGCTATGTGAATATGACGGATTGTCTTAACACCAAAGACAAGAACATAAACACGAATCACGTGCACAAGCTGCACATCGTTGTCACTAGCTACCGAGGCTCTGCTGCCTCACTGTCCTGCACAGCTGGTTTGAAGTTTGGAAGCAGTCCTGAAGGAGAGAAGATACAGAGACCACTGTTTGATATATAGCAATTATAGGCTTGGACGAAGGCGGTAGTTTGCAACAAATTTGAGGTACTTATTCAGGTCCTCAGGGAGGGAACATTTCCCCCCTAACAGACATGCTTCATTTAGAGTCCCCCGACACAATCAATTTCCCTCCCTGTCTAGAAAAACACCTAACAAACACACATGCAGTATACATACACTCATAGTCTCAGAACCAGACCCTTCGCACAGGGAGGAGGAAGGGTCCGGGCACGTGCCTACGTTCGTTGTCCCCACAAAATGCAATGCAATGTGTGGGTAATTAGCGATCAGCAGCAATACCACGTGTTTGATCACTATTGACCAGCTCATTGCTCCCCTCAACTTTTGTCTGGGGGTAACATAGCATAGCGAACCAGCCGCAGGCCATCTGGAGAACTCTGAATAGCTGTATGAGGCCGGAGCACCATTTCAACGAGTAGCAGAGAATGCTCTCGTTGACAGAACTAAAGCCATCATTGTCAGACCAACCACTAGAAGATAGTAGTTATTGTGCAGTAGGAGAAAATGTTTTTTTTGTGTATCATTTTGGCAATACCATCTGGATGGTAACTACCTTGTGTATCATCTTTTTGTATCATTAATTTTTTGGCAATACTATCTTGATGGTAATGATGATGTTCTGATGTCCTACATGTGCAGTATGTGTGTGTGTGTGTGTGTGTGTGTGTGCGTGTGTGCTGTTCTCGTATTCATGTGCTCTTATTTTTTTCCAAAACTGCTGGTTTTATCATTTAGCTATACCCAAACATCTGGAATGTGCTTCTATTGTCTGAATTGGTATGAAAATTTCATCTTTGACAATGTTGCGACATAACAATCGTGTGAAGGAACATAACAGTATGCATAAATTATGGGATAGCATGGAAGGGTTTAGGCATGCATGCATGTATATATTCAGGTTGTCTCCACGCCAGAATACGTATGCAGGAGAGCTAGTTCTAGATACGGGACTAGATGAGTCCTGCATCATCGAAGTTAATTGCTCCGGATAGCCCAATCACGCTCGCAGCATCAGCCCGTTTTAAATCCGGTGCGGCTTCGAATCGGACCACCTCGGGACCTAGCCTCGTTCCCAGAAACTACGATCTTTCACGGCTGTCCAGACAAGCTTCCATTGTCGTGCATGCACCTTTGCCTGGTCCCTGCAACAGATGCACTGGTTGAGGTCATAGATGTTGCAGGATTGCTCTAGCTCTGCATGGTAGGCAGCCCCGCCCCCAAACGCGCGTGGGAGAGCCTGGACGCCATGGGAACGAGGCTAAGAAGTGACCTCATCCTCTAATTATCGGATCGGAACAGTGCAGTGTTTGTAAAAGTTTCCACGAGATACGCCCACTGTACGGATCGCGTGTACTTGAGCGAGAAGTTCGTGTACGTGTAATATGGCCTCCAAAGCTCCTAGTGCGGAAGATCAAGGTACAGTGATTGCAGCTTCATTCGATCTGTGCTGCCTGCACAAAGTTTCAAGCGTTGAAAATACCCTTTCAGGTGCCCTGAACGTGAAGAATCTCTCCTCTGAGCTGAGTACAGTTTCCCAATGGTTCCAGCTGGGGATCAAGTTGGGACTTCAACCCTCTCAGCTGCACAAGATTGAGCAGGAGGTCCCCACAGATATCGAACGCCGCAAAGTTGAGGTGGTTAATGTATGGCTGCAAAGTACCCCTGGGGCCTCCTGGAGGCACATCGTAACTGCACTCAGAGAAATGGGGGACCTGACTACTGCTGAGAGGATAGAGCTGAAGTACGTCAAAGGAACAAGAGGTATGACCATTCAGTGCAATATGGAGGATTATTTAGCTTTGTTCTCAGGCTTCTCCCTGCTCAGCAACGAAATACTGTTTGTCACGGAAGCCTGGGAACCAGTGGCGCCTGCATGGTCGGGCCTACCCGGGCATTGCCCGAGTATCTCCATAGATAATATAGTCCCCACCCTATGGTATTATCTATGCTTTCTCTGCATACTGTCTATCACATGATCACTCATCATACATAATCATACATATGGATGGTTGAAGTGCACAGCTGAAAAATGGAAGACTTGTCCATGGCTAGGACGAAGCGCTCCAGCAACCAAACCAGTTTCCTATTATTGTCTGGCAAGGCCAGCCTGACCACCGCTTTGCTCATGGCTGAGGACTACAAATTTTCTTAGTGATATCACACTTGGCAAATAGCTAGTTAATAGTAGCTATGTACTTGCAGTGCAAAGAACGAAGGTGCCACGAGAGCCCATCCTGACAGGTGAAAAATGGGGGCAATTTTTATTTACGCGCTTTGCGCGGACTGATCGGCACTACACATCTCTATGCGCTGCGTTTGGCAGCTCACAGCTTCACCCGGGTTACTACTGACTTCTATGGGCGCCACTGCTGGGAATAAGGTCACTGAAAGAGTATTCCCATCCCCCTGACTTGAACTAGTTTGTAACATTCCAGTCCTGAGCCTGTGAAGGTCCAATTACTAACTTGTTCCTCTGATTTTACCTACAGCTGATTCCCATCAGGAAGAGCTAAGTAAAGCTGCTGTTTTTGCAATTGAGAATCGGCAAACCATCAACGGGAAATTTGCAGATTTGCTCATGAATGTCTGTAACAAAATGTTCAAGAATGGAGTCGACATTAAGGCGTTTCGGCTCTTTGTTGTAGCCCTCTTCCATCCAGGAGATTGCATTCCTCCACTTCCTACCAACTTGACCGAAATCTTTGGTGCCATCACCCACCATGGCCTGTGGGATAGACTCCACTACTCCCCACTTGTGCAGATTGCCCGAAGGTTTGGTGCTGGTGATCCTGAAATGGAGGCTTGGATCCAAGACTACAAGAAGGATCTGAAATCCTACACTTTGCTAACAACAGTCGAAGATTGCATCGAGTCTGAGCTTGTCACTTCTGCTGAGCCTCCTCCAGCTGAAATAGCGAAGTACGATTCCCGCTATTGCTGTCCAGTGGAGTGGAAAACAGATTTTGTCGACCACACCCTGCACTATCTCACTGATGTGTGGGAAAAGTTCTCTGGTCGCTATATTTTGCCTAACTCTCCACCAACAGCCTTGCTCGATCGTGTTCGTAGAGGGTGCATATCTGTCGTATGGCTGGTTCCATCGTATCTAATCCCGCAGTTCCTCAAGATAGTGCAAGCCGACACCACTTTTTTCCGAAAGCACCGTATTCTGAAGGTGACAGTTGGGGGTGAGGTTGTGTATGAAGAGGAAGTAGCCGGGGAAGCCGCAGAGGTAAGTTCAGTGTGCCCAAATATGGTCATTATTATCCCACACTCAGTAATGATTTTCTCTCTGAAATTACATGCATGTACAAACAATTTTCCTCTCCCAGAGTGCAAACTAGCTGCTGACCATAGACAGTACCTAGCCTGCATAGATAGGACCAATAGGCAAGAGGGTTCATGATCACTATGTATAAGCATTACGTCTACCATTGCAGCATACAGTAGCATGAATATTCAGCTATATAAATGGAGTAGAGGCTCTGCTGGAGGGAGCCCATTCAGGAACTACTCGCAATAGCTACGGCCAAAGATGTTTACAAATATGCTTGCGAGTGTAGAAAAAAACAGCACGTTATGTGATACTGTTTCTACCTCAATATCGTGATTGTGTGGTGGGTGTATTTTCCGTAACAATAAATTCATGGAAGTCCACCAACTCTTTGAGAAGACTTTTCGTCATTAGCATATCCGGTTATAGTATCCCAGTGCATTCCTACTAACCTCAGTCAGTCATGAAGAGTGTACTGGAATCAGCGCGCTATTACACATTTTGCACACTTATTCATCCAATCAGCTTGCTATTACAGTTTATGCATATTGTTTATGGTACAAGTAGGTACAATTAGTACACAACACAATACGTGATTAATTGCATACTCATCAATGGAACTTAAGTACAAGTACTGAATATGATTATATGATTGATAATTACATTCCATGCATAGTTTTGTGTTCAACTTAATACTGCCATGTAACAAGCTATACAAAGCTAAGGAAGCTTCTGACAACAGCTTCAACAAGAACGTGCCACTCACATACACCGTAGCATGTGACTGGGTGTGGAAGTGGGAGTAGGCAACTCCAGCCCCAGGTTTAACAAAACATACTCTTCAGTAGATGTCACAATAGTCAGCATACAGTGTGTCATAGTAGAAGTGATCAATGGCTAAACAGTACTGTTGGCATCCTGAACCTTTAGCAAATGGTGTACTACCGAATGTATTTACAACCAGCAAAACTGATCGAGATATGAATGTGGGGCTCTATGTGCACTACTATACCTGCAGGAACCACAACTTGTTCACCAGAAGGAAGCACCCAGTACCAACGTAACGATGGGACACGAGGGAGGAGCAGAAATGGATCAACGACGTGAAAAGTCTGCAACACTGAAGGAAGCATTTGGAGGGTACGATTGTGAGTTTGTAGAACCACCACCGAGTGTTTTTCAAACGGAATGTCCGATATGTCACCTGATACTTCGTGAACCACACCAAGTTACCTGTTGTGGCACCAACTTCTGCCACACATGTACTCAACGACTGCAAGCTGGCAACAGCCCCTGTCCGACATGCAGGGAAGACAACTTTGAAGTGTTTCCAAACAAAGGCTTGAATCGTTCACTGAAGCAACTACAAGTTTACTGCTCACACAGAAAAGATGGTTGTCAATGGAGAGGAGAATTGAGAGAGCTGGACCAGCACATGAACATACGCAATGATTGCCCACTCGCCATATACGGAGGTGACATGAAAATGACCGACTACGTGGAAATGCGAAAACGTAAAGGGGACTGGTACTCTCCACCATTCTACACACAGGGGTACAAGATGTGTCTCAGAGTGTATGCTAATGGCTATGGTAAAGGCAAGGGTACACATGTGTCAGTATTTGCCTACCTGATGCGAGGAGAGTTCGACGATGTCCTTGAATGGCCATTCCTAGGTCATGTTGTCATCCAGCTCTGCAATCAACTCCAAGACAAGTATCACTGTGGACACACCATTGACTTCAGTAAGACAACAGATGCCAGAATCATCAGTCGAGTGACCAGTGGAGAGATAGCTGAAAGGGGGGGGGGGGGGGGGGGGGTAGTCCTACCTTCATTCCCCACAATTACCTCAACTTTAACCCAACCATCAACTGCCTGTACCTCAAGAATGACTGTCTTCACTTTCGAATTGTTGCCGTGGAGTCACTATCAGAGCCTGGGGTGCTTCCAACTCGACGGACCATGACTTGCTTGGAGCAACACAAAATAGACAGTGACCAGTGGCACTCCCTACCATTCTACACCCACCCACAGGGGTACAAGATGTGTCTCAGAGTGGATGCTAATGGCTGTGGTGATGGCAAGGGTAAACATCTGTCAGTGTTTGCCTGCCTGATGCGAGGAGAGTTCGACAATGTCCTTAAATGGCCATTCCGAGGTCATGTTGTCATCCAGCTCTGCAATCAACTCCAAGACAAGTACCACCGTGGACACACCATTGACTTCAGTGAGACAACAAATCCCAGAATCATCAGTCGAGTGACCAGCGGAGAGAGAGCTGAAAGGGGGAGGGGCTGTCCTACCTTTATTCCCCACAATTACCTCAACTTCAACCCAACCACCAACTGCCAGTACCTCAAGAACGACTGCCTTCACTTTCAAATTGTTGCCGTGGAGTCACTATCAGAGCCTGGGGTGCTTCCGACTAAACGGATCATGACTTGCTTGGAGCAACACAAGATAGACAGTGACCAGTGGCACTCCCTACCATTCTACACCCACCAACAGGGGTACAAGATGTGTCTCAGAGTGGATGCTAATGGCTGTGGTAAAGGCAAGGGCACACATGTGTCAGTATTTGCCTACCTGATGCGAGGAGAGTTCGACGATGTCCTTAAATGGCCATTCCGAGGTCATGTTGTTATCCAGCTCTGCAATCAACTCCAAGACAAGTACCACCGTGGACACACCATTGACTTCAGTGAGACAACTGATGCCAGAATCGTCAGTCGAGTGACCAGTGGAGAGAGAGCTGACAGTGGGTGTGGCTATCACCTCATTCCCCACAATGACCTCAACTTCAACCCAACCACCAACTGCCAGTACCTCAAGAATGACTGCCTTCACTTTCAAATTGTTGCCGTGGAGTCACTGTCAGAACCTGGGGTGCTTCCGACTGGACGGACCATGACTTCCTTGAAGCAACACAAGATAGACAGTGACCAGTGGTACTCCCGACCATTCTACACCCACCAACAGGGGTACAAGATGTGTCTCAGAGTGGATGCTGATGGCAATGGTAAAGGCAAGGGCACACATGTGTCAGTATTTGCCTACCTGATGCGAGGAGAGTTCGACGATGTCCTTAAATGGCCATTCCGAGGTCATGTTGTCATCCAGCTCTGCAATCAACTCCAAGACAAGTACCACCGTGGGTACACCATTGACTTCAGTGCGACAACAGATGCCAGAATCTTCACTCGAGTTGAAAGGGGGATGGGCTGTCCTACCTTCATTCCCCACAATTACCTCAACTTCAACCCAGCCACCAACTGCCAGTACCTCAAGAACGACTGCCTTCACTTTCAAATTGTTGCCGTGGAGTCACTATCAGAGCCTGGGGTGCTTCCGACTGGACGGACCATGACTTGCTTGGAGCAACACAAGATAGACAGTGACCAGTGGTACTCCCGACCATTCTACACCCACCCACAGGGGTACAAGATGTGCCTCAGAGTGGATGCTGATGGTAATGGTGATGGCAAGGGTACACATGTGTCAGTGTTTGCCGTCCTGATGCGAGGAGAGTTTGACGATGCCCTTAAATGGCCATTCCGAGGTCATGTTGTCATCCAGCTCTGCAATCAACTCCAAGACAAGTACCACCGTGAACACACCATTGACTTCAGTGAGACAACTGATGCCATAGCCATCAGTCGAGTGACCAGCGGAAAGAGAGCAGAAAGTGGGTTGGGCTGTCATACGGGCTGTCCCCACAATGACCTCAACTTCAACCCAACCACCAATTGCCAGTACCTCAGGAACGACTGTCTTCACTTTCAAATTGTTGCCGCGAAGCCTGGGGTGCTTCCGACTGGACGGACCATGACTTGCTTGGAGCAACACAAGGTAGACAGTGACCAGTGGTACTCCCGACCATTCTACACCCACTCACAGGGGTACAAGATGTGTCTCAGAGTGGATGCTGATGGTAATGGTGATGGCAAGGGTACACATGTGTCAGTGTTTGCCGTCCTGATGCGAGGAGAGTTTGACGATGACCTTAAATGGCCATTCCGAGGTCATGTTGTCATCCAGCTCTGCAATCAACTCCAAGACAAGTACCACCGTGGACTCACCATTGAGTTCAGTGAGACAACAGATGCCAGAATCACCAGTCGAGTGACCAGTGGAGAGAGAGCAGAAGGTGGGTGTGGCTATCGTACCTTCATTCCCCACAATGACCTCAACTTTAACCCAACCACCAACTGCCAGTACCTCAAGAATGATTGCCTTAACTTTCAAATTGTTGCCGTGGAGTCACTATCAGAGCCTCAGGTGCTTCCGACTGGACGGACCATGACTTGCTTGGAGCAACACAAGATAAACAGTGACCAGTGGCACTCCCCACCATTCTACACCCACCCACAGGGGTACAAGATGTGTCTCAGAGTGGATGCTGATGGTGATGGTGAGGGCAAGGGTACACATGTTTCAGTGTTTGCCTACCTGATGCGAGGAGAGTTTGACAGTCACCTAAAATGGCCATTCCGAGGTCATGTTGTCATCCAGCTCTGCAATCAACTCCAAGACAAGTACCACCGTGGACTCACCATTGAGTTCAGTGAGACAACAGATGCCAGAATCACCAGTCGAGTGACCAGTGGAGAGAGAGCAGAAGGTGGGTGTGGCTATCGTACCTTCATTCCCCACAATGACCTCAACTTTAACCCAACCACCAACTGCCAGTACCTCAAGAATGATTGCCTTAACTTTCAAATTGTTGCCGTGGAGTCACTATCAGAGCCTCAGGTGCTTCCGACTGGACGGACCATGACTTGCTTGGAGCAACACAAGATAAACAGTGACCAGTGGCACTCCCCACCATTCTACACCCACCCACAGGGGTACAAGATGTGTCTCAGAGTGGATGCTGATGGTGATGGTGAGGGCAAGGGTACACATGTTTCAGTGTTTGCCTACCTGATGCGAGGAGAGTTTGACAGTCACCTAAAATGGCCATTCCGAGGTCATGTTGTCATCCAGCTCTGCAATCAACTCCAAGACAAGTACCACCGTGGATACACCATTGACTTCAGTGCGACAACAGATGCCAGAATCACCGGTCGAGTGACCAGTGGAGAGATAGCAGAATATGGGTGTGGCTATTTTACCTTCATTCCCCAAAATGACCTCAACTTTAACCCAACCACCAACTGCCAGTACCTCAGGAACGACTGTCTTCATTTTCAAATTGTTGCCATGGAGTCACTATCAGAGCCTGGGGTGCTTCCGACTGGACGGATCATGACTTGCTTGGAGCAACACAAGATAGACAATAACCAGTGGTACTCCCTACCATTCTACACCCACCCACAAGGGTACAAGATGTGTCTGAGAGTGGATGCTGATGGTGAGGGCAAGGGTACACATGTGTCAGTGTCTGTCTACCTGATGCGAGGAGAGTTTGACGATGTCCTGAAATGGCCATTCCGAGGTCATGTTGTCATCCAGCTCTGCAATCAACTCAAAGCAAAGTACCACCGTGATTTCGCTATTGACTTCAGTGAGACAACAGATGCCAGAATCATCAGTCGAGTGACCAGTGGAGAGAGAGCAGAAAGTGGGTTTGGCTGTCATCCCCTCATTCCGCACAATGACCTCAACTTCAACCCAACCACCGACTGCCAGTACCTCAAGAATGACTGCCTTTACTTTCAAATTGTTGCCGTGGAGCCACCATCAGAGCCTGGGGTGCTTCCGACTGGACGGATCATGACTTGCTTGGAGCAACGCAAGATAGACAGTGACCAGTGGTACTCCCGACCATTCTACACCCACCCACAGGGGTACAAGATGTGTCTCAGAGTGGATGCTAATGGGCATGGTAAAGGCAAGGGTACACATGTGTCAGTGTCTGTCTACCTGATGCGAGGAGAGTTTGACGATGTCCTCCAATGGCCATTCCGAGGTCATGTTGTCATCCAGCTCTGCAATCAACTCCAAGACAAGTACCACCGTGGGTACACCATTGACTTCAGTAAGACAACAGATGCCAGAACCACCGGTCGAGTGACCAGTGGAGAGAGAGCTGACAGTGGGTGTGGCTATCATACCTTCATTCCCCACAATGACCTCAACTTCAACCCAACCACCAACCTGCCAGTACCTCCGGAATGACTGCCTTCACTTACAAATTGTTGCCGTGGAGTCACTATCAGAGCCTGGGGTGCTTCCGACTGAATTGACTATGACAAACGTTGAGGAGCGCAAGATATTCAGTAACGACTGGTACTCCCTACCATTCCACACCCACCCACAGGGGTACAAGATGTGTCTCACAGTAGATGCTAATGGCTATAGTAAAGGTAAGGGCACACATGTGTCAGTGTTTGTCTACCTGATGCGAGGAGAGTTTGACAGTCATCTCAAATGGCCATTCCGAGGTCATGTCACTGTTGCGATGCTGAACCAGTTGGAAGACACCGACCACACCACATACACTATTACACCTACTGACATAACAAACAATGAAACTATTGGTAGAGTGACTGAACGAGAAAGAGCTCCAAGGGGGTGGGGCTATGCAACCTTCATAGCCCACACTGAACTAAACTACAATCCCACTAAGAACTGTCAGTACCTCAAGTACGACTGCCTTCGCTTCCGAATTGTTAAAGTCGAAGGAACTGCAACCTAACCAACAACTGCCAGTACCTCAAGTATGCCTGTCTTCACTTCTTCACTTGTCTAAATGATTATTCTTGGTCCACAAGTTACTCTAAGTGAACAAGTACCATCATTACTGGTGGTACATATTATGCTGTTCTTTTTCTTATAGCGATTGTAGTATCCTGAGATGATATGAGTTTACTAGAGAATACTGGTGGCAGTACATGGTGCATGGGGTGTGGACTATGAATGAGTACCGCAACTGGTACCTAGCCTCGTTCCCATGGGCCTCACCCCAGCATTTGTTGCTTGCAGTATTGCAAGCGACAAATGCTGGGGTGAGGCCTGGGAATGAAGCTACAGTCGAACCTCCGATAGTGAACCCTCCGAGATAGGGACACAATATAATAAACCTCTCTACAATGGACGCTTTTCAAGGTCCCAAATAATTGGTTTGCCTATAGTTCTGATACATTTTGAACCTCCGAGAAGAGGACAACCTCTCTACAAAGGACAAGAGACTTGAATTTATATTGTTCCCAAAGTGTCCTTTGTTCGGAGGTTCGACTGTATATATACCAAATGCAAACTGGGACACACTAGTGTATTATAGTTACTTGCCGTGATCACATCATATGTGGTATGTCCACATGCCATTCAAGTCTGCAATGGGACCACTTCACTAGCTAGCTTTTGATTATCACTTTCGAGGATTAAGATATTTCCTGTGTAGACCACACATACCTACAGGCACCCCTCTACACTGCTGAAAAAGCCAAATAAGTTTGAAACATCAAATGGTCCCACCATGGACCTGAACAGGCATGTGCCACATACAACCAATTGGATCGATATGAGCTGACTGTTGCATGTGTTATGCTAGCTAGTACGGGTTATGAGAAACAGAAACCTGGAATATCATTTTAGCATGCAGTGTAAGGTCTATTAGGCATAAAGTGCAGCAGTAACACAGGAGAAACCACCTGAAGATATCATGATATGGATAGGATGAACGATCAAGCAGAGCCTACTAATCAGCCTGCAGTCATTGATATCCTTTGAATCTGATTGGTCACACCAGCATTCCAGTGCGGGGACAACTCGATCGAATGTAGATGCATGCTTGCTGTGCAAAGGGTCTGGTCCAAGACTATGTCTCTCATTACCCCCACAGTAATCATAATTGAGGCAATAGAATGTGCAATCGCGTACGTATTATATTGGTACACAACAACATCTTGCAAGTGACACACACACTCATACATATACTGCACACGTACAACATCAAGATGGTACTGAAGCAAAAGATTGATGGTAGACAAAATAATTATCCTACATGATTGTACTGTTTAGCGGTTGGTCTGACAATGATGGCTTTAGTTCTGTCAACGAGAGAGTTCTCTGCTACTCGTTGAAATGGTGCTCCTGCCTCGTAGTTATTCAGAGTTCTCCAGATGGCCTGGGGCTGGTTCTCGCAGACGTTGAGACTGAAAGCGCCAAAGTGCTGAGACACCTGCATAGCATAAAAACCATGCAGGGTTAGCCTCGTACCCAGTCCCACGCCCAGCTTTTCGTCGCTTGCAGTACCGTACTGCAAGCGACGAAAAGCTGGGCGTGGGACTGGGTAACCATGAGGTTTGAGTGTGATTTGGGAATAGCTACCAATATGAGCAAGGTAGCTAGCTACCTGTGCTAGTGCTCCTATTTGTAAGTCCAAATTGCATAGGTAATATAGTAGGGTCTTTGACTGAAATCCCACTGACTACCAGATATATTCTGTGGGTTGGGCATCCCTTCGTCAGTGATAGCTGTAGTAATCCCAGTAAGCTGTCCAGTAAATCTCCAGTCATCTCTAGTAATCCCTCCAGTAATTCCCAGTAATCCTTTAGTGATTCACAGTAATCTCCAGTAATCTCTAGTAATTTCTAGTAAACTGTAACAAATCCCCGGCCAGCTTCTGACTAAGGTATATAGGGAAGACATCTCGACTAACTGGTAACTGAGATGAGATCATTCCACATGCGTCCCTGTAGCTCAACCCATCGTGGTACGATATCCATCCCAGCCACCCTCCTTGGAGGGTGTGGTTTAGCCCAGCGATCGTGGTCGTGTGGTAGGGTACGCCAAGGTAGACGTCCAGCCGGTTAGGGTCAGGCTGGAAAGAAGGCAGAAATTGAGGATTGCGAGAGTCTGTGTGTGGTACATGTGTGAATGTGAGTGAAGAGACGATAGGAAGGGGTTCGTAATGTAACAGGACTACGGCTTTTCTAGCCAGACGCTGCTCCATGGGCAGTATATATTATATCTAGCAGCAGAAATGTCCAAGCCAGACTACCCCCTCCTCCATACACACCCACACACCCACACACACACATACCAAACAGATCACACACTTCCTTCCCACACACACCAAACACACTCACCCGTATACCCACACTACACATGCCATATTCACCCCCTACTCATAATCACACCCACACACACACACATACTTACCCCTACCCACAATCACACTCACACGCACCAAACACATACTCACCCCTACCCACAATCACTCACACACACCCACACACACACCTGCAAATACATACTCATCCCTACCCACACTCACACCCACACACACCCACACCCACACACACACACCATACACCCCCACACACCCTCACACCCATACTCACACACCTGCTTCACTGGTGGCAAGGAGGTACATGCAGTCTTGTGCGGATGGTCTCTGCTTGTAGTCCGAGTGGAGACAACCGAACAGCACCTGCTGAATACCCTCGCTCAGGAATGCTGGGGTCACATGACCCGAGTACTGCTGGCTAATCTGTAAGTGGTAGCATAATTATTCAGATTCCGAAATTGCAATTTTGAGGCTACACAACTTCCCAATTTGTTTGGAACAGATACACGTAGCTAGCACTAGTATTAATGACACTCTGGATGAGGGATCCGGAAACGGGAGCCTCGATCAGACTCACCATATGCATATGTTTGTAGTGGATCTTCATCTGCTGACCCCTTTCACTGCGATTGATGCAGTCCATGAAGAGATGTCGCCACGGCCTCTTGCCAGTGCACATGGCCAGCACTGAGCACCCGGACTGCCAGATGTCGAATGCAAAGCTGCACCGCTTGTCACGGTAGTGCTGTGTGTGTGCGTGAGCGTGAGTGAAGAATTTAAATCACTACAAGTGCATACTGATGCATGAAAGACTGCAATCTGTGTGTGAGTGCATGTGTGCACGTGCGTGCTGCGTGTGTGCACGGTTGTGTGTGTGTGTGTGTGTGTGAGAGAGAGGTTGATGTGTACCTCTGGCGGATTGTAGGCGAGTGTTCCAGCATTCTCATTTCCACGAAAACACGACCCCAGGTGGCACTCCTCCAGAAGCTCTGCACATCCAAAGTCTGCAACTTTTAGTCGCTGAACATTATGATTGATTAGGAGGTTTGCCGCTAGAAGGGGAGGGAAATGACAGTATAATCACTTGCTGGTCTATTGTACAGGATACAATCCTGGTTTAGGAACACCCATTTCACTTTGTGTTATTCAAGCTCAAAGTTTGGTTGCTAAGCAACAGGCAATTAACAAATTAAAGTGCTGTTTGCATGCTTGGATTTATAGGGACAGTGAGGCCAGCTAGGACATACTGCACGCCCCTCACTTGGTTGGGATGGAGTAGCCTAATTCGACCAATTAAAATACATTCAAAGCTCTCCATTATCAACAGCCTATTCTGTGTCCGATAATGGCATATAAACTCTAGCTGAAGCGAATGAGTGCAAGTCAGAAAGTGAACTAGCTATATATGCTGAACAGATTTCAGTTTCACAAAACAAGTAGAGACTCACGTTTAATATCACAGTGGATGATCTTCAGTTTGTGGTGTAGAAAGTCGACTGCGTCAAAGAGCTGATAGGCGTAGTGGTGGACTGTTTCCATAGAGAGGGGGCCACACTTGAATAAATAGCCTTGCAGACATGCTGGAAGGAAGGGAGGGAGGGAGAGAGAGAGGAGAGAGGGAGGAAGGGAGGGAGGGAGGGAGGGAGGGAGGGAGGGAGGGAGGGAGGGAGGGAGGGAGGGAGGAGGAATAACTGAATGTTAGAACTATGAACATACTATAGTATAGGATTCCAACCTTGTCAGTTGCTTGAGTGGGTGAATGGGAGGGACAGAGATAGGGAGGAAGGGAGAGAGGGGTGGAATGAGAGAGGGGAGTGGGAGAAAGGAGGGAGGGAGGGAGGGTGTGATGGAATGAGGGAGGAACGGAGGAAAGGAGGCACAGAATGAGGGAGCAATGGGGGAGGGAGGTAGAGAGGGAGGAATGAGGGAGAAACAGTCAAACGGGCAGGAACCCATCACTGAGGCGCTCACTGGGCATGAGTTCGAGGAAGAGCTGTACGGTTGAGGGATGAGGATGAGAGGGCAGCATGGCAGCTCCAAAGTACTCCACAATGTTAGGGGGAGCGTTCTTGGTCAGACAGGCCAACTTCAGACAGATGTAGGCCTCGTCAAGTGTCTTTACATCCTCTTTCTCCTGTGAAGAGGATACAACAGAGAGGAGAGGAAGAATTAGAAGATACTCACATGCCAAACTTCTGGACACTCAACCGTCAAACCTACAATTTGAAAGCTGTGCAATAGGTTACATATATATGTCATTCACCCAGACTTCCATCACCCACAGACAGGCACAGGGAGCTAAGCTTCATGCATTGACCTATAGCTATCAGGTACCCACACTTCTAGCTAATATGCAGTCCACCGGTGCTTAAATTCACTCTATAGAAACTTCTAACTGCTGCACCTCTTTCAGAACCAGCAGGGAATTGGAGCGCTTGTCGGCAATCACGAAGCAGGTGGCCTTCTTGCCACTCCCCAACTTGCATAATCTCTCCCAGTGCTCTCCCTCTCTGTAGACACGATCATGGTAGAACTGCCCCTGGAGATACTATAGTGATTGAGTGTGTGTGAGTGTGTGTGTGTGTGTGCAAGTGTGTTGTGTTTGGTGTGTGTAATATGTATTCATTTTTGTACGTGTATATGTGCGTGTGTGTTATGTGTGTCACGGTGTGTATATGTGTATGTGTATGTGTACAAACTGCACATATATACCTGTTTTACGGAATTTCTGTGTGCCAGATGTCTCTCAATAGCTCCCTCCTCTTCAGGGAGTGGCTGCATGACCATCTGCTTGTAATAGAGCTGCCCTCTATCTCCAAACTCTTTGGATGCCATTAGTTTACAGCCTTGGACACAATCCATGTCAAAATCTGGAACGCATCCCTTTGGGAGAAAAGGATACGGCGCTTCTAACTGGTCCTCTGTCTTCTGGGTCGAGTTTAATGGACACTGCTGCACTAATGTACCAGCATGGTCATTATCAATCGCTGAAATTCGGTCCCTGTTTTGTGCTAGGCAAGTGTCAATTCTGGTCATCGCTTCGTGGATCTCAGCTTGGGACATTCTGGGCCCCGGGAGAGGGGCGACGGAGGACAGAGCGGGAATGGTGGACGGACTGGACGGGGTAGTTTGGTCAACGTCATTTGGTGTGGTCAAACTGGAATAGAAACTGAGCATCGATTCACTACACATGAGTATGCTGGCTGAGTCCCTCATACTCTGAGGATCTTCCACCATCAGTGGTCCATTTTGAAAAGTCAGCTGTCTCTCAAGAGTTGATAGTTTGTTGTTAGGTGGTGGTTCTTCTAAAGTAGGTGAGTCTTCCTCTGGACAAGTCTTGATATCCACCGAGCTACATGTTCCAAAATCAGAGAAGCAGCTTGTGTAGTGGCAGTGAGTGTATGAGCTGCCAAAGCTGGAGTCTGCAGTGGTGCTACTATTGTTGGATAAATGGCAGGTTTTTTTGTTCAGATGTAGACTTTTTGGCCTCAAAATGCCGACCAGGCTGTCAGAGAATCCTAGCGTAGGTGAAGAGTGAAGCTGCAGGAGAACAAGGATATATGCGCACATATACAGTTGCATGGTATGCTGTATTTAAAATATCTTGCACCATGCACTTAATTAATCCATAATATCTGCTGCCCGTGTAAGTTTTGCAACTACTGGTACCATAAAACCACCATTTAGGGTTGCATATGATGGCATATTAAACTACAACATGATGCATGTTGCTTGCTCATGCTTGCCCCGTGATCACATAAGCCTCTTTATATTCTCATACCATCAGTGCCTCAGATGCTTCCTGCCTCTGTAGACAGAACAACTGTCGTAATACCTCCACCTACACGTGCGTGTGTGTGTGCATGTGAGTGTGAAATGATTTACAGTGCAGTTCTGTAAGCAGATAAAGACAACATGATGTCATCGTACATACGTATGCAAGGAGCACTGTGACACTGCATGATAATGCAGAGTCAGTATGTTCTGCAAGAATGTGTGTTAGTTGATAAGTTGCTTGAGTCGCATGCAATAAAATAAGTAAATTTCCAACCTTGAGATCCTTGCAGAATGGGAGGACACATCTTGACTTATAATGGCAGTTCTTGGCATGACATTCCATCCAATGTCTGTACTTGATACATGATCTGCACTCTGGGAGGGGTAGTGGGAGGGGAGGGAGTGAGGGAGGAAGGGATGGAGGATGGGAGGGAGGTAGGGAGGATGGCGGGAGGGAGGGAGGGAGGGAGGGAGGGAGGCAGAGAAGGAGGGTTAGTCAGTGGCTAATTCATCTTTGCACAAACTAATACAACATATTGTGTCATACCTTGTCTGACACACTGACTGTAATGCCGCTGGAACCAGTTGAAATACTTGCAAATCCTGTCCCCACAGTTGGTTCCTAGTGGGCAGTGAGCGATGTGCTGGGATAACCTATCCTGCACCTTCCTCTCCCGCCATTCCTCACCCTGCAAAGTGTGTACCAGAGACATGATTGAATCGCATCCATGGTAACATACACAAAATTCACATTGCCATGATATCGATAACAAAAGCATCCAGAGGTCCGGCCCAGCTGGCAATGTTGCAGGTCTGGGATCGAATGAGTACACAGACACTTTAATTGCCCGAGCAGAGACATTCACTTTCTAGCTAGTATCCACTAACTTATGTATCTCCAGACACACTATAATATTCAACAGGGCTCAAATGCTGATCAGTGTTAGTAGCTACCATCTAACAAACACACAAGCAGTAGCTACAGTGAACTGTGTGACAAAGACACAAGCCACAAGAGTCAACTGAGGCCTCTGCTAGTCCATGCTGCTATAATATTATGCAGACTGACTTCTGCTCCACTTCCAGTGGCTCAGTTGCAAGAGTCAGAGCAGAGGTTTTGATACAGTGCACACTAGCTATATCACATTAGCTGTGTGCCTTGGCAATTGAAGGGCTGAGAAGACAACCTACAAACATAAAATATTGAACTAGCCCCCAGGGCCTAAACTTGCTGCTGAAATTTCAAAATTTTAGTCATATGCTCAGACATAGCTACCAAGTGTGCATTGTTTTTTTTGCTTCGTTTTGTGCAACTAATTTCCAGTTCTTGATTTTGGGTTAGCTATAGCTACCAGCTCCTGAGCCCTTCATAACCTTGTTCCCAGGCCCACATGTCGCTTTCGGTTGCATGAAGGAAACTGAGTGGGGCCTGGGAATGAGGCCAAGCCCTTCAATTTACAGTTAGCCAGACGAACTAATCTGTAATTGTTGTACAGGCTTGCTTGTGTAGTCCTATGTTTAGTTAAACTCATTAGTGCAGTCAGTGGAGTCCACAAATTTGGATCATTGCGGTCCTTGAGTTACTTTTGTTAACCAACAAGAAAGTTATCATGTTATGGCTAGCTACTCCTCCTTCATCATTTTGACCAGCTGCTCCAAGCTTAAGCTGCAAATGTTCTAAACATCAAGAATCAATTTCGCCTGTCCTTAGGAACACAGAGGTCCACATGCTCCTCATCACTTACCATACACATCTCGAGTTCCTGTGGTTCCCTGGGCTCGATATTCCTGTCGTCTTCGATTCTGTTGGTAGGTTGATAGGGTGTGTCCAGTGGGTCCCATGAACTGTCAGTGACAGGTCTGTCAAATTTGAAGAGCTTGGACGATGGCTCAGTGTGCCGGTCTTCACCCGACGTGTGGACTGTGGTCTCCACCAACACTGTCTGGGCAGTACACGTAGCTGCTGATGTCCTTGTGCGTTTTCTCTGCCCCAGAGTTGTAAGTGGGTGATGAGGATCAACCTGACGTTGGAGGACCAACAATGAATAATAGGTTTGTTAGTAACATGACAGAATAGCCTAGTTGTAATTTTACTCAGATTCGTGTTATGAACCCAACCCATTGTAAAGTCTTAAACAAGCTATCTGACATGTCATTAGTATGCAACCATGACGAACAGATGCTAGGTAGAGAGCATGGCTCTCGACTCCGAGGCTATAATATTATTCCGTTGAATGTCAGCAAGCTGGCTGACAGGGATGGCCGGCATCCCACTCCACATCAATTTTGAGCAAGAGTGGTACTTGCAGCTTGCATCACCAAGTTTTAGGCTATATAGCTCCAGCTGCAGATCTGTCTACTAATCGATGCTTTGTGAATTTTTCGCTAAACTTCTGGAGTCATTTGTGTCATGTTGTATGTTAGTGTGTAATTTCTGCTGTAGAACCACTTGCGAGTTAGCCCTCTAGCTCCTCATTCCATACACTCACTCGGTTGCTATGGTCTGGCTTCGGACAGCCACTGGTACAAAGTTTGTGTATACTGCACATTCCACAGCCACAGCCAGACACAGAGGATGGCGTAAATTCAGCCAATGAGTTTTCAACCTCGATTGTTTCATCGCCTTCATTACTTTCTTCTTTTTTGGGGAATTTCTTCGGAGATATTTCGATCATCTTTACCAAAGATTTCTTGTTCTCTCTTGTACCTACAAAAAAAAAATACAAACCATATTCAGCAGGACATTCAGTGCAGTATTCACAAAGAGACTATTATAGGGAGACTGCATTGGATGAAGCTAGCTATATGCATATACAACGGGAAAAGCCTGGGACATCTGGTCACATGCGGTGCCATCAGGCATACAGATGGTAGACACACGGGGAGTGGTGCCCAATGAACAATCTTGATGCCCTTTCTTACTGTAGCTACTGTCCGTCTAAAGGCTGGATGCCAGAGCGTTCGCAAGGCAATACTGTTCGTTGAGGGACGGATTGAATGCATGGCTTTTACTACACAAACAACTTTGAATTTAAGGCCGTGTGTGCTCAGGGTAGCAAGACTGACACGAACTAAGGAAGCCTGTTGCGTGCAAAGACAAGACTTCTGCTAGGTTCAGCTCAAGTAATACTGGTCAGTAATACTGGTCAAACAGGAATTATCAGGTTCAGCTCAAGCATGTGCCTGCTGCTAAAGGTTATACTGCAGTTTCATGCGGAGTGTCTGGACACTACCGTGCACCAGTCCACTACTACAGAACTGCTAGTTTGTGTACGTCAATTTCATAGCCATGGCCAAGACAACCTTTAATGTATATGCACTTGCGGTATTTATAATCCACCTATAATTATGTTTGCAACACCAGAACAAAATTTGTAGGCACAAACCACTTAGCTAACACTCATCTCAAGTGTCTAGCATTGCAGAGCCTGCCAGACCGGACTCCTAAGTGGCGTGTGCTTGCTGGCTTTTTTTGGTGTTGCAGATGCACAAACATTAGCTAGATTTTACCGCTCATGACTTGTGGTTCTGCACGAGAGGGCCTGAAGGATCTGGTGAAAGCTTCGTACCGAGACTAGCCACTTGCATGACCACCATTGTCAACTTCACGATAGGCAATTCCTGGAAATGTGATTATTATGCTTCCAGACCAATTTGTTACAGTGTTAACCTTAGAAGAAACAATAAATCAATATTCACTGACGTAGGATTGGATTCATAGAAATTCCACGAATTGCCATTTGTTAGTGGTATGCTCACATTGTGTTCAATTATGTAATGAA
This sequence comes from Axinella damicornis, assembly GCA_963931865.1. Lineage (NCBI taxonomy): Eukaryota > Metazoa > Porifera > Demospongiae > Axinellida > Axinellidae > Axinella > Axinella damicornis. The sequence goes on from OZ007512.1 coordinate 11,335,116, forward strand.
TTTAACCTTTGACCCCAAGTCCAAGTCGTGTTGTAAACTGAATATGGCTGCCTGTAGCCTCTGGGAATGAGGCTAGGCAGCCTGCTGCAGTGAAAACATTGAACTAGCTATAATTGAATTAAGGCAACGAACCTGAGTCAGTTAGTGAAGTTGCAGAGGCTGAAACGTCACCTGGACCTCGCCTTCTAAGCAAACTGAAAAGTGTATGCCAATGAAGTGAATAAACAGTAGTTAGCTACTTTCAGTTAACAATTATGGTCTGGCGAAGCTAGACCGAGCGCGTAAGCGTGAGAGTCTGGTCTGGAGCCTATATCAAGTTTTGAACCAGCTGCAAAAATGTTGCAATTCCAATCAGATTGCAGAATAGGCAACACCAACGGTACCATTACTTCCTGTGGTTTGAACTGAGGACTGAGAGTGGTACTTCACTGTGTTGTATCAGGAGCGCACAGTGACGTAGGCAAAAAAAGAACTGAAAGAGCACGAAACGACCACGCAAAAGACTAAAATGGAAATCAGGTTAAGTCTTGCTCTCACACACGGAGAGTCTGGTACCGAGACTAGGCAAACAGTGATGAAAACATCTAACAGGTTAACATGGAGTGGTTGTAGCTAGCAGATGTTTATGCTAGACATTATAACTAGTGCATACCAAGGAAGCCTCATGGGAAGCTCTTCCAGATTAATTTGCAATTGGCAAGTTGTTGTTAACTGATTTAGTTGGACAATGCTGTTACCAGGATGTATGGCAGCGGAAACCATAATACTGAGGGAGTGGCACACTTCTTAATTGGTTCATAAAAATAATGATCAAGCAAACTTCCTCTCGGCCAGTTCCTCAGCATGATACGGCTTCCTATACCATACCGGTAATCAACCTCTGCATGCATAGATGCATCCGTATGAAACTGTTGTGCTATAGAAACCTGTGTGGCTAGGTCATTTCACTTGCTTATATGCTTTACACTAGCCTGGAGGTTCAACAAAGAACTTGTTTTGGACCAAACGTTTCGACCACACTGCGGTGGTCTTCTTCAGCAGTAATGCCACCACTGAAGAAGACCACCACAGTGTGGTCGAAACGTTTGGTTGAAAACAAGTTCTTTGTTGAACTTCCAGGCTAGTGTAAAAAGCATAAGCGAGTTAAATGAAGCTGTTGCTTTGCCTAGACTAATGCATACCTAGGAAGCCTCACAGGGAAGCTCTTCCAGGTGGCAGATGCAGTTGCTAACTGGATTTACCTGAACAATGCTGGCACCAGGATGTAGTGGTAGGAGAAACCATAATACTCTGGGAGTGGCACAGGATTAGTGCAACAAAGTCTTAATCGGTTCATGCAACCATGAGCAAACTTCCTCTCGGGACGCTGCGGTTCCCAACATCCACATTTCCCCAAAAATATAAATAGCCAACCCGCTGCACGCATCAATGCAATACACACTTGGCTACATAAATGTTAGTTGGTCGAGATGTGTGCATGTTAGCTGTAGAGTATACAAAGCTACAGTGCTAGATTTGAAGTATGGATCTCAGTACCAATTTCAGTTCTAGTTTTGCCAGTGGAAGCGGCATGGCTTCCACCTCAAGATTTAGCATCAACTGGCTACTGAATGAGCGAGTGACAGGTCCCGTGATGGCTAGTTTTGTTGGTATCGAGTTTGCGCTGTCACTGGTTGCTAATGTCTTCATTTGCGGTCACACGCTCGTAAACACAAAATCTTTCAAGAAAAGCTCAACGGTGCTGCTCTTCAACTTGGCTCTGATCAACCTGCTAATGACCGTGCTCTATATGCCTTTTGTGGTGATCGCAACCGCTGCTGAAGAATGGATATTTGGACAGACAGATCAGCAGAGGCTCGTCCTATGCCAAATCTCAGCCTTTGTATTCTCATACACCGTGACTATTTCAATCCACACGCTAGCTGCCGTCTCTTTTGATCGCTTTCTCTCCATCGTCAAACCCTACTGGCACAGACGAATCATGACTTACAAGGTCGCCTTGGGCATCGTGATATTTCTCTGGCTGCTTGCTGTTCCGCTCACAATCACACCGTTCATCGGGCTGGGAGAGTACCGCTGGGCAACAGCGACCGGATCGTGTCTGCCAGTGTGGGTGGGCAACACAGGATATGTTATATACTTGAGTGTTGGGTCCATACTACCTTTCGGCACTATCGTCGTGACAACCATATGGACATACCTCTTCACCAGAAGATTCCTTCAGAGGGATTTGAAACGACATAGGAGCACTCTCAAACGGGAATCAATAGCACAGGAGAAGTCTGTCTACACTGAGAGAATCAGGAACCTGATGGGGATATTTGGAACACTGCTGTTGTTCAACATCCTCACTCTATCGCCATACATAGTTGCAAGCATGGTGGGTCTAATAATTGAATTTGAAAACCTTCCACCTCAAGTTTTTGCAACCGCTTTTGTAGCATTTCTTCTCAGTAACGTCACTAACCCCGTCATCCAATCGTATTTCAGACGGGAAATTAGAGACTCCATTGTGAAGTACTACAGAAAGCTACTATGCTGCTGCCAGAGAGAAATGAGTTCTCCAAAGATGCATAAAAATGACCCCTTTTCTACCTCATTGTATGGGCAGACGCATGTGAGCGTTGATTTGGTGACTGATACGAAAACTGAGCACGTCAGTCCTGCAAGGAGCATTGCTAGTATTACTCATGAATCGTTGAAACAACTTTCCCATGTCGAACCAATCATCGGTACTGGTCTTGCAAGGGCTATTACTACTCATGAATCCTTGAAACCAGCTTCCTCTGTCGAGGAAGGTCTTGCAAGGGCTATTACTACTCATGAATCCTTGAAACCAGCTTCCTCTGTCGAGGAAGGTCTTGCAAGGGCTATTACTACTCATGAATCCTCGGAACCAGCTTCCCGTGTTGAGGAAGGTATTGCAAGAAGCAATGCTAGTACTACTCATGAATCTTTGAATTTAGCTTCTAAGATCACGCCAAGTATGGGAAGTCAGGAAGTGGAGAGCGGTACTAGCACTGAAGCAGGGAAGCAGGTTTCAGAACAATGAGGCATCATACACAGTGCTGCAGTTGTACCGACAGCTGTACCTCATGCAGTAACTGTTCTATTGTATTTCCTGTCCTCTCAAGTACGTGACTCCATTTCCTAGTGCATGTGTTTATGTTACTTATTATGGATCTGCATGCTGTAATTACCACACTACAATGTAGGCACCACACACTGTCATGCAGCGTTGCAGTTTTCTACACAGCATTAATTTGATTTAGCTACCACAAATGATGTTTCTGCAAGCTCACTGCATGTGTTTATGTCACTATAACATGGGCTATTTCACACACACGACAAATTTTCAGAATGAAAAAGCTATAGTTTAACTTTCACGTATAGTTCAACCCATGTTCAATGCTTGGTGTGTATGACAGTCAGTCTAGCCAGATACGTGTGGTAAGTTACCTGGTACCTTAGCTCTTCTTGCTCCTGTTCACCCACGTTCAATTAAATCCTTTGTATACCCTTGACATCACAAAGATACCAGCATATATATAGTGGAAACTGCCACCGGCTATATTACTGTGAACATGAATCAATACATGCAGGATCAGTTCATTACTTGACAAGCAATTAAGTCACTATCTCAGACAAAATTATTAAGTAGCCTCATTCCCAGGCCCCTCCCAGCTTTCCATTGCTTGCAGTACAGTACTGTAAGCAGCAGGTGGGGGCCTCCGTGGAACTGTGACGGAAAGCTAGGAGGGGACTGGGTGGTACTACGAGTGACGGAAAGCCAGGAGGGGCCTCCGTGGAACTGTAAGCGACGGAAAGCTACTACGAGTGACGGAAAGCCAGGAGGAACTGTAAGTGACGGAAAGCTAGGAGGGGGCTGGGTGGTACTACGAGTGACGGAAAGCCAGGAGGGGCCTCTGTGGAACTGTAAGTGACAGAAAGCTATGAGGGGGCTGGGTGGTACTACGAGTGACGGAAAGCCAGGAGGGGCCTCCGTGGAACTGTAAGTGACAGAAAGCTAGGAGGGGGCTGGGTGCCACTACGAGTGACGGAAAGCCAGGAGGGGTCTCCGTGGACCTGTAAGTGACGGAAAGCTAGTAGGGGGCTGGGTGGTACTATATACGAGTGACGGAAAGTCAGGAGGGGGCTGGGTGGTACTACGAGTGACGGAAAGCCAGGAGGGGCCTCCGTGGAACTGTAAGTGACGGAAAGCTAGGAGGGGACTGGGTGGTACTATGAGTGACAGAAACCAGGAGGGGTGGAACTACAAGTGACAGAAAGCCAAGAGGGGGCTGGGTGGTACTACGAGTGACGGAAAGCCAGGAGCGGGCTGGGTGGTACTACGAGTGACGGAAAGCCAGGAGGGGCATGAGAATGAGGCTACGACAAAGCCCAACCTACACATACTTACTACTGACTAATGTGCTCCAAGCCTGTCCTAGTGTCACTATATATATATCTCAGAATAAAACTAGTTGCTATGACAATCGGACTAAAATTTAATGTTTGTGAAACAAAAGGCTCTGCATGTTTAATAAATTAATTGCACAACAATAAATTGCACACGCAGGTGTGCAAAGTATATACAGTCAGTCATTAGCACTCAGTGCATAGTGAAACAAAAAGGAAGTTGCTAGATCTCTCAATACTGAAACTAAACTTTGTACAAAATGCTAAAACTGTAATTAAAACACATCACCAGCTGCTATTATTCAGAGGTGCAAGAATGCCTATTGATGCACTACTGATAATTCAGGTCAGTCCTCTGGCTTGAATGAGGAGACTTCGGCGTAAATTAAGTCTGAAAGGCATAAGAGATATTTTTAATACCAGTTTGCAGTGCTTATCGTAGATCGGGAAATTTTCGCCGTGATTAATTTTCGTTGATATTGCATTACGACGAAAATTAAAAACACGAAATATTTTCAACGTCGAATAATTTATGATTCTACTTAACATGTGAGTTTTTGTTAATCGAAGTACAAGCATGGTTCTGCTGCGCTACCAGAAACCTTTCGATGGTGTTCCTGATCCTGGAAGATCGCTGAGGTCTTCTATACCAGCCCAAGCGCGTGATCGTGGAAGTGAACTTCTGAAGGCAGTTGGAACCGCGGACTGAGACAGACGGGTGAAATATTTCGAGGTAAGTAGCCGATGGAAGTTCCCTCTCTACCAGTGATACGGCATGGGTGTCTGCTGCATTCCCTCGCTCGCGCTGATCCGAGGCTCCAGCTTCTCTCAATGGCGCGACATTGTATCCGGTCCCGGGATCGGGAACGTGCACGCGTACGCGTGAACAAAATTTTCGCGTGGTTTAATTTTCGTCGGTGTGCTCAAGCGACGAAAAGAAAACAACGCGAAAAAATAAAAGGCGAAGTATATTTAAATTTCCGGATCTACAGTATATGAATTCGGCTCCTGCAATATATCGCCCTTGACCGTTAACTAGATTGCCCGAGTACACTAAACCCCGTAATGCACTGCAAACTGGTATTTAGTGCTTCTCATTGACCCGATACAGCCATTGGTCTTTGAAAACTAGATAATGCACATTTTAGTGTGCAATAAGAGATTTAATGCTCAGTCATGTGATCAATTCTGAGGCGTCTGATTCGTTGACGGTCATGTGAGTAGCACTAAATTATGCATAACATGTGAACCAAGGCATGGCTTAGCAGACACAGTTGGTATGGCCTTGTTCCCAGGCCATTCCCACATCCAGTCTGTGATCACTTGAAGGCCTGGGAGATACGGCCACATGTGGTTAGGTCAATGAAGGATCTTGAAGCTCTTTCTTGTGAATTTGAGTGTGACCGGCTCTACTGTGCTCTACCTGGCTCTATACCTGGCTCTACCCGGCTCTCTACCTGGCTCTACCTGGCTCTACATGGATCCACCTGGCTCTACCTGGCTCTCTACCTGGCTCTACCTGGCTCTCTACCTGGCTCTACCTGGCTCTACCCGGCTCTACCTGGCTCTACCTGGCTCTACCTGGCTCTACCCGGCTCTACCCGGCTCTACCCGGCTCTCTACCTGGCTCTACCTGGCTCTACCAGGCTCTACCCGGCTCTACCTGGCTCTACCTGGCTCTACCCGGCTCTACCTGGCTCTACCTGGCTCTACCTGGCTCTACCCGGCTCTCTACCTAGCTCAGGCTCTACCTGGCTCTACCTGACTCTCTACCAGGCTCTACCTGACTCTACCTGGCTCTACCTGGCTCTCTACCAGGCTCTACCTGACTCTACCTGGCTCTCTACCTGGCTCTCTACCAGGCTCTACCTGGCTCTACCTGACTCTCCCTGGCTCTACCTGGATCTACCTGGCTCTACCTGGCTCTACCTAGCTCTCTACCTTCCATCCGAAGGCTGGATGCCAGAGCGTTTGCAAGACAGGATCAATAAACCATTCACCGTGGATGGGTTGATGCAAAAAGGAATCGTTTCAGTTTGGCGCTGCCTCCCTGCGAGTCTACCATCTGTCTGTATACCTAACGTAACTGCATGTGACCAAATCTCCCAGGCACCCCCTCCATATACTGCAAGTGATCAAAGATTAGAGGCCAGGGAATGAGGCAACTACTACACTGTATGTTCATAGATACTCCTCCCCCCACCTCCCACTCCCTCCCTTCCCCCCTCCCATCTCCCTCCCTCCCCACTCCCTCCCTCCCTCCCTCCCTCCCTCCCTCCCCACTCCCTCCCTCCCTCCCCACTCCCTCCCTCCCTCCCTCCCCACTCCCTCCCTCCCTCCCTCCCTCCCTCCCTCCCTCCCTCCCTCCCTCCCTCCCCACTCCCTCCCTCCCCCATGATTTAGGATGTACACTACATGTTAGTAATAACATACGTTTCCATTTATCCAATGGTACATTCTTCTCTTCAATAGTGTGGTCATACTTTTTAGGAGGGGGCTGTTACAGGGTGAAGGATGGTGATGGAGTAGGAAGAGGTGAATGAGAGGGATAGGGGAGGAGGGCAGAGAAAGAAGGGGAGGGGAGGGAGGGAAGGGGAGGAGGAGGAGGGAGGGGGAGGGAGGGGGAGGGAGGGGGAAGGAGGGGGAGGGAGGGGGAGGGAGGGAGATAGGAAGTGGGGAGAAGGGCAAAGGGAGCGAAAGAGAGTAATGAGAGGAAAGGAGAGAAGTGGAAAAGAGGAAGCAGGAATATCTTTACATGGTCAAACGTTCTTTGAGATGAGCATGGCTAATGAGGAGGTGTGTGGACTCACAGCATGGACTTCTGAGGGGTCAAACCAGATGTTGACGTAGGGGTGCTGCAGTGCTTCGTCCACTGTTATTCTCTTAGCAGGGTCAATCTGAAGCATCTTGGACAGCAGGTCACGAGCGTCCCTAGCTGGAGGGGTCGGGAGGAACGTTGAAGAGACAATTAGTCTTTGTCAAGTATGCACGTCTTCCCTCCCTCCTTCCGTCCGTCACTCCCCCCCTCATTTAACTCAAGTATATAGGTGGAAACCATACCAGCTTGTTACAGGGTAGGTTAGATTACAGTACTGGTATACACCAGGATGTCACAAGGTTGTTCACCAAAGTGGCAATCTTACAAGGTTGTCTGTCACAAGGTTGTTGAAATCATGCAAGGTTGTTACAAGGTAGGGGAGTTAAGGTTGTCACAAGGCTGGTGACCTTGTTACAACCTTGCCACCAGGTTGTAACAAGCTTGGCATTTCTATATGGGTATGTACACCTTCCCTCCCTCCTTCCGTCACTCCCTCCCCCCATCCGTCACTCACCCTGTCCGTCTGTCACTCCCTTCCCCCTTCCGTGACACCGTCCGTCACTCCCTCCCGCCTCCATGGCTCTGTTTGTCATTCCCCTTCCCACCCTCGCTCCCTCCCCCCACCCTCCCTCCCTCTCTCCGTCCGTCCCTCCCTCCCTTCCCCCTTCCCTCCCTCCTTCTCCCTCTCTCTCTCCCTCCCTCCTTCCTTACTCTTCGGTTTGTCCTCTGGTGTTTCACTTGGAAATGCGTCATCTGGAAATAGTTCCATCCAGGACTTGCCACGATAGCGAGGCTGGTTCTCACAGTACATGCGAACCTGTGGGATAGGAAGGGGGGGGGGGGGGGGGGGGGGGGGGGGAAGAGGGAGGGAGGGAGGGAGGGAGGGAGGGAGGGAGGGAGGGAGGGAGGGAGGGAGGGAGGGAGGGAGGGAGGGAGGGAAGGAGGAAAGGGAGGATAGGAGGGAGGATAGGAGGGAGGCAGTGATGAGGGAAGGGGGAGGAAGGGATGGAGGAGGAAACGGGGAGAGAGGAGGGGTGAGAGAGTAGAGGAGGGGTGAGAGAGTAGAGAAGTGCATACTCACAACACACGCTGTCACACATACACCCATGCATGCTGACACACACACACGCACACATGCACGTACTGATGGCTGAAGCTTTGTGAAGAATTCTGTAGGCGGTGTACCCAACACTTGCGTGACTTTATTCCACTGGTCAATATCTGATAGAGTCAAGGGGCAGAGACATAGAGCAGAACAGACACGCAGAGTCACACAAGCAGCCAGCCTTTCAAACCTTCTCACAGACATCGGCAACTGGAGGGTCAAGAGGCAGCCTTGCACCCGGGCCGGTATTTCTCAAGGAGGTGGGGCTCTGAGTATACCTTCCCTGTCTGCATAACCCCAACCCCCCAAATGAAACCCTACAGGCCCTTGCAAAATATCAAAAGAGAGCCTTGTTACAATTCGCATGTGTTACACACTGAAATGTCCTGACTCATATTACGTAAATTATCACATTTGCAGTACTACACATCTGACGTAAATGATCACATTCTTTCCGGGCAGACTCAAATACACAAGAGGCAAAGTCCTAAGATGGAGGGAGGAGGAAACCTAACCCCCTCAAAGTCTTAGGAGGGAGGGAAGATCCAATCTCCCCTCTTAGGGAGGATTCTTCCTCCGTCCCTCCCTCAAAGCCCTAGAAAGGAGGGAATATCTTTTCCTCAATCCCTGGGAGGAGGGGTTCCTGCTCCATCATCCCTCTATCAAAGTCCTGCCAGGGAAGGAGGGAGGTTCTAGTCACCCACTAGCTCCCAGGGAGGGAGGTACAGGTAGGGAGGGAGAGGGAGGGAGAGGGAGGGAGGGACGAGGTTCCAGTCACTCACTACAGGATCAGGATGCCACATTTTCCTTAGTTTGCGAGGCACCCATCGTACAAGACAAATGTGTTGGCCACTATAAGGTTTGAGGTTAGTTGGATACAATCTCTTCCTGGTAATAAGATGTCTCCTCTCACCATCTCACCAAATATACACCCTACTGACCAGATGTCCACTGGGAGGTGGGGAGGAGGGGGGAGGGGGAGGGGGGAGGAAGAGAGAGGGAGGAAGGGAGAGAGAGGAGGGAGAGAGGGGAGGGAGGAAGGGAGGGAGGGAGGAAGGGAAGGAGGGAGGGAGAGAGTGGAAGGTTATCCAGGTATGTTCACATGCCAAAACCGGCACATTTTAGAATGTTTGAGCTAAGTACTACGCTAGGTAACTTGGGCTAGGAATGAGATATGAGGCTGGGATTTGCACCATTGTGATCAGCATGAATGGAGCTTTCCAATGATGTCCATTTTGCTGTAGGTTGAATTTTGACCCAAAATCATGAAAAACCATGGATTATATATAGCCTTTGGTTGAGTGCGATTTTTGGCAAAAATGTGGCCGACAATAAAAACCAATTTTAGGACATCATTTGAAAGCTGTTTTCATGCTGATCACAATGGCACAGTCCCCAGCTTCATATCTCATTCACACACCAAGATATGATGTGTCTTTTGTTGGCAGAGGGTACGCCGAAAAGGAATTAGGCCAGCTAGGTACAGTGTATCTTGGGCTAGGAATGAGATATGAGGCTGGGATTTGCACCATTCTGATCAGCATGAATGGAGCACTTCAATGATGTCTGTTTTGCTGCTGGTTGAATTTTGACCTAAAATCATGAAAAACCATGGATTATAGCCTTTGGTCAAGTGCGATTTTTGACAAAAACGCGACTGAAATTAAAAATCACTTTAAAGACATCATTTGAAAGCTCCTTTTATGCTGATCACAATGAGAGAATCCCCAGCTTCATATCTCAGTCGGATTATCCAGTGCAATGCTCTCTCCCAAGTCTATGCCCAAAATGGCACACCAGTCACCCTATAGAACGGGAATGCTGTTTCTGCCCCACTCCTTATGGACAGTGTATCTGCAAGCTAGCGATGGAAATGTCAAACACCGCCTACCCCCCATCAATCAGCCCTTCAGCTCGGCCCATGGCACTACTGACAATCGCAAGCAGATGACGACATAAACAGTGTGGTGAATGATTTACTATCAGGGATGCTCAGAAGCGTGACATATGCACGACAACTGTTACCATGGTTACCATTCTCCTTGTACTTCATTCCCACGATGACTTCTGGCGCTCGGTAGTAGCGGGTGACTACATACGGGGTCATCATGAACGTCTGGTCTGCTTCTCTCGCTAGACCAAAATCCAGGATCTGTGTGGTGAGGATGGGAGGGTTGGGAGGGAGGGAAGGGAAATGGGGAGGGACAATGGAAGGGAGGAGGAGGGAATTAGGAAGGGAAGGGGGAGGGCAGGAATGGAGGGAAGGGGAGGGTCGTAATGGAGGGAAGGGAAGAGGGGGAGAAGGGGAGGGTGAGGAGGGAGGGAAGGGAAGTGGGAGGGGGAGGAAGAATTAAGGGAAGGGAGGAGGGAGAAAGGAAGGGTAATGTAGAATGGGGGTGGGAAGGGAGGGAGGGGAAGGGAGAAGGGGAGGGAGGGGAAGGGAGAAGGGGAGGGAGGAGGGAGAATGGGAGGGAGAGAAGGGAGAAGGGGAGGGAGGAGGAGAAAGGAAGGGAAGGGGGAGGGAGAATGGGAGGGTGGGAAGGGAGGAGGGAGAAAGGAAGGTAAGGGGGAGGGAGAAGAGGAGGGGGGTGGGGGGGGGGGGGGGAGGGAAGGGGGAGGGGAGGAAGAAGGAGAGGGTGGGAAGAGAGGGGAGGGGGGAGGAAAAGGAGGAGAGTGGGGAAGCGGAAAGGAAGAGTGGGATAAAGATGGACAGGGGGCAGGAACAATAAGGGAACAGACGCACCTTCAACGAGCAATCCTCTTTCACCACAATGTTGCTGGGCTTCAGATCCTGAACAAACAGAACCATACCAGCAGACATTAACAGCTAGAGCTGGACTGAATAAGACTGCAATAATTTGTGAGGAATGTGAAGAATGTGAAGAATGTTGGCTAAACCACAAATAACAGGTAGCACATTACAAAAGTATTCTTGGACAGCTACATACATGTACATATTGAACTAACAAACTTTTCCGGTAAATCTTTGAAGTGAATAGTTCGTCCGGTTATGTAATGAACAGCCTTACCCGGTGAATTATCCCAGCTGAGTGCAAATGCTGAGAGAGAGAGAGAGGGGGGGGGGGGGGGGGGGGGGGGGGCAGGGAGAGGAGAGGAGGGGATGGAGAATGAGGGAGAGGGGATGGGAGAGAGAGAGGGGAGGGAGGGGAGGGAGGGGGAAGGGGGAGAGGAGGAAGGGAGAGTGGAGGGAGGGGGAAGGAGGAGAGGAGGAGAGGGGGAATGGGGAGAGGAGGAGGGAGGGGAAGGGGAGAGGAGAGAGGGGGAGATGAGAGGGGGAACGTGGAGAGGGGGAGAGGGAAGTGAGGCAGTGACGGGAAGGAAAGGGGAGAGTATACTAGCGTAAGTATATGTACTGTGGATTCCTATATACATCACAACATGTCTTGATGAATATCCAAACATGATTGGTGAAAGGTCATGTGACTGGTGAAAGGTCATGTGATTGGTGAAAGGTCATGTGATTGCTGAAAGGTCATGTGATTGCTGAAAGGTCATGTGATTGCTGAAAGGTCATGTGACTGTTGCATTGGCTGTGTACATTTACCTTGATTCCACAGAGTAACTGGTAGAGGAGGTAGGACATCCGGTCGTGGTCCAGCTCGATCCCAATGACACGGCACAAGTTAGCATCCATCAAATCCATCACAATGTAGCTATGGGAGCGTGTGAGGGAGAGGGAGAGGGAGAGAGGGTGTGAGGGAGAGGGAGAGAGTGTGTGAGGGAGAGGGAGAGAGGGTGTGCGGGAGGGTGCGTGTGAGGGAGAGGGAGAGAGGGTGTGTGGGAGGGAACGTGTGAGGGAGAGGGAGAGAGGGTGTGTGGGAGGGTGCGTGTGAGGGAGATGGTGTGTGTGAGGAGGGGGAGTGTGTATGAGGGAGAGAGGGTGTGAGCGTGTGAGGGAGAGGGAGTACATGAAACTGCTAGTGCTGTAAGTGTCAAGTGTGGGCACAAAATCACAAACAGAAAGTTAAGACAAAGCAATAAGCAACAAAAACACAATGTAAACAAAACTCTGGTAGACTCTCTCACCAACTTTCGTACAGTGTTCTTGCTAGGCTCATACCAAAAATTCACACACACACACACACACACACACACACACACACACACACACACACACACACACATCCTGGAAGTCTTCAAGAATACACACACCCACACCCACACCCACACCCTGGAAGCCTTCAACTATCCGAGCACACACACACACACACACACACACACACACACACACACACACACACACACACACACACACACACACACACACACACACACACACACACACACACACACACACACACACTCACACATCCTGGAAGTCTTCAACTCTCCGAGCCGGAGTGAACAAGTTCAGCAGACCGATGATCTGTACGGGGGAGAAGACAAGCTCACACAGTCAGAGGTAAATCAGAGAGATGACAGACAATACTGCGCAGCCTGTGAAACTATGGCAACCATGAGCAGATGCTCACACCACATTGGAACTCGTGCATTATGGAAACAGCAACGTAGGGAGCGTGGTCAATGATACTACTACACATGCTGAGAAGCATGACAACCAATACTCCTGAATTGTTGACAGTACGTTGGAAGCAGGGGGTTCCCCTTGTGTACTTCCTCAGTGGCCACAAAGTTTCCTTTGTGTACCCTCACTGTGGGGTTTTCCCTTAGTGTGCTCTCATTGGGTGACCATAATTGGTAGCAAGGGGTTTTCCCACTGTGTACCCTCACTGTGACCATAATTGGTAGCAAGGGGCTTTCCCTTTCTGTACTCTCATTGGCAGACCACAATAATAATTGGTAGGAAGGGGTTTTCCCTTTGTGAACCAGCGGTACTGTGGGAGGAAGTATCATGGAGCTACGTGTACACCACATGTATGAGAAATGCCTGCACCCGCCACAAGAATTTAAAAACTGCCAAGATTGTATGTGGAGTTCCCCGCACTGAAACACGAGCACATGCAGTCAAGTCTAAGAAATTGTCTCTGTGAATGTCAAGTGAGTGGGCTGTCAGAAGCTAGAGGCACTCTCTGTCTATTGAGCTCCTTAGAGTAGCATTCCACAAGACCTGGCCAGCATCCATCGCACTTGGAGCTTACCAAGCACTACCGTCCTCCTGACATGTACCACAAGACCTGGCCAGCATCCATCACACTTGGAGCTTACCAAGCACTACCGTCCTCCTGACATGTACCACAATGTACCACAAGATCTGGCCAGCATCCATCACACTTGGAGCTTAAAAAGCTATTTCCATAGCATACTGCTACGTAACCATAATATGGTGACGTAGGTTTACTTTGCCTAAAACGGGTTTCTAATGTAGTCCCATTTCCAGGTATGTTTGCAGTGGAATGCAATTAATTCCTCACTATAGAGTTGCTCATATTTCAGGCTGTGCTCAATCTCAAACCCTTCCTAAAGTCATCTGGAGAAGGGGGGGGGGGGGGGGGGGGGGGGGGATCCCACTATAGTCATTCCTTCAGATAAGGTAGGGCAGGACATTACGTCACAGCGTGGCAAATGACGTGGTTACCTATCATTTGTAGCATTTTTGAACTCATATAGAACATATACCAACCCCTATCAGTTGACTATGCCAAGGAGCTCGATCTGTGAATAATCTCTACTGAGTATCACGTACTACGTACGACAGCAAATATCTATGAAATTCACTGAGGGCAACTAAATCGCCCAACTTACTTTGCAGTGCAAAGACACAGCCTACTTAAAGAGTTCACTGATTTTCGATGATTAGTGCGCCATGTGATTAGTGTGCCCTGCCTCCAGATGCTAGCCGTATATAGTACTTACAAAAAACCACACCCAGATTTGGATCCGGTTTCTGACAACCGAGACTGAGCATGTATAATGAAGCTCTGGGTGAGCTGCGGTGGTGCACTGTAGCTGGTAGAGTGAGAGTCTCCAGTGCTCAACTCAGGCTCTGTCCTGAGTTTGAATCCCACTAAAGCCCTCGGTTTTCAGTGGACGGGTGGCTCGCCTTGAAGAAAGGAATTTGCCCTTTGCCCTTCCCGAAGGCAAAGGGCAAATTCCTTTCTTCAGCAATGCCATTTATGGTAACTCAAGCGAGTTCAGTGATGTCATATTACCCTTCCCCTATTGATGGGGCCCAGGACCTGCATGAAATCCTTATGGATCGGAGGTGCCCAGGAATGAAAACCTTATGTATTGGAGGTGCGGCATTCCTGGGTTATCAAATCAGAACTGAACTGAAGCTTGCTTTGAGGAAAGGACTGGTAGCCTCCACGGTAGGAAAGACAGGGCTTACGTTTTTGTGGTTGACCATCTTCATAAGCCGCAGTTCTCTGAACGCCCTTTTTGCATACGTCTCATTCTGAAATGGCTTCACGAGCTTTTTGATCGCTATCTTCTCCCCTCGCTTTGTGTCCATGGCAGAGCTGGGAGGAAGGAGAGAGGGGAAGGAGGAGAGGGAGGGTGGGTGGGTGGGAGGGGGGAGGGAGGAGAGGGAGGGAGGGGAGGGTGGAGAGGGAGGAGAGGGAGGGAGGGAGGGAGGGAGGGAGGGAGGGAGGGAGGGAGGGAGGGAGGGAGGAGAGGGCGATGAGAACAATGGATACCATCAGCTACCATGCAAAACATGACACTCATATTCCTCAAGCCAGGATAGTTCAAACTGTTCCTTGTGCTGCCAGAAAGTCGGCAGTACCAATCAAATATTTCACAACATCGTAAACGACAATTGCATCATGTGTTCAACATTGCCGTCACGCCTATTCCACCATTGCGTATATACTCGATCACACTAGTGTAGGTGTGCAACACAACGGTTACTGCACGAACAAGGACTTCTGTTGCAGAACCAGCAGTTGCTTCCGTGATCAGGAAAGTGCCGTTCTCAAAAATGCCTATATGACATGCACTAATCCATTATTCACTGCTGGAATGACCTACGTAGTGGTGTGTACACTTTAAACTTGCGGAAGTTGCCAGGTCGTTTCTTGCATGGATTGGGGAACGAGGCTATTTTCAGCCAGAGCTCCACAGTTGTACTAGTGTCCGATGATCATGCGAATGGGTGTGGTACATACCCCACTATCCAATAAACATTTAAGATTGCATGACCCCTAATAAGCTACGAAAGAGGGCGACACTCCAGTAGTCGCAACTGCGACCGGGGTCAAGAAATCTTGACCGTCATTTTTGCTGCTTGACCACTCCGCAAGAAGACTCAACTGTTTGACTGTGCTATATTTCAGCCCTTGACCCGATAATATATGAAAGAATGCGTAGCAACTCCACCCGTTCCTTGGTATATGGGGATCAATATGCCTGGTCGCAGCTGTGACTACAGTGATCATGGGGAGTGTCACCCCTTGCCTACATGTAACAAGCTAAACCACACCACTATAAGACTGCCAAGAGCAATATAATTCTGTACATGTCTTACGGCAGTTCCCTCCCTCCCGACTCACCACACAACGCCCTGTGCTCCGCTGCCAATGTTACGGATGTCCTGGTACCGTTTCGGCACAACAAACACCGTGTCTCCGACTCTGGTGGCGTGGTAGTCCCTCGGTACGGACATCTTCGCTCAGAGCAGGCGGGAGTTTCAGAGGGAGAAAATCAATGGCAATATAAACTTCAGAGAGCGAGTCTTCAAGTCTACAACCGTAGGTTTCCACCAGTTACGATGCTACAAGTCATTCTACGTGTACTGTTCCGTGTCCATTTTTCTTTCTTTTTAGCTTGCTGGGTCACGTGCACGCAACCACGCCCATGTAAGTTTCGAGTCACATTCCCAGACTCCATGAGAAACCACTGGGAATGACAGCTATTCTTCTAGTGTACGAACAATGGGTAGTTTGCAAACATACAAGTGCAAAGGGATCTGGAATGTACTGAATCTCACCGCCCTGCATGAAGGAATTCGGTTGTTTCTGTTGAGAACTCTAGGGTGCTCTAAATCACTATACCTGCATACAGTTGCTATTGCACAGAGCAGCCTGCAAAGTTTTGACAGGCATTGATTCTAATTGAGTAAATGCCCCTCCCCATTTTAGGTTCAAAGTAGTGCACATAATTGGGGGTGGGGGGACTATGGTACATCCTGTTCTATTTGTACGGACTGAGCAGCGACGGATGAGGTAGCTAGCTATGCATGATGCCAGACCGTCTCTCACTTGTGTGCTAGGGTCAGGCTGCACAACACTTTTTAAAATTTTAATTTGCTACTATCACATTTCACAATGATTAAGTTAAATAGAAATTTAAACCATAAGCACAAAAGCAATGTCGTCCCCAAATTCTCATGCACACTACATGCATGATCTCTGATTTGAACATAAATCACATTTAGCTACATAAATGATGTCTTCCAATCTAAGATCCAGCTACCGATCCCCATACAGCAGAAGAGGAGCTCATGGAGGGGGGGTGTATGCAGTAGCTATATGCATGAGAATTGACATATGACACAAGTTTCATAACCCGTACATTGTACAAACTGAGTTTTGTCTATTTTCACTAGCCTTGTTCCCAGGCCTTCTACACCTCCAGTTTCCAATTTTGCCTACTGCAAGCAATCAACAACTGGAGGTGTAGAAGGCCTGAGAACAAGGCTAGATACTGCGTTCAAATCTGAAGTGCAGATTCTATCCGTGGTACCGGTATAAGGCAGCTATGCACATGGAAGCAAAAGCTGTCATAATTGAAATTACTGAGCTGAGATCGCACTTGTGCAAGCCAATTTTTGCAAGGTAGAATCACGCATAGGGAATGATACTTAGAAGTTAGTACCATCACTATAGTGTGCAATGTCATACTGGAAGATTAATAGCTAGTTGGCCTCAAAGTGAAGTACAAAAGGCAAAGAAGTAGCTAGGCTTGTTTAGCTACACTTTCAAAAAACAGTTTCATTCCTATATACATGCAAACTTTACTAGCTACCTGTAAAATTTGCAAGTGGAGACTAGGGACAGGCCCATTATTCTAAAAAAAGTCCCTATTATTCTATTCCTTAATTCCTCCGTTTTTATCCTATCATTCCTGAATTTCCCCCTATTATTCCCAGAAATATTCTACTTCAATTAACAGAATTTTACAAACATTTCCGCTTTTGGGCTAAGTTTGACAAACTCGGATGACTTTCAGACTCTCCACTCACTCCAGTTAGATCACTCATCCCACAGGTCTCGCCACTAGACTCTGGCTAAGGCTCAGTGATACTAGTACTACCTCAGGCTGCCATTTTAGTACTAATGATCATGCGCACGCGGTTAATGACATGCGCAATGACATCATTGCAATGCAATTCGTGCCTATTATTCTCGCATTATTCCCATTCCAAAATTTCCCCTATTATTCCAAAAGAAATTCCCGCATAATGGGCCTGTCCCTAGTGGAGACACATTTGGGAGTGCATGTAGCAAGGCGTCCTCATTCCATGGGGAGAACTAAGTACCGACACTGGTACCGTCACGGCAGGTGTAGCAGCATCAAACTGACAACAAAAGTTTAGCCTCGTTCCCAGGCCTACCCCGTTTTTTCTGTTCTTCGGTTTCCGTTGACAATAATACACGGATGTGGAAGGGCGGCACCCTTCCGCATCCGTGTATTATTGTCAACGGAAACCGAAGAACAGAAAAAACGGGGTAGGCCTGGGAACGAGGCTAACAAAAGTTTATTTTATGTGCACAGAACGGTTTTAGTACTCAAATTCAACAACTGTACAATTTTATTCAGCATTTTGATTCTTAGATTCTGGTAACATGTAGAACTGGCCACAATGAAGTAACAGATACCGATACTGTACCGATATACGAAGTATCTGCACCGATATCGATGATTGTATCAGTGCATCCTTAATATGAAGACTTAATCAAGTGTCCACGGAGATTAACAAGGTGCAGTCCCTCCAGGGGTATATAGTATACGTATTCTTTAACTGCTTACCAACCAATGACTGCAAAGCCGTCATGAGCTCCCATAAGCCCATAAGAATTTATTAAGGGGCTCTGCGTTATATAAAATTACAGGGTTTTTGCTTCCAAATAAACTGATCTTATGGTTGGTAAAGAGTTAAGAGGGAGTGCCATACACTGTAGCTGTATGAGGATATATGTACGTCGGCTGTACCTTATGCTGGTGAAGTGGGTCTTGCCAAGCGACAATGTAAGCAATCTGTTCTCTTGTTACATGATGTGCATGTACCTGGTGGGTGGTCCTGGCCGGCCTGCTGGTGCTCACACCTGTCTTAGAGACCGCTGCAGGTGGAGCATTGCCATGCACCCGGTGCTTGCTAGAGTTAGTTGCCCCACTCTTGGAGACTGTTTGTGAAGGATTGCTATGACGCTGGTCCTGATGCTTGGTGGTGGTAGTTGCCCCGGTCTTGGAGACTGTTTGCGAAGGATTGCCATGTACTTGATCCACATGCTTGCTGGCAGTAGTTGCTACTGTCTTGCAGACGGCTTGTGAAGCACTGCCATGCATATGGCCCTGTTGTTTGCTGGTGATAGTCGCCATGGAGACTGTTTGTGAAGCATTACCATGAGCCTGGTCCTGGTCCTTGCAGGCATTCAATTCTGTATTGGAAACTGTTTGTGAGGCATCACTATGTACCTGGTCCATGTGTTCCGTGGTGGTAGTTGGTGCTGTTTCAGAGACTGTTTGTGACGCAACAGAGATTGTTCGTGGAGTATTGTCACGTGCCTGGTGGTGAGGATTGTGGGCTGGTGTCACCACTCCCTGTCCCTCACAGATCTCAGTGAGACAGTTACCCATAGTATACTACAGTCAATTCCGTAATGTAGTATAAGCCTGCAGAAAACCAATCAAGCAAACCCCCAAAGAGTCACAGACAGTTATATAAGACGCTATAGCTAGAGAATTGTAAGTTCTTAAAGTATGCTTTGGCGGATTATGCTCGGTACAGCCATCATTAAGTTACAAAGCTTACGGGAATAAACTTGAAAATATATAACCAAACTTAAAACTTAAGTTCACTTTCTAACTACAGCAACAGGCATAACAAACACGTTCAGACAACATTCATGAGCGTACCGAAATATCAGCAGAGTAAATCGCAAAAACACTATAATATTATGCTGCAACAATATATCATATCGATATACTGGCAGTCACAATATGATATCAGATACATCCTATAGCTAGCTATCATGTATCGATATCGAATTTTTTTAACATATCCAAATTAGTTTGCTATAGCTACGTAAACTTGAAGTTGTAATGACAGTAATGACCTCTTTCATACAATTCTTACTTTGACTTGCACTTATTGTGTCGATGTATCGCAATATGTCAATATATCGCAATACCTCAGGTGCAGTAGATAGCTATATTGTATCACAATACCTCAATATATCGCAATACCTCAGATAGCTTTATTGTATTGCAATACGTCAATATATCGCAATACCTCAGGGGCAATAGATAACTAGAGCAATTTTAATTGGAGGGTAATACAATACTCGCACTCCAATTGCAAGGCAGTACGGAATGGACGCACTACAATGTAACAATGGTGTAGTCTCGCGTGGCCGGCCAGACCCCACCTACCTGGGCGGGTCTGGCCACGCGAGACCACATGCACTGTACTATGGGGGCCGGCATACCACTACATCAGTTGTCCGTTGTACATGTGCGCTGATGGTGAAGTGGTAGTATCGTTGTCGGGCCCAGTCACTAGTATCCAGACTCTCTTGGTGGGAATCAGCGCGGTATCACGATCGCGATCGAGCTAAACTGGCAATGAGGGGGAGTGGCAGTCTGGCAGAGACAGTTGCAGTTTCAGCATGTATACAATATGTATGTACTATGTGTCAGCATGTCCATGACGTCATATTTGTACGTCGTGCATTACATGCGCCATGGCACATGCCTAGTCTCGTTCCCAGACCACCCTCCGAGTGGGTCTGGGGATGAGACTACCCGTGGGAGTATAAAATGCGTCAGCTCTGTAGCTATTTCCTTTTTGCGCATTTTGCAAGCTTTGCAGCTAATCTGGTAAATTATTTGCTGTACAAAACAAGTTGTGAAGAGGTGGCTACTATTGTCTTGAAATGCTTCCTTGCAGCTTGGGTTCAGCAAACCAACTGGGGGTGTAGGTTTATGGTGATGTGTTACCCTGATACAAGGCAAGAAGTACATATGGACTCCCTGGGTGGAGCAGCCATTAGGCTGAAGGGACTTTTCCTTAAAACATACTTAACAGTACCGAACAACAATTTTTTGCAAATCACCTCCCAATTGCAAAGCTCAGTTAACCCTTTAACCACCGAATTCTTCCCACCAAGACAACACATTTTCATGCATTCAGCGCACACCACTTTCGTAGGTACTCCTCTCCCACAGCATTCGCTCCTCAGCGGCCAAACTTGGTGGGGCCCGCACACATGGAGAGACCACTCTGGCAATACCGTTAATGATATTCATGACCCCCCACAAGCCCAGCAATCGGAGGTCAAAGGTGGATGTCAGCCGGATTTTCGCCCAGCATTTCCCTAAACTTGGGCCAGATCTGACTGATGGCACACCTTACACCACCAATTTGCAGGTTTTCTTGAGGCCCTGGGTGGGGTCTATGAATATCATTAGAATCAAAAATTCTCAGGTCAATGAATCTCATTAAAATCAAAAAACGCCCACAACAGGCGAAGGGGGGGGGGGGGGGGGGGGCTGCACCCTTTCGATACCCCCCCACTTGTACGTTTAGTGGGGGAGGCGCGCCGAAATCTGACCAAATTTTTGAGTTCGGCCCTCAAAGTCGTCCCTAGGCCCTCTGAAGCCTTTTTGGTCTCTTTTTGGACTGACGAGAAGCCCTACAAGTGCATAGGGTCTAAATGACGCCTATAGACGTCAATGGGGCTTAAAGGGTTAAGAGCTCCACTCTCTCCTTGCAAACAGCCTGGACCGGTATATAAATAAGGTTGAAACCGGTCCAGGCTGTTTGTACAGAGGTTGAAACCGGTCCAGGCTGTTTGTACAGAGGTTGAAACCGGTCCAGGCTGTTTGTACAGAGGTTGAAACCGGTCCAGGCTGTTTGTACAGAGGTTGAAACCGGTCCAGGCTGTTTGTACAGAGGTTGAAACCGGTCCAGGCTGTTTGTACAGAGGTTGAAACCGGTCCAGGCTGTTTGTACAGAGGTTGAAACCGGTCCAGGCTGTTTGTACAGAGGTTGAAACCGGTCCAGGCTGTTTGTACAGAGGTTGAAACCGGTCCAGGCTGTTTGTACAGAAGTTGAAACCGGTCCAGGCTGTTTGTACAGAGGTTGAAACCGGTCCAGGCTGTTTGTACAGAGGTTGAAACCGGTCCAGGCTGTTTGTACAGAGGTTGAAACCGGTCCAGGCTGTTTGTACAGAGGTTGAAACCGGTCCAGGCTGTTTGTACAGAGGTTGAAACCGGTCCAGGCTGTTTGTACAGAGGTTGAAACCGGTCCAGGCTGTTTGTACAGAGGTTGAAACCGGTCCAGGCTGTTTGTAGAGAGAGAGTGGAGCTCTTAACTAAGGTGATTTGCAAATATCGTTCGGCGTATATTATACATCCTTGCAGCATGACCATAAATTTGTCCCTGTGGTTTGAACTGGTCTGAGATTCTTCATTTCTACATGCAAGCCACATTTGGGTGCCTCACCTGGCAGTATTGCATTCCATGCTTGCCACTGTATGGAAAAGATCAGTGAAGGTCCCTGTTGTGCCAGAGACAGGACACTCACTGATGCAACTGGCAGCAGTACCACACATCTTACCTTGAATGCTTGCCGGATGGAGGCCTTCACCTGAAGCCAGTTAATACGACTTTGTAGGCCTAGTACAGTAGGTATTTACAGCAGTTTGCTGAGATCTTGCAAATTCAGCAAAACGAAAACCGTTACTAAGCATGTGCAGTATTTCAAAAACAGGGTGTGCGCATGCTCAGTAGTGGTTTTCGTTTCTGCTGAATTTGCAAGATCTCAGCAAACCGCTCTACCGAATGCAACTTAATGATGCATTTCTTGAGCTGGCTGCCTGCAACTCTTTATTCTCCCTAAGTGGTACTCTTGTAAGCGCAATACACCTGCCCAGACAATTGATACAGAAAAGTAGACTAGCTGATGATCATGATGAAGAAGAGGAATCGTGTATTTGGAGGTGGTTACATTCTGCTGTTACTGCGCATGTGTGACGCGCATGCGCAGTACAAGTATTGAACTTTGACATTGACTTAGATTGTACTTTGACTTCGTTGGCAGTACGCCCCTCGTACAAGTTCTGGAGGCTTAAGAGAATGGCAGAATCAAATCTGGCCATTTGTACTCGTTCCGATTCTTTTGAGTCGGACGCTGAAGGCACCAGGAAGCGACTCAAGCAAGGCCACCCACAGTCTGATCGAGTCGAAAGAATTGTGGATCAGTTTCGCGATTATGAGAATGTATCGCTCAAGGGAATGGTATTTGTAGACACATTGGGACATGGACTCTGCGGTGATATATGGCGAGTGGTGTTACCGACGGGAGAACTGTGTGCGGCTAAAGAAATGGACGCTACTGTCGCATACCTTAATGAGTGCAGGCTACACCGCAGCCTGGACCACCCAAGTGTTGTACGATTTTTGGGCGTCAGTCAGCTCTCACAAGTTTATGACTACAGGCGGTCGCATGTGTTAGTAACTGAACTCCTAAGTATGGATTTGTACCAATGCAAAGGACATTTTCCAGAGATACCACTTTCAATAACAGTGTCGATCCTTGGCGACATAGCTGAAGGGATGGCTTATCTACATTATTTGAAACCACCGATCGTTCATGGCGACCTTGCTCCAAGACACATTCTCTTGACAGATCACATGCGAGCTAAGATATCAGGATTTGGGATGGCACAAGTGCTAGATGGAACCCCTTTGAGGAGTTGTCCGTGTAGAGGCTTGGATATGTCCTTCATGCCACCTGAGTCAGTTGGTGGTTATGATTGTAAACTCGATGTTTACTCTTTTGGTATGTTAGTAGTTTACATAGTAGCCACTGACTCTACTGTCGCCAACTACACTGAGGACGAAGGCGCTTTTGATATTGTGAACAGAGAAATTTTACGCCATACCATCAGAGACCACTGCTTATATCCATTAACGGAGCAATGCTTGCAGGAAAATCCTCAAAACCGCGTTGACTCTGATGCAGTTGTCCAGATTCTGAAGCAGTTAAGTAGGAAGCACCGCAGGTGTCTGAAAGATATCCTGGAATTGAGAAATACGGAAGATGTGGACGTGGTGAGTGTACATGGCTGTGTATTTTGGCCATAATTATGTGTAGTCTGGCAGAGGCAGACCCTCGTGATGCTCTGGCTTTGTCAGACTAACTTTTGTGCTGCAGTAATTATTGTCTTATCGCTATGCAGGTTTCTTCAATCAAGACACAGTACATTCAAGGTAATGTGGTGCAGATTCTTGTCCATATATGAAGTCCCAAGTACTCACTCCTTTCTCCCTCCCACTTTACATCAGTGGAACTCCTTTGCTACTGAAGTTACCTCTCTAATTAATAGTTAAAATATTGTATGCCTTGCTCATTGTATACTTATACTTACACAAGTAGCTTCGCTCGCTCAGCTACTTGCCCCTTGTTCGCCTACGTGAGTAATCCGGCACCGGACATCAGTATCTGTGCACAGCTGCTGCTCCCCGATTGCATCCCCTTCAGCTGCTGCTCACCAATAGCGTCCGCTTCAGCTGCTGCTCCCTGATTGCGTCCGCTTCAGCTGCTGCTCACCAATAGTGTCCGCTTCAGCTGCTGCTCTCCGATTGTGTCTGCTTCAGCTGCTGCTCCCTGATTGCGTCCGCGCTTCAGCTGCTGTTCGCCGCTTGCACCGGCTTCAGCTGCTGCTCCCCGATTGCGTCTGCTTCAGCTGCTGCTCCCGATTGCGTCCGCTTCAGCTGCTGCTCCCGATTGCGTCCGCTTCAGCTGCTGCTCCCCAATTGCATCCGCTTCAGCTGCTGCTCCCTGATTGCGTCCGCTTCGGCTGCTGCTCCCCGATTGCGTCCGCTTTGACTGCAGCTCGCCGATTGCATCCGCCAGCTGCCCAATGTTCTCGAACATTCTGCACGGAGTTCGAGGTTCAGTAAATTGAAGTACGAAGGTCACGCATCACCATAGTCTAGTCCCACCCCACGAATATCCCACTCCCGTTACACACACACACACACACACACACACACGCAGACACATGATTAAAATCTTACTGTATTGATAACCTTCCTCTGCTTTGTGGAGGAAGGTTATGTATACGGACAGAGTGTTTTCCCATGAACACCTACAAGTGGTAGTCTAAATGACTTGTATCCGTACTCCGAACTGCTGCACTTGTAAGTAATGCTTGTATTTCTGACAGCTGTTGCACTTGCAGGAGTTTATCTACATTCAGATAAACCCCATGTATCTAAAAGTGCATGCAGCACCTTTGAACAATCAGGCATAATCAGTAGGAATGAAACTAGTTGAGGTGTGTGTAAGATAGAACTTTTGTCATTGTGGCCACTAGATTATCTTTGCCAAACATCGGACCAGCTTCCTTTCTGGTTATCTTATGTGATTAATTTCCAACCTCAAACTAAACCAATGTCATGCAATTGTCTGCAACAACAACTCTGGTTACAACAACCAGTCAGTTTTATAGTCGCTAAGAGCAGTATGGACCGGGTTCAAATTCAACCCTACTTCTAATCATCATCAGCAGGTTTTGCACTGCATTCTGCAGCACTGCAACAAAGATTCACCTTGACGAAGACCAACCCAGGCGAAATGTTATGTGATTAAAATTATTGCATCTCGGTCACGAACTTTGGCAGATTCTGACTACTCCTACCTACTATGCACTATTGACCTAGTAGTTGAGCTCAGCAAGCCAGTCGTTGTTCACTCACAGTGCAACAAATATTTGTTATTTTCTGAGTTGCAAACTGTTTAGTGCATGAAATGCATTAAATGGGATATGTAGGGTATGTTTAAGTAAATTGCAAGCTAAAAAACTGACCTCCATAATCTGTGGGTGGTAAAGGGTTAACTTAACCATGTTGTGGTACTATATAAGGTTGCCATGGTGCAGTACTAAAGGTTGCCATGGTGTTGTACTACGTTTGTGGTACTATAATATAAGGTTGCCATGGTGCAGTACTAAGGGTTGCCATGGTGGTGTTGTACTACGTTTGTGGTACTATAATAAGGTTGCCATGGTGCAGTACTAACTAAGGATTGCCATGGCATTGTACTATATATGTAAGGTTGTCATATGGCCTGCTGACATGGCATTCACAACCACCCAATACTTGTCCACAACAGCACTAATGTGAGACTGGTGGCAGCAATAACGTGTGAGAGCACTCATCGGGTGGGAAGCAGCTATTCATATTACCTACTAGCTAGTGAATTGCGGGAAATTATGGGGCCAGCCTGAGCGAGCCAAGAGGCATTCATCCGCTCCGACTGCCATTATGAGCCTTGACAACTCATGAGTGACTTCTGTCGCGGATTGGTCAGTATCCCAATTTGACGAATGACATAAGAAAGTTCCCATTATAGAGGGAATTTATGTACGGACACTGAACACTGGCTGTACAATCTTAAAATTACATGTGGCATACATCTTGGAAATATTTGTATCATTATATGGGGCTCTCTTAGGCTCTCCTCAATCTTGTACTCTTTGGTGCCCAATATACAATGTTTTGATAGTAGCCTAATATGATCAATTCCTGTAGATGAGGAAATGCGACATTTGGAAGCGTACCACAGAATGCTCAGAGAAAAACACTCTCTGAAACTTAAGACAATGAAATGTATTTTGTGGGGTGTTCCACGCGTTGGAAAGACATCATTCATGCGTCGCATTACAGGAGAATTTGCGGACCTGAGTGAAAGGGGTCTTGAGGAGCCCAGTACCGGAGCTACTGATGCGCCCAGAAATGTGGTAATTCGTAAAGTTTCCACAACCACAGCTTTAGTATCTGGATCAGAGTGGATGCACGAACACCTTCATGATGAAGCTTGCCGGATCTTTGAATTGATATCTGCCGCAAAAACTAATCCCACTCTTCACCTGCGTCGTCAACCGACTACTCTTTACAGACCTGTAGGTGTGCGTGTGCATGGCACTTTGCCTTGTGTTCACTTATGTTCCAAACGTAAATCCCACGATTCAAAACTAACATTTAGCCGTGATGCAGCTCAGTCCTCTGCTAGCACAGCCCATTCAGAGGTCGATACAGTCTTTGAAATGTTCCAGCAATCACTTCGAAATGGCAGATGGGAAGAATTGAAGCCTCTGTTGGAAGACACAACAGTAATACGCATGATTGACACAGGTGGCCAACCTGAATTCCATGAAATGCTGGCTGCCTTAGCATTGGGGCCAGCATTGCATCTCCTCTTTTTCAACCTCAGTGAGAGCCTTCAGGACAAGTACAAAATTCAATACGTTTGTAAGGATGGTATGTGTACTACACCACACACATCTGCCTACTCTGTTCAAGAAGTGCTTTTTAAAGCCCTTTCAAGTATAGCTTGTTTCAATACTGACATCGAGAATGGTGGCACCGGTCACATTCGAGGGCACATGAAGTCGGTGGCATTACTGGTCGGTACCCACAAGGATTTGGTGTCTGACGACTTGGTTATGACTACTGATCAACTACTACAGCAAAAGATAAGACCAACTGATTTTTTCAAGAAGGGGCTTGTCCAATTTTCATCTTCTGAACAACTGATTCTAGCTGTCGACAACAAGACAGGGGGGCTGCAGGAGGTGAGACACATTCAGAAACTCTTAGAGAACCTAATTCATCGGGAATATGGTGACATCTCCCTTCCAGCATCGTGGCTATTGTTTGACCTTTTTCTTCGCAGATCTGGCACACGTATCATTAGCTTTCAAGAATGTGTTCAGATTGGGAGAAAATTTTCGATCGATTCAGAGGAAGAGTTGAAGGAGGTCCTCTGGTTTCTTCACCATCAAACAGGTGTTCTTATGTACTATCCAGAAATTCCAGGGCTTGAGGATGTTGTCATCTGTGACATTCAAGTGATATTTGACAGCATTACTCTCCTCATTGTACATACATTCACGTTTGAAAAAGTTAACAAAGCTTTAGAAGAAAAGTTCAAACAAAAGGGAATGTTTTCCGAAGGTGATATCCAGAGAGCCAGTTCTAATACAGATGTTCAGGATCTGATTCCGCTTTCAAAGCTGGTAAAGTTACTTGAGTATGTGCACATTCTAGCACCAACTACCAACCAGCATGGCTGTATAGAGTACTTCATGCCGAGTGTACTTCCGTGTGCCCCTGATGACCAGTTGACACGACTTCCAGAAAGTCCCGGACAACCAGCACCCCTCCTAATACATTTCGAGTGTGGATTCACTCCTGTCGGTGTGTTTTGTGCTCTCATAGTTCATCTGATAGCCCACGGTTCCTGTTCTGAGATGAAGTGGAGGCTAATTGACTCCTGCCTGCGGAAGAACAGGGTTAAATTCCATGTAGGCCCATACTATATCCTGGTCATTCTCACTTCACTCCCTACATTCTATGAGGTTGCAATGGATTGCTCAGAGCAATCCAAGGAATCCAAGGACACACTCCATCTGATTTGTAATCACGTACGAAGAGCTATTCAAACGGGTATCGATGCAGTTACTGTAAGAATGAACTACAGCTGCCGCACCAGACATCAGCCTGCATTCTACTGCTGTGCTCATCAATGTAGCAGTAAAGGTTCGCACCTCGCTGTTTGTGACCGGGATGAAAACCGTCCTCGGAAAATGCAGTGCCTCCAATCATCCCTAAAGGATCCAATGCTTCTGCAGCCAGAACATGCAGTGTGGTTTCAACAGGTAAGCTTCAGTTACGTGGATTAGTTTAATGGTTACATACATCTGACATAGCCTCGTTCCCAGGCCCAGGCACCACTTTCGGTTTCCGTCCTGCAAGCGACGAAAAGCTGGGCGGGGCCTGGGAACGAGGCTACATCTGACAGTTTGTAGGTTTTATTGCTCACTTGCTCAGCATCCATCTATTTGTGCTACATTTCTAATGCTGTCCTGTGTAGATTTTGAGTGGGAGCACGCAGCAACCGCAACTAAAGGACTTAGTTACCATCAAGGTGGTTGAGTGGTATGACCTTGGATTGCAGTTGGACATTCACGACGATGAACTAGATGTAATCCAGAAGGACCACCGTGGAGACATCAGAGCATGTCGACGAGAGATGTTCAAGGCATGGTTGAAGGGCTTCCCCACTGCGACCTACCAGCAGCTGGTGCAGGCTCTGCTTAATATTGGAGAGAATAGGGAGGCCTGTCGCATTTCCAAAAGATGTGGTGAGATTGTTGTTGTAGCTAAAGCTTGGTACATTGCATGCATCAACCCCCCCCCCCCCCCCCCCCCCCCACCCTCGTATGAACACTGCTGTAGGTAGAAGAAGATCTCAAGTAGGTGGGGCAGCCTGTGAGCATGGGAATGAGGCCTTTCCATTTAATTTCCAGCTTGCATCCTAATTAATACCTCTCAGTCTCTGATCTGCTGGTTTGATTTTTTTGCTCACCCTCTTTGATTTTTTAGATTTGCATTTTGCATTCTCATGTACGTGATGGGTTATTTTGTTAACATGCATACAGGACTCCAGGTGCCGGAGGACTG
The DNA here is from genome assembly GCA_963931865.1 of Axinella damicornis. Taxonomy (NCBI): domain Eukaryota; kingdom Metazoa; phylum Porifera; class Demospongiae; order Axinellida; family Axinellidae; genus Axinella; species Axinella damicornis. The sequence goes on from OZ007512.1 coordinate 11,364,135, forward strand.
ATTCCAGAAGATATTCCCATTTTTGCATAGCCAGCTCGGAATTGTCAGCAACATTGCCGACCCTCTATACGCTACTCGAGGGTTGACTCTAGGTTTCATTCTGAGCTAGCTAGCTACTATAGTTTTGCAGATCAAGATCAACATTGATTCAACAACCTGTCAGTTTGCATTTTTTACAACTTCTTAGCTACACACTTTCATTACGTATACAAAACCATACATAATATATACCGGACAAAACAGAGGCAAACTAGCCTCGTTCCCAGGTCATTCCCACCGCTGAAATTATTATTTGATTGCTTGCAGTATGCATCTTAAGTGTAAAGCAGTTGGTTGCCAAGTGGTGATTTTACATACAGCTGTCAGTTGTAACAAGTTGCTAACAAGGGAATTCTTGAGAGAAGACCAGTGAGACTTGGATAGAAAGAGGGGATGGGAGGATCAAGAGAGACCAACAAGGATGTCAGAGTGGCCGGGGGTGCGGATCCATTGTTTGGTTATTATGAATCATCAACCAGAAATGTAAATGCATCATTAATTTGCAGTGCATGCATGAGTTCACTGAAACCAGAGTAGCTATATTAACTTCCAGCATTTTACACTGCTACCAGGAGCGCATGAGCCGCCTTCGGCGCTCCTGACGATACTGATTTGGTATAATAATTTTATCTTCGATCGCTAGTATAGTGAGCTGAATAGCTGAGCACTTGGATGGTTGTCATTAGGTAGCTATGTCAGTTTGCATATTAGTACATGTACATGTATGCACATGCGCAGTACCCGAACTGAAGCTGAAGGGTGAATGTGGCCTCGGGTGAACCCCCAACCTGACGTGGTCTTATCCGAAAAACCTAGTTCTGGAGCAGGAGAATGGCAGAGGAAAGTCCGGACGTTACTGAATCGGATGCTGTGACGATGTCGGAACAATTTCGCGATTACGAGAACGTATCTCTCAAGGGAATAGCAGTCGTAGACCAATTGAGTTGTGGACTATACGGTCCTATATGGCGAGTTGTGCTACCAACGGGAGAACGGTGCGTAGCTAAAGAACTAGTCATTAACAAACTATTCCTTAAAGAGTGCAGTGTGCACTGCAGACTTAGCCACCCAAACATTGTAAGATTTTTGGGCACCAGTCAGCTCTACACAGTCCACAGCCGACCACGACCTGTTTATGTGTTAGTAACTGAGCTCCTAAGTATGAATTTGTACTGTTGCAAAGAGTGTTTCCCAAAGATGCCGCTTTCCATAACAGTGTCAATCCTTTGTGACATAGCTGAAGGGATGGCGTATCTACATTCTCTGAAACCTCCTGTTGTCCATGGTGACCTTGCTCCAAGACACATTCTTTTGACAGACCACATGCGAGCTAAGATATCAGGATTTGGGACGGCACAATTACTGGATGGAACCCCCTTGAAGACTGATCCATCTAGAGGCTTGGATATTTCTTTCATGCCCCCTGAAGCTTTTAGTACCAATCCGGTTTATGATGGTAAACTGGATGTTTATTCGTTTGGTATGTTAGTAACATACATAACGGCCACTGTTACAGTGACTGTTACTGACAACAAGACTGATAGAGAACACAATTTTGATACTGTGAAAGGAGAAATTTTGTGCTTTTACATCAGAAGGCACTATTTATCTCCACTAATGGAACAATGCTTAAAGGAAAATGCTCTAAAGCGGGTTGACTCAGATAGAGTTGTCCAGATTCTGAAGCAGTTAAGTAGGAAACATCCCATGTGTCTGAAAGACATCCTGGAAATGAGAAACACTGAAGACGTGGATGTGGTGAGTGTCAAATGCTTGCACATGTTACTGTTGCACTGCAGAAATTACCAGCCTTGCATGGTTACCACATGTACAGTTGCAAATGCAGGAAGTGCACTAATTAATTCAGAGGCATAGCTATATGGAATGTCCACTGTGCAACTTTAGCACTTTAAGAGGACATTCCAGTGGTATAGTGAAACCTCACGACACATCTGCATGGGACAAATAAATCCTTCTCCTTGGAGGTTCAAAATGTATTGGGAAACCTTGTAATTTTGGACCTTGAAAATTATATAGAAAGGTCTAGTATATCATGTCCCTATATAGCCTATCTCTGAGGTTCATTATTGGAGGCTTTACTGTATAGCTATATTTACCATAATATTGTCAGTTTAGCAAGTTTTGTGCAGTCCCACAATAATGGATCGAGAATGTGGTTGGACAGCAGAGTCAATTAGCTTATGACTAGCCTACCCCGAGCCTGCACCCCTCCACTGGAGCAGTAGTAACGTACTCACAAACCCACGGCAGGAGCATCAAGTGGAGAAACTGAAGAGCCAGCAGAAAGCTAAGTGGCAAAATGAAAGTAGCCGTTACAGAATTGACAGAGGTGCATGTTATAGGAAGTATGCAGTATGCAGAGAGTAAATTTCCATGCAGATTTAAAACCGCCATGCATTCATTTAGCCTAATATGAAACAGGTTTCTCACAGTGTATGATTTTGTATGATTGTTCCACCACTATGCAGGTTTCTTCAATAAGTACTCAGTATATTCAAGGTACAACCAGCGGTATATATATGTACAACTGTTGCATGAATGGTACCAAAGGATTTGAGCGCTGTGATGTGGGATCTCAAAGCAACTGAGCTAAGTGGATAATTATTGGTCCAGCAGGAAGTATAGAAATGGTTAGGGTAAGCTAGCGACAGGGCATGCAGGTGCCGAATGTGCATATACATGTCCATTACCTATACTTAGAGTCTATTATGTACCTCCTGCATGCCGGACCAATATCCACTTCCTATATAACAACTTTTGCAGTATGGCAAATGGTCATTGTATACCATAGGTGCTCAGAATTTGCATCACTCTAATTCTGCGTCATGGTCAATATTGATGATCTCAATACCATAATGATGTGCCAATCTTTGAAAAATTTGCCTCGTGTCCATTCTATTTTTGTGTCCATTCCACAAAATGTTCAGTGACTGGCTCACATTGAGTGCAGTTACAGGTGTAAAAAGTGCAAGCAGAAGGTACATCCTTGTTGGATGCAGCCTCATGACACCAATCATTAGTGCGGGGGAAATAGCTAGCTATTCACTATGTATACCATTCGTCCACAGTGTTTTGATTGTATACCTGTTAATGTTCCTGTAGATGAGGAAATGCGACATTTGGAAGCGTACCACAGAATACTCAAAGAAAAAAACTCTCTGAAAATTAAGACAATGAAATGTATTTTGTGGGGTGTTCCACGCGTTGGAAAGACATCATTCATGCGTCGCATTACAGGAGAATTTGCGGACCTGAGTGAAAGGGGTCTTGAGGAGCCCAGTACCGGAGCTACTGATGCGCCCAGAAATGTGGTAATTCGTAAAGTTTCCACAACCACAGCTTTAGTGTCTGGATCAGAGTGGATGCACGAACACCTTCATGATGAAGCTTGCCGGATCTTTGAATTGATATCTGCCGCAAAAACTAATCCCACTCTTCACCTGCGTCGTCAACCGACTACTCCTTACAGACCTGTAGGTGTGCATGGCACTTCGCCTTGTGTTCATTTATGTTCCAAACGTAAATCCCATGATTCAAAACTAACATTTAGCCATGATGCAGCTCAGTCCTCTACTAGCACAGCCCATGCAGACGTCGATACAGTCTTTGAAATGTTCCAGCAATCACTTCGAAATGGCAGATGGGAAGAATTGAAGCCTCTGTTGGAAGACACAACAGTAATACGCATGATTGACACAGGTGGCCAACCGGAATTCCATGAAATGCTGGCTGCCTTAGCATTGGGGCCAGCATTGCATCTCCTCTTTTTCAACCTCAGTGAGAGCCTTCAGGACAAGTACAAAATTCAATACGTTTGTAAGGATGGTATGTGTACTACACCACACACATCTGCCTACTCTGTTCAAGAAGTGCTTTTTAAAGCCCTTTCAAGTATAGCTTGTTTCAATGCTGACATCGAGAATGGTGGCACCGGTCACATTCGAGGGCACACGAAGTCGGTGGCATTATTGGTCGGTACGCACAAGGATTTGGTGTCTGACGACTTGGTTATGACTACTGATCAACTACTACAGCAAAAGATAAGACCAACTGATTTTTTCAAGAAGGGGCTTGTCCAATTTTCATCTTCTGAGCAACTGATTCTAGCTGTCGACAACAAGACAGGGGGGCTGCAGGAGGTGAGACACATTCAGAAACTCCTAGAGAACCTAATTCATCGGGAATATGGTGACATCTCCCTTCCAGCATCGTGGCTATTGTTTGACCTTTTTCTTCGCAGATCTGCCACACGTATCGTTAGCTTTCAAGAATGTGTTCAGATTGGTAGAAAATTTTCGATCGATTCGGAGGAAGAGTTGAAGGAGGTCCTCTGGTTTCTTCACCATCAAACAGGTGTTCTTATGTACTACCCAGAAATTCTAGGGCTTGAGGATGTTGTCATCTGTGACATTCAAGTGATATTTGACAGCATTACTCTCCTCATTGTACATACATTCACGTTTGAAAAAGTTAACAAAGCTTTAGAAGAGAAGTTCAAACAAAAGGGAATGTTTTCCGAAGGTGATATCCAGAGAGCCAGTTCTAATACAGATGTTCAGGATCTGATTCCGCTTTCAAAGCTGGTAAAGTTACTTGAGTATGTGCACATTCTAGCACCAATTACCAACCAGCATGGCTGTGCAGAGTACTTCATGCCGAGTGTACTTCCGTGTGCCCCTGATGACCAGTTGACACGACTTCCAGAAAGTCCCGGACAACCAGCACCCCTCCTAATACATTTCGAGTGTGGATTCACTCCTGTCGGTGTATTTTGTGCTCTCATAGTTCATCTGATAGCCCACGGTTCCTGCTCTGAGATGAAGTGGAGGCTAATTGACTCCTGCCTGCGGAAGAACAGGGTTAAATTCCATGTAGGCCCATACTATATCATGGTCATTCTCACTTCACTCCCTACATTCTATGAGGTTGCAATGGATTGCTCAGAGCAATGCAAGGAATCCAAGGACACACTCCATCTGATTTGTAATCACGTACGAAGAGCTATTCAAACGGGTATCGATGCAGTTACTGTAAGAATGAACTACAGCTGCCGCACCAGACATCAGCCTGCATTCTACTGCTGTGCTCATCAATGTAGCAGTAAAGGTTCGCACCTCGCTGTTTGTGACCGGGATGAAAACCATCCTCGGAAAATGCAGTGCCTCCAATCATCCCTAAAGGATCCAATGCTTCTGCAGCCAGAACATGCAGTGTGGTTTCAACAGGTAAGCTTCAGTTACGTGGATTAGTTTAATGGTTACATACATCTGACAGTTTGTAGCTCTTATTTCATCCATCTATTTGTGCTACATTTCTAATGCTGTCCTGTGTAGATTTTGCGAGGGAGCACGCAGCAACCGCAACTAAAGGACTTGGTTACCATCAAGGTGGTTGAGTGGTATGACCTTGGATTGCAGTTGGACATTCACGACGATGAACTAGATGTAATCCAGAAGGACCACCGTGGAGACATCAGAGCATGTCGACGAGAGATGTTCAAGGCATGGTTGAAGAGCTTCCCCACTGCAACCTACCAGCAGCTGGTGCAGGCTCTGCTTAATATTGGAGAGAATAGGGAGGCCTGTCGCATTTCCAAAAGATGTGGTGAGATTGTTGTTGTAGCTAAAGCTTGGTACATGCATGTACCCCCCTCCCCGCATGAACACTGCTGTAGGAAGAAGAAGACAAGTAGGTGGGGCAGTCTGTGAGCATGGGAATGGGGCTTTCCATTTAATTTCCAGCTTGCATCCTAATTAATACCTCTCAGTCTCTGATCTGCTGGTTTGATTTTTTTGCTCGCCCTCTTTGATTTTTCAGATTTGCATTTTGCATTCTCATGTACGTGATGAGTTATTTTGTTAACATGCATACAGGACTCCAGGTGCCGGAGGACTGATTCCAGAAGATTCCCATTTTTGCATAGCCAGCTCGGAATTGTCAGCAACATTGCCAGTTAACCCTCTATACACTACTCGAGGGTTGACTCTAGTAGGTTTCATTCTGAGCTACTATAGTTTTGCAAATTAAGATCAACATTGATTCAACAACCTGTCCTTTACAACTTCTTACACACTTTCATTACGTATACATGTACAAAGCCATACATAATATAAACCGGACAAAACAGAGGCAAACTAGCCTCATTCCCAGGTCATTCACACCGCTGAAATTATTATTTGATTGCTTGCAGTATGCATCTTAAGTGTAAAGCAGTTGGTTGCCAAGTGGTGATTTTACATGTATATAGCTGTCAGTTGTAACAAGTTGCTAACAAGGGAATTCTTGAGAGAAGACGGTGAGACTTGGAAAGAAAGAGGGGATGGGAGGATCAAGAGAGAGCAACAAGGATGTCAGAGTGGCCGGGGGAGCGAGGATGGAGAAATGGCAAAATATATAGGTTTGGCTTACATGATTATTTACGCTGCTCAGGGGGCATGGTAAAAATGCAATTTTGTAAGTCATCATGTTCTTTTGTAGTGAGAAATCAACATGGTGTTTGTCAGCAGTTTAGGAATTTGAAGACCAGATGAGAGATTGAGAGCTGCATGCTCGAAATCATTGCCAACAATTCATCACTATTACATTGAAGAGAAATCGGAACCAGACCCTTTGCACGGGGAAGGGTCTGGTTCCGAGACTAAAATCAACTCACACTCCACGAACTTGGTAGAAATGCATGGCCTTCTAATGTCTAACCATGCATCTAACACCTGTCCAACCATCTAATGGTCCAAGGCGATATTATATCTTGCAGCTTTAAAGAACACTCACAATATTAATAATAATTATCATAGTACAGAAATTATTATGCTTGCAAGGGGAATGTGGAGTAACGGTGTTTGCATAGTCACTGTTAGTCAGTATGCTTGTCTTATACGGTGATATTCTTCTCCGGTGCTGGCTCTGTCACGGTCACACCGTTGCCCTGTAAAACATACATAGAGGAGGAGCAGGTAAATAAATCCATTGCAGCTGACGTCATCATCTTGAGCATACAGACGGGTGCTGTTTTCTGTTTACGGAAATAATTTAGCAGCTTCTATGGCGATCTTGGCGAATCCAATCATGCACCAACAATGCTTCTAGTATGTGTGGAATTGAATGAAATGTGATTGATGTGTACGTAGGCTACGTAAATGTATATTACCGGTGATGCAGGGCACGTTTCAATGGATACCACATATGAGGCCAATGTATTATGGTACACCAAGATGGCGGCACAAGTATAGTATAATTACGGAAATGCCATGGAAAAAATGATGGCATGACACAGAATTATGCCAGCTTACGCTAATTTCATTAACTATGGCGTACAAGTGATGCCGAAACCTTTCCATCACTGGTCCGGGTTTCCATTACAAATACATATCCGGAAGACCTAAATGCAGCTATGGAAGGCCTGAACGAAGTTCTGGATGATCCATAAGCAATGCGGCACCATTTTTGGGAGACTTACGTAGGCCAGCATTCTTCAGAAGAAGTCTCCTGGTTTATTGATGTGGAGATTTGGAATGCTTTTCCGACATGCTTTTGCAGTGCAGGTTCGTCGGAAGGCTTATTCATAAAGATGCATACCACAAACACAGTTTCAACACCATATGCAGCTAACCTCCATTTGAGCAATCTTGGTTTCCAGTAGAGTTATTCTTGATCTTAGTGCACGTGTACCCGTATCTTCCTTGGAGCTCATTTCCACCCGGTCATCGAAGACGGTGCTCTGCCTCGGGTCAGTGAGCCCATTGCCAGGAGGCAGCGTCTTGCTGAATAGGTCATCACCATCAGGGTCTCTGTACAAACTGATCATCTGCATGAATATGGAACAATTGAAGGATGTTATTCTAATAAACTGGTTCTTTGTTGGCTACTATACAAACAGCTAATTACTACTGCAACTTCCTCAACTGAAGTCATCATCTGCTGCTACACAGGAACCAGATCCTGATCTCACGGTTATCCAGACAAAAGCGGTGCTTACTTATACACTGTTATAGACTCACGCTATAACACTATGTTACACTATGGTATGGATAATCTTTGAACTTAATGGGGTTTCTAAAAAGAGTCCAATTGACACCTTATCAAAACTTGATATTTCATACAGAGCAACTGAAAGATGTAACCCCTAGTCTAAGCTGGTTATTGCACTCGAGCAGGTCTCTTAGCTGTTTAGAGACTTTGGGATGCACCATTTGGGCTTTGCTTTCGGTCATTATAGGTAGCATCCCTCAGGTCTCTCTCTAAAACAGCTAAGAGACCTGCCACCTGCTTGAGTGCAACATATACCCCCAAATTGCCATTTTGATAGTTGGAATTGTGTCTTGGTCTCATTTTAGATAGCGTTAAAACTAAAAGTGCTAACTTAGAGTTATATGAATTACAGTCATGGTTTACAGAAACAACACTACAGTTCACCTTAGGAATGAACGTGAGTCCCAGGAACAGACTGCCTCCGACCAGCAGTGCTAGCCCGTACAGACTGGCATAGACATAGTGGTACTGCCTCAGTGGGAACTCCACCACTATCAGCAGAACCAGGATGATGCTGTTGATGTATACAATAGCTGCAATCTCCTTGGAGTCGTTGAGGGCCCGGATTTTGATCTTACGTGTGTGGAAGGCCATAAACATGGCTACTAGCTGGAGCAAACCCTTGTAGGCGTACGAGACAGACAACCAGATGGTGACATTGTCGTCGCAACTGAAAACAAAGTTCCTCTGGATTATTTGCTGTTCCTGTGGATAATCACAAGAAAGAGAGGAGAAGGCAAAGATGGAGTATACTGTTGAAGGGTCGAGACTACCGGTAGCTACCCATGTGCCAACAATGCACTACCACAAGCAACCTACAAACTCACGAGTGTGCCCTCACTGACTCAGACACTGAGTGGCACTCAGCAACTTTTGGTTCCACGATCTCTCCTTGCATTAATTTTGGTGGCTAAACTACGTACCGACATGCTGTTTTCTCACACTCAGCTCACAACGTCCTATAGTTTAGTACTTAATTCTCTACTAGGGATATGGTGGATACAGTGGTGGATATAGAAATTTAGAAAGGGGGTTCAGCCACTGGCACACAAAGTGGGCCTGAAATATTTTGTGTTGCTAAACCCACTACCGGTCGAGTGAATGCATTCATGACGCACGTCTGACCTGAGTTATGTAGTTCGAGGTGACTTGTCTAGCGCTGGAGACTAAAAATGATGATTGGAACAAATCTGCTGTACAATACATGTAGACGTAAGTTACTTTTTCTTGCCGCCAAAGGGGGGTACATTTGCACCCCCTAAATCTGCCACTGGGATATTACCATATGCAGCACTTCTGCTCAGAGTCAGCGGGCAAACAGTGAACCATGAGTATGATCTCACATTGATAAAAGAAGGGTGCTCCACATCAGATGTCTGGATGGCTATGATTCGTGTTTGAGGAACAGCTGTACCGATGAGGAAGATCACCACGTCCACCGCCACAACCACGGCAACGATCGCCAGCAACATCCAGTCGTGGAACGTCTAGACAACAGTAGAGATTGACTGATCATTCTCTTCTTAGCATACATTACCAGGTTTGCAGTTTGTAACCATGTACGTACTCTCCAAAGCTGACAAGAAAGGGGGGGGGGGGGGGGGGGGGGGGGGGGGGGAGGACCCTGGTACCCCTTTGGGTGAAATACTGAACTAAAATGGTTCACCACCCTGATATAAATATCCTCACCTTTTTCCGCTTTGTTGGGTTGCTGAAGATGTAGTATATTCGCCATGTCTTTGAGAGGATCACAGCAAAGCACAGCGTATAGCCAATGGCTGATAACCACAGACGAAGCTGAAAAGAAAAATAATGTAAGTCGCATCAAAGATTCCAGAACGTAAATACTGTATTCAGAATACAGAGGAATATACCCATTTAAGTCACATGACTGTCATAAGCTCAAAACGGCTTGAATCAACCCCATGTGCACAAAATTGAAAGTCATTAGTGGTCCGAGGAGAGCTTTGGTAGCTGACCAATTGCCGTGTTCTCATCCAGGCCAAGTGCACTCTTACGTACCTCTGGTCCCCAAGTCTGAAAGCTCACTTTTGCTGGAACACTTTTCTGATATGTGTTCGCAGCACAGCTTCGCCGCAAACTGGAAGGCTTCTTCCAAAAACCAGAAGGTTTCTTCCGAGAATCGGAAGGTTTCTTCCATAGCTTCCTCCAAAGAGCGCTGGCTTTGTACGTACCTAAGTCTACAAAAGACAGTGCAGCTTCGCTTACGGTTACGCGTAAGTAGTGTATTGTCCATGGTGTACGTAGGTGACAGTTCTTTTCTCTATCTTTTACTTCCACCTCACTCTTATGTAAACATGCACATCTTACGTATAAGTTTGGAAAAGGTCATGGTACAGGCATTTTTGAATGTAGCGCTGGTTAGTCGGACTTACACCAGTCAACATTTCCAATTTTGAAAATACAACGTTTCGACCACTCTTTGTTGGTCTTCTTGAAGAAGACCAACAAAGAGTGGTTGAAACATTGCATTTTCAAAATTGGAAATCTTGACTTGTGTAAGTCCGGCTATAACCAGCGCTACATGGCTTACGTACATTGCAAACCACAGACTGAATCAATGTCTCGTCCAGGCTGCCCACAGTGTATGTGTATAAATACACGCAGGTGTACAGCAACACAGCTCCAACAATGATCAGGTAGTTCAGATTGGGACTGGACAGTTTCACGATCCTGCAGTGCAGTAGAACCAGCAGTGTTAATCCATACACAATTTGTCTAGCATAAAAATATCTCAGTTTATTGCCCAAGCACAGTGAGGCTACTAATCACAACATACATGCAGGCTTAGAATCTTGGTAACCATACGATCATATAATCGTATATCAGTGCCCACTTAAACTCCCCCAGGTCCTGTCATCTCAGCAGATACATGGACGCCCTCTTTGAGCTCATGGAGCACACTAAGTCGTTGGAGTGCTGCACGGTTTTCCATGATTCATAAAGACCTGTGGGTTGTCAAATTTATTGATCGCACCTGTCTGGTTAGTGTACCTACACTACAGATGGTATTTAGTCTCCTGCAGCCTGTGGTCTGGGCAGCCTGAGTACTACGGAAGTTGAGGTGGCTTAACTACCTACCACAGATGGTACCATCTTTTAACATGGCTTGTACTGTGGAAGTTTGATTGCTCCAACATTGTTGTCCGTTTCCGGCCCTTGTATCTGAGACACTACACAAATTTACAGCCATGCCCCATTAGATGTGCATTAATTGGCAAAGAACGATAATCGTTCAGTCACTTGACTCACTTCCTACAGCTGGTAGAGTAAGCAAGTTATAAAAATGGAAGGGTTGCTTTGCGACGAAAAGCTGGGTGGGGGCTGGATATGAGGCTACACACATAGCTCTTGCATATTGCCAGTATAGTGCTTGGATGTATGGGGTCTCCATATTGGGGTCTCCACAATGGGTTATATAAAGAATCAGAACACCACACAAGCTTGTCTGCATGTTGACCACATAACATGAAGTTGTGGGCTGAGTGAACAGCTTAGGGAAGCCGCATAGAAGCCATGGCAGTAGTGGTGTCAGCTGTGTTTACAACTACAGGCTAGTAAATCTGATTGGTCAGCTGGTCATAAATACTGGTGTTCCTTTGCCTCCCATTAACTTGCTCTGCTACAACTTCCAGCATGTGTTCAACGCAAGCTTCAGGTGTAGACTAGCATTAAGGTGGGTGGAAGCAGTTACCATATTTGGTAGCCATGGCAGTAACAGTGTCAGCTGTGCTTACAACTACAGGGTAGTAAATCTGATCGGTCAGCTGGTCATAAATACTGTGTTCTTTGCCTCCCACAACATCCCGCACTTGTTCTAGCTTATGTGTAGACTACCATTAAGGTGGGCGGAAGCAGTTACCAGTCATGCAGTTTGGTGGAATGTTGGTGGGTTATATGCTTATCAACTTAGTCTTGTTTCTAGGCTCTTCCCTAGCATTTCGTCGCGTATCTTATATTTTTGTACAGTATGCAACAAAAAGCTGGGGAGGAGCGTAGGAATGAGGCTATATCACCATTAGCCTCGATCCCAGGCCCGTGTGCCACTTTCAGTAACGTTGCACGAAGAATGTGAAGGGCCTGGTATGTTTCCTCACGTGCATGACGTTGAGGGTAGAAAGGTCGTAGAAAGGACTTAACTGAACGTGGGGCTCAGAACAGCAAGAAGAGCTAAGGTACCAGGTAACTTGTCTAGCGGGGACGACTGTTATACATACCAAGCGTTGAACGTGTAGTTGGCTGAACAATATGAAAAAGTTCGCTTTTTCATTCTGAAAATTTTGGCCATTTGTCGATTACGTAATGCTCATGTGAAGAAACATACCAGGCTCTCCCCGCTTTTCCGTACTGCAAGCGACGAAAGCTGGGCGGGGCCTGGGAACGAGGCTATACCACCTTACTTTTTTTTCCTGAAGATGATGTTGAACATGGTGCAGCCGGCAGCGCAGAGCAGTCCAACTGAGGCCAGAGTGTTGTAGATGATGACTATTGGTAGTGCCACTGGATGGACGACATTCTGAGCTGACCCGTCGTAAGGTGGTCCATCTGCATGACAAAATGTGGCAAAGGTGAAATACTGTGTTACACAAACCCTTTCAGTCAACATCAGTAGCTCTGTAGCAAATAGTGCTACGCATGCAGCACGATTGTTGGACTAAAAGCACATGCGACTCATGACTTCACCTACCAAGCCACAGGTCTTCCAGTGTCTCTCCGACACCAAATTCAAAGGTGGTGCTATTGACCTGTTCAGCAACCCTCACCTCACCCACCGTAACCATCATCAGAGTTCCCTCTGGTTAGAACAAATAGAGTACAGATAATTAAGAGTGATCTTACTAACATGTATAGCTGTACGTATACATTATGCGTCTTTAAAATTGACGTCAAGATTCGGAAACCTTTCCGTTGCTGGTCCGGGTTTCTGGAAGACCTATAAATGCAGCTATGGAAGGCCTAACAACGTTCCGGAAGATCCGTAATTAAGCGAAGCTGCATAGTTTTTCGGAGTCTTAGGTGTGCGTAAAGCCAGCACTCTTCAGAAGAAGCCTTCCGCTAATTCGGAAGGAATTTTCCAAAAAGCCTTCTGGTTTTCAGAAGAAGCCTTCTGGTTTGCAGCAAAGCTGCACCACAAATGCATGTCTGAAAAGCGTTCTGAATCTTGACATCAATATTAAAGACGCGTACCATATCGGAACTTGCCACAAAGTGCATATACGTAACTCAGCAAGAGTCTCTGAAAACCCCCAAACAACCCACTACCACTTTTTCTCTATCCGCCCGTTTACACTAGCGCTCTGGATCGATCCAGCTCGAACTGGTTCGAATGATCTCGTAATGTAAACACGAACCGAACCGCCCCGAACCGCTCCGTACTGGACCACCAAACTCCATCGAACTGGTTCGACCCGGAGCGCTCCCGCCCCAAGTGTAAACGGAATCGAACCCGTTGGTAGGGCGTGGACGGGGGGGGGGGGGGGGGGGGGGGGGGGGGGGGGGGGGGCGTGACGGTTGCCAATAGTATCCGAACCGGATCACGAAGGGTCCGCTTTCGAGACGAGGGGTTGTCATGGTGTTGTATATCGAACATGACTAGTCTCGTGAGAATGCGGTCTGGGCATGTGACTAATCATGAACTTCGACCCTGACATGGAGCGCTCGGGTGGCGTAGTGTAAACGCACCTCCCAGATCGATCTGCGTCGAACCGGAGCGGATCCACCCTTCTCGGTCTGTAGTGTAAACGGACTGTATGTCGTCCACTGAGCTGATGCACATAATTTTATGATTCAACATTTCACTACATACCAACTAACTACTCACCTGATTCTCTGTACTGGCGGATTGTGACGATGTTGTTGATGCGGCTGCCGTTGCTGTTGAACATGATCTGGCCCTGTTTAGGTGTAAGATACAAGAAATGGATTTCATCTTTTAGTTATTAACCCTTTAACTACAGAATTCTTTCCCCAAAGAGAACACATTATCATGCATTCAGCGCACACCACCTTCGTAGGTGCTCCTCTCCCACAGCATTCACACCACAGGGGCCTGACATAGTGGCTAGCACACACGGAACGTCCCCTATTGTTAATGATATTCATGACCACCCACAAGCCCACTGGAGGTCAAAGGTGGATATCAGCCAGATTCTCACCCAGGATCTCCCTGTTTTCTTGAAGACCAGTCTGAGGCCTGGGGGCTATGAATGAATCCAATTCCATAACATGATCTGATGTGCCATTTTTCCCTAAAATGGACCAATGAACCAAAATTGGTATTGGATACAAAGCTGGTGATTGTGCCATTGTGGTCAGCATAAAAGGAGCTCTCAAATGATTGACTTAAATCGCTTTTAATTTTCGGTCACATTTTTGCCAAAAATTGCTCTCGACCAAAGGCTATAATCCATGGTTTTTCGTGATTTTGGGTCAAAATTTAAACTACAGCGAAAATGACATCATTGGAAAGCTCAATTCATGCTGATCACAATGGTGCAAATCTCAGCTTCATAGCTCATTCCTAGCCTAAGATATCTAGCATAGTACTTAGCTCAAACATTTGCAGTGTACATGTCAATTCAGAAAATCTAATGCTTACTTTCAGTTTACTGATGATTTTACGAAGCAAAATTTTCGAAACACCAGTCCATTCACCAAATCAAAACATAATTGCTCAGAGAAGGTTATGGTTCTGGCATAGATCGAATAGTGTTGTTGATTGAATAGCATGCAGACTTTCACCAGTGAGAAAAACACAACATTTTGACTACACTTAAGCTTCATCAGGCTATGCTCAACAGGGATAACTTATCTGGGATTGGAAATCAATGCCAAAGTTGTCCCAACCACAACTCCGGACATCCAGGTTATCCCCGGCATGGCACAAGTCCCAGGTCCAGGATCAATGTCCGATCTGTCCCAGGACATCCATGGACATCCCAGGTTAGTCTTGGGTCACCCCAGGACATCCCAGGACATCCTAGGACATCCATGGACATCCTAGGTTAGTCTTGGGACATCCCAGGACATGCCAGGACATCCCAGGACATCCTAGGACAACCATGGACATCCCAGGTTAGTTTTAGGACATCCCAGGAAACCATGGACCTCCCAGGTTAGTCTCAGGACATCCCAGGAAGTGTCTGAGTATGTTAAGAATACTCTGACATTTGACGGCAGTCCCAGATAGTTGTGATGCTCAAGAGTAGTTGAAACGTCGTGTTTTTCACAAATTCCCACTGGTGAAATTCAATAATCTAATTCCGATTCCCATAACAAAGAGTTTCTCACAACCAATTGTGACTCCATTAATTGTTACGGAATGGACTGCACCGCATGACACCCCGAAACTTACTGTAACTCCCGAGAAGTTCGTCTCATGGTAGCTTTCTCTCAGCACGCACCCCATTTTACTGTTGTCATACTCAAAGTCTTCCAGTGGAACAAGAGATCCCGGAACATCCTCACAGCCGCTGGTATCGTTGTTCTGTATTCGTGTGAGAGCATTGTCGAGCCCCACTGCTATGGCCCACATGGCATCGTACGAGAGACCAAATCGACTGTACGGATTGTATCCCTCAGCAGCTGCTTGGTCAGCATAAAGACGCTCGAATTCTGCTGGGGTCTGGAGACAAATGAAGACAAGCCATAATTATTAGCCAGTACTAGCCACAGGAAAAAATGCGGCAATGGATGGGCACCATCACTGTTAAAGGTGCTCCGAGTTCGTCCCATCTGCTTGCCTGTTTGAGTCCATTGCGAGACAACTTTAAAATTTGAATTCGGCTGTTGTGGCAGTTTTGGAGTGCCAGTATACATATGGGGTGTGTACAGGAAATATTTCCTGTGTGTACAGGAAATACATTATAAGTCCCACGACAGACTTGAAAAGGCGAGTGGATGATACGAACACGGAGCAACTTTGAGGCTGGCGGTGTCTATCCACGCCCACATCTACAGGCTCCCACATTGCAAAAAGTCATTTTGGGAAGGAGGCTAACATAAATACAAATACTTAAGTTCATTGGCACTTACTATTCCTGACAAGGTTTCCGCGGTCCTGTCTTCTCTGATGAAGAAGCCACTGGGTATGATGGTCAGTCCTCGGTACAGCACCGTCACGAGCTGATCTTCGGTGCAGGGGACGGTAGAGTCTGCACGGGGTACCCACCAGCCCTCTCCCCAGTTTATTGTTATCCACACATACCTGGGACCATACAGCCCTCTGCGATATGCCTGTCAAGAAGGAAAGTTGGTACAGAGCTGTCAAGAGTTCATGCATGCAGCGTTGAGACATTTAAGGAGTGTAGTGAACTCCCGTGCGGGGCATCTCAGTAATCTCAGCATTATGACATAAAATTGATGCCGAGATTCGAAATCCTTTGTTTGTGGCGCGGTTTTGCCGCAAACCGGAAGGTTTCTTCCGAAAACCGGAAGGCTTATTTTTGAGAATCAGCTATTCTTCTGAAGACGCAGAAGGCTTCTTCCAAAGAGGGCTAGCTTTTGTGTGTACCTAAGTTTCCGAAGAACGGTGCAGCTTCACCTACAGACTTTCCAGGCCTTCTAGAGCTGCAATTGTTGGGTAAATCTGGCACCATGAAGGAAGTGGTTCGGCAAAATGCGCATCATTTATAAAGCGTGTGTTCTGCTATGCCATAATGCCCAATATCACAATATATAGTAGAAGCCTTGGCACAACAAATGATAGATGAGCTTACGTACTTCACAAACAACATTTTGGCTTGGCCCAGGATAGGCATTGATGAATATTATTCGATAGTCTTCATCCTAACCATTTTTTGTACGTGTGTGTGCAAATGTGTGTGCACGAATGAGGAGAGAGAGTGAGAGAGAGATTAACATTGTGAATAATTTTTATCTTGTTACTTAGAAAATACAGAAGTTGCTCGCTATTAGGTGCACGCACCAATATCTCCGCAGGAAGAAAATATGCACCTTCGTATAAGCACCATAATGACATTCTTTGAATAGGAAATGTGTTTCATTTCGAATTATAGCTTCCGTAGAATCGAAATGGCAGATTTCTGGAAGAAGACTTCAGCACTTAATAAGTCTCGAAGCTGAACCTACCAGTGGATATGCACCTTAAGTGAGCTGCACCTAATGACGCACAACTACAGTATTACATGAGAGTGTACACTCCTCTGATTATACTGCACAGGTGGTACGGTACCCTACACAGCTGCCTCACAGTCGCGAGGAGTCGACTGGACATACATCCCCCTCCGGAGAGGATCAGGTTCGTCCATAAGTGGTCTCTGTCCATATTCCAGACATTGAAGAGATACGTAGGCTGTTCTTTTCTCAAACTCACAATGTGTTATCAGTGTAGAATAGTAGTTAAGGTGTGTGAATTTGAATATGCCCATGACGTATAAGTTGTAGAAATATCATCATCATGCACATTAACGTTGATATATGAGAGTGCTTTCAGCACCTTAGTAAACTTTACTTACCCAATTGAAGAGATCACTGAACGGAAACGGAACGGTTGACTCAAGTACAAGGCTGTGGAGTCTCAGGTTTCTGATTGTCGCAACTTCTTGCAGACTGTTGAGCACCTACAGAAAAATAAGTTTATGAACCAAAATTTGTGGTGTAAATGATTACATTAATAGAATCAGAGGAAGTGAAAGCTACCATCTTCAGAATCGAATCCAGGTGACCACAAGGCCGTGATCGCTGTTGTCTACTGATGCTTACATGCTGAAACTCACCGCGCTGGCAAAGTTGTGAGCACTGTACCAATTTCTTGTCTTCCTTTTGGCCGCCATTGCTAGCACTAGCGATCGACTGAGTGTGGTGACCACGTGGCATGTGCGTTAATTGTAACGAACTGCTTTACTTAGCTTGCACTACAGTGAGTCGGAACCGGGGTTGCAATGGCTACCAGGAGTGCGGTTGCCCCTCAAATCAGAGGAAGTAAAAAACTGGTATCTTCAGGAATTGAACCCGGATGCTTCAGCTGCTCGAGCTGAAACTACTAAGCTACGATGTCAGACAAACACCATCCGCCCTACCTCTGATTATACTGCACAGGTGGTTACCACTACACAGCTGCTTCACAGTCGCAAGGAGTCGACTGGACACACCTCCCCCTCTGGAGAGGATCGAGTTGGTTAAAGACATAAACTCCTTGTAGCTAATTTGACCACCTGTTACCATCAGGTCCATGGTCACTTTCGCAGGAGAAAACTTTAATTACACCTTTCAGCAAAAGCATATCTGCCTGGATTGACATCCAGAAATCTGAAAATGTTGTTCAACGAAAATCTATTTCAAACAGTTCATGCAAAATACACCAACTATACTACTACCCTCATTCCCAGGCCTTCTCACCCGAGCATTTGTCACTTGCAGTACCCGCATGATAATACCACAAGTGACAAACGCTGGGGTGAGAAGGCCTGGGAATGAGGCTATGAATCATCACACTCTTACCGGTACAAACAGTCCGTTCGACTCCGTAACAACTGCGATCTGCCTCCAGTTGAACGTTTCAGCCAGTTCTGCCACGGACACTCCCATGTTAGTGTAGACCGGCATGGTACGGAAGAAACTCCTGAACTTCCGCCTGTTGTTCAGAGTCAGTGACGCTGCAGCATAAGCCATCTGGGCCAAAGGTCAAAGGTCAAAGTACATATGCATGTAAACAAAAGGAAGACACATGGTGGTACAGTGGGATATGTCTATGGTGGTGACTGTTCAAGGCAGCAACCTCTGTAGTATGGCCTCTTGTTTACAACAGCCAGATTGCAAATTTAATCAAATGGCCTATCCCTGAGTTTGAGTTAGCCGTTATGGCCACTGTTTAAGGCAGCCTCGTCTCTATTGTGGCTGGTCCAAGTTGTACCAATTTTATCTGCTTAACTTAAACAGTCACATGTCTATAGTGGCCTAAAATACTGCTTGGTCCCATGGCGACCGACGGCTCTGACCAGGTTCCAACTCCTAATTGGGGCGAGCGTGAGCGAGCCCCACATAGACGAGTTCAATGTGAATTTTCTTTATTTCTATATTTCTATATATATTTCTATATATATTTCTATATTTCTATATATATATATATCGTACGTCGTGCCGTAAATCACTTCCTGCTCGTATTTTGCGTGTTCTTGCGTCATGCGTTATTTCCATTGATATCGTCCAACTGAGACGCGAACTATGAACTGTGTACCTCAACAAGGCCTTGCAAGGATGGAGACTATAGTGGGGCGGTGAGTGGCTAAAGCATTTCATGAAGACGGGGAGAGCGCTTCAGTGAGACCAAGGGAGGTGATCCTCCTTGAACTCACAATCCCCTATAACTCGCCGGAGTCCCTTTCAAATGCTAAGCCATGCAACTGCTCAGAGGATGGGAAGTTGACTGCCCTGCACACGGTAACACTAAACTCACTGTGACCAGTCATGACAGATCTGGCATCAGCAGAGAACGAGGAAGTCATCCTCGGTGGCAACAACAGAGACAGAGACCGCTCCTGGACCTACCTGCCAGACTGCTTCAACGCTGTGAAGTGCATGCACGAGTGTCATAACTTCTGGTGTGATCTGTGTCGTTAAGTTGTGTTATGCTCCCCGTCAGACTCACATTCTGATGACATGCACATGCAACTGCTCCATGCACATTCAGCACAATGTCATGCAACTGTTCCATGCAAATTCAGCACCTGCATGTACTCGCTCACGCTCGCCCCACAATGTCCTGCATTCCCCTAGTTTAAATCTAATTTTAATTCCCTGTAGCTGACATGACAGTACAGCCTGACACCCACTTAATGCACATGTACATCCTGTATACAGTGGCTAGCTTTGATCTCCCCATATAGAACACCCACAGGCTAGACAACCCACTTAAAGGTTATGTACTTCCTGTTTCCATAGGGACAGCTGTATCAGCTGTATCCTGTACAATCGCTTTACACAGCTGACACAGCAGGGTTTTATAAACACCTGTTGACACTGCTATAGACTTGGGCGGATTATTCCAGTTTTTGTCTCGGCACCGAAGTGCCGAGACACAGTGCTGGATGTGTAGGTACGTACGTACGTACGTGTGTACGTACGTACGTACGTACGTGGTACGTCGCTTTTCGCAATGCGCCCGCGCAAGTGCTGCATGCATGCCTTAATAGGGTGTCAAACGTATTTATAGCCTGCAAGTAGATCTTTAAAATTGATTATGGGTTTGAATGGCTGCTCATGAATCCTCTTACCAAGACTGCTGCTATGTAGCTCTAATACTTAATTCAGGACAATGAATACTCACCGGCCCATCCAGTGTGCTGCACTCAGCCATCCCAAGTGCATACTAAAGCTCACTCAGCTCTAGCTAGCTAGCTATAGGCCTATAGATAAGTGCTGAAAGAATTGGCCGAGGTGTTGACTAACTTACATCAAGCCCAGACACGACCATACTGCTTTCACCCTTTGGGTGAACATTCCGACCCACCCCTTGCTCACACAGAACCTCCAAGGATATTGACACTCACTTGAGCTGAAAGTCTCGTAGCTAACAGGTTTTGCAGTCATAATAAAGGGTTAAGCAGCTGCCATGTCCTCTGCATGATTCTAGCTGATACCAAGTCGTGCCGAGACACATCAAGTCTTTTAAAGACTCACTTGTTCTACCTATGATTCCCCTAAAACTACCCATAATCTAGTACCTATTATTCTCGGCTCAATTCAGGCAGTGAAGGACGCTCAACAGTGACCTCACTTCAACGTCGGAGGAGTCAATGTGATCCGAATCAGACTCCACACTGGGTCTACTGAACTACCAGTACCACTGCTGGCAGCCATCAGGAACTAGAACTAGCAAACTATTTATGTAGCATGCGAAGTGGCGGCTGTGTACGTGTGCACGTGCACATTGATTGAATGAATATAATTCCACACCTATTATTCCAGAATCTCCCCACTACCTATTATTCCCAAAATTATTCCTGAATAATCCGCCCAAGCCTACACGGCCACTGCAGTAGCATTGATCCAGAATCAGTCTAGTAGCTAGCTACTCTCTGCCCGGCCGGTCAAGCAGGCACGTGGTGAAGCCACGCATGGAGGGCGGAGAGGGTCAAGCAAACATTACACTTGATTGTGTTTCAACTGACCAATCAGATCTCACTGAAGCGATTCATTCCATTCATGACTCTCATGGTTGTAAACTGAGCCGCTCACGTTCGATCAGCTCAGCGGAGAGTGTCTAAAAGCCTACACTTGAGCTAAACTAGTCCAACCTAGATGCCTCCAAGAGTACAGAACTCGTCCTCAACTCTAGCTGGCACTTCACCGGTTCACAGGGTACATGTAATTGGCATTCCAGAGAAACGTGATCTTGTGCAATGGTTGCTAGACCCTCTCTATAGCCTCGTTCCCAGGCCTGGGAACGAGGCTAAGACCCTCTCTGCCTTTGGCTAGACTGATCCAGAATGTGCACATGATAACCTTGTGGTAAAACCTGACCACATTCCTATATTCATATTCTGGCAGAATATGAATATAGGAATGTGGAATAGGAACTGAGGTGAGTCTAGAGTAGCAAATGATGATTACACTCCTTCACGCTATCACCACTGCAGCATCAGCAGCTGCCACAGTGCAGCAGAGGCAGAATGAATGTGCACATAATAACCGTGTGGTAAAACCTTCTAGTGCTACTCACGTGACCCTCAACGATCGACGCCTCAGAATCGATCATGTGACTGAACATTAAATCACTTAATTAATGCACACTTTAGATAATGGAATTTTGCCAAGCCCTTTTCTGGGTACGAGGTTAAGGTGAAGGAGGGGATTTCCGGATGGTAGGGTAATTCCAGACACGCCCTCGCATTCACTATTTCAGCAATTCCGTAAATATACCCTCCCTACCTTTGAACTTTCCAATGCTGTACTGTTGTTAGTAAAACTGTTGCTAGAGAGAGAAAGCTGCAGGAATCCCCCTACCGTCCGGAAATCCCCTACCGCTGGAAAACCTCTCCCTTGACTTAGCTGCATGAGTACTAACAGCTAGAAGCGTATGAGTTACCGAAGGTGGCTCATGTGCTCCTGGTACTAACCTGTGGTACATTCCAGTGGTGGCTGATCTCGGCAACAGGAATGGCGGCGACAGAGCATCCACAACACAGCATGGCCACATACTGCGGCTGCGAGGAGTTGAAGAGTCTTGAAAAGAAGACATCCAGGGAAAGTGTTCGCTCGCACTGCAGAGTAGAAAAAACAATAGAATGGTGCTAGACAGGTAAACATACAGATGACAAAACCTTTTTGGCAGTTTTGTCGTCATGGCGATAAGTGGGCATCACCGACAAGGTCTGATTATAAGCATTAGGCTAAAATGTGTTTACAGATAGGAGTGAGATACGGCACAGCGATTATTTTCTCATAATTATCACCGACATCATAACAATTGCATCAGTGTTTCGCAATCTAGTCTCATTCCCAGCCCCCGAACGTGCACCTGTGGGGTCTGGGAACGAGACTATTTGCAATCTATAATCAAACTATCCCTAGATGTGGGACTGCACTGTAAAATGAGAAGGTTTTAATCAGCCTCAGGTTACTTCAGATGTAGCCTCGTTCCCAGGCCTGAGATCTCGGGCCTGGGAACGAGGCTACTTCAGATGCATCCCAGTGCCTCCACTGTGGTACGTAATCCCAGAATGTGCACACAAGTGCAGCCTACTTTCTTTCTACTAACAGCATGAGAGGAAACCTGTTAGCCTATCAACCTTCTTATTGCAAGTAGCGAGGCGAGATAAGTGCATGCTAAATTGGAGAAGCTTAAATGTAACATTCCTGGTATGCATATGCCTCCTGGTATGAGCTCAGACCCGGGATCCCGAGTATGAAACTAGAGTCATGGTTTCTGTAAATACATTAATAGTGCTGCATTGGAATCCCTTCTAATATGGATACCACTCGGCACAAACTATGCGTCTTGATCCTCATTTCAGGCGGAGAATACACACAAGTAGCTTAGCTTGTTTAGCTATACTGCCCCCTCATTCTAACACACAACACAACACAACAACAACAACACAGCCAGTCTGGTGCCGGGCAGCTCTCTGAGAAGAGGTCTGACGGACTCTGTTCACATTAGCATGCACAGTGCGGTCACGACAGATTTCTCTTCAGACATAGAATCTGATACGCTTCAGCGATCTCGTCTCCCTCACTGCATCTGTGTCAGTCCAGTACAGCTCCCTACTCAGACGATCGTGCTACTTGTTGTGCAGCAAGACGATGCAGATGCGTCTGATGTGGTTTATTGCGTAGCATGATTGTATAGCCTTCTACCTGGAAGTAGGTACTATAGGCCTATTGAATGGAACATTAGGTCATAGGTATTAGCCTAATACCTATGACCCAATGTCCCAATGCCCAACACAAAATATGCTTAGCTGGAAGCATTGTAATCATAATTGACAATACAGCGTTTCTTTTGGTACATTCAAATTCCTGCCTGAAAACTGCCCAATGTTACCAGACAGATTTTCTGTAGGAGCTTGGCACAAGACTACATCTGACTGTTCATATTATGGCCAGGTGCTTACAAACTTCTCCTTACGTTGAAAACAGTGTACTTGTATTGGAGTCAGTATTTGGCTCAGATGCATGGCTGTGAAAGGTCATCTTGGGAAAATGCTTCTTGGGTGTGTCACCACTAACGTGCTTTGTAGGTAGATTAAAATCACCCAGTCTAAACCTTAGATACATACCAACGAAACTCCAAAGACAAGCAACAATCATTCTTTCTCTAAAATACACATGAAGTGTTTTAAGTGCACCTCCATATACGTACTTCGCCTGAGCTTGCTATTTCTTGCCTTATTCAGCAAATGGACGCGTAAACAGCAGGTGTGTATGCATATCTCTATACTTCCTGCGCAGCCAAGTTAAAATTAATTTTTGCTGCATGCATGGACTGTTTTAACTAAGTGTTCTTGTAGTACAACAACTGACAGACCACATATTGCAGCTAATTTCCAAGACCCTGCCTATATACATCCTTGAGGTTACAATTTGTGGCACAATAGCTATGTCCATAGTCAATGGCTTCCAAGACGGTAGAGCCAGGCATAAATCATTATCATCACCAGGGGAGCAGAAAATAAGTGAACTATAACACGCTGAAAATTGGAACTCATGATCATGGATCAGTCCTCTTGATAGAGGCTCCGAACTGAGTTGCTGTGCAAACAAGAATTCCAACCATTGCAGTCCCATCTCTCTCTCAGCCATAACTATAGCACCAATACAGTAGCCTCGTTCCCAGGCCGTCTCACGCTCTGTCTTTAGCGGCATACATGACCTTTGAACCAAGCGCCCGTCTGAATGCTTGTCTGTATGTGGCTAACAACGGAGCGGGAGATGGCCTGGGAATGAGGCTAGCTATTGCCTCTAGCTAGGCTGTAATCCGGACTATTCCTAAAATCCCAGAGTCCTGTTAGTCCTACACAAAATTTAGCAAACAACTTGGTTACTGCATAGGCCTGGTACATTTTCACAAATACAGTGCTAGCGCTTGGAAAATAATACAATTATGATAGGGAGCTAGTGAAGTTTACTCAAGCACCAGATTTCGTTTCCAGCTGTAATTAGCACGAGGTCGTGTGCCAGCACGATGATCCATTTCTCCCTCATACACAAGACAAGTACTGCAGCTTACCATAGAGTTCCCGACGTCAGTAGTGTAGTTTAGCAGGTACCCGGGAAGGATGGTGGAGTCGCTGTTGATGCGTTGGAGTGCCAGGTCTACGGCTGGAATGGCGCCCAACGCAGTGTACTGGTCAGAGTGCGCCGTGACAAAGGAGAAGTACAAAGTCTTCGGCTGACCGCTGGCAAGCTCGAGGCACGCAATCAGACCGATGAAGAGGAGAGACCACGGTACAGCCATTATCATCGTCACCTGTGACCAGATGGAAAAATAAGGCGTGGTACTGTCAACGATCAACAAAAAAGTTGCAATACTGTCTCAATTCCAGACCGTAACTTGGCGTAAGCGCCCCGCGCGCGCCGTGTGCGTGCGGACTTTGTGGGGTGGGCGGGGCTCGATTTGCAGAGTGAAGAGCAATGCTTTGTTCATAGATAATATACCATACTTTATTGGACATAGCTAGTCCCGAAGCCTCTAGACTACTAAATATGTCATTGTGTACTTGATCAATGTCACTCCTTTATAACATTCATTTTCAATTTCAGCTACTGCTGTAATGTGAACGTCTTGTACTTCTATCAAGTTAATCTGCTATAGCCAGTGACTCCAATCCCACAGCCAGTCTTCCTGCTCCTGATTTAAATAAATTATGCAGACATAGAAACAAATGCTGTGGATTGCAAATTACTTTGTGGCAATGCAATGCACATCCCCCCGGGGCACTTCCTCAATTAGAGGTAAAGTCCCCCCCTTGAAACCGTACGTCTAGAGCTATAATACCCCGCGTAACAATGTCTTAACCGCAGTTTATTGAAATTGAAGTTACATCCACTCAACACACTCTGTGCTGTCACCAGCCACCGGAGGGTCTGGGAACGACACAGCATGGCCACTTCAGAGGACGAGCTTGCGCCATTTGCACTGAAGAACGTTCAAGGACTTGACGCAGGCGAGAGAAAAGGGTTGGGTGCTTATGGAGCGGTGTGCGAAGTCACTCTCAACGGACTTCCTTGCATCGCCAAGCGTCTACACTTTATGGACCTGAAGGTCCTGGCAAGAGAGAAAGTATGCATTCAGGAAAAACCCCGGCGCAATGAGTGTGTCCTTCACACAGCCAACCAGCAGTCTCCACAAGTTCACGAGGTTACTGTCTATCACCCAGGTATCATGCAGATCCAGAAAAGGAGGGAAGCTATTGCGAAGATGGGAGACATACTTGAGAACCGCCTCTATCAGGCACTGGTTATATGTATGCAAGACAGCACTAAGCAACGACCGATCTCACATGAGTTGATGAAAAAGATGTGCACAAGTTATCCCCAAAGTGTGACAGAATCTTCCAGTGATGGAGGGAAGGTATGTGCTGTCACAAGTACAATGTCATAATTATATTGTACGTAGCAAATGTTTAAGGATGTCCTCCTATAAGTGTGACTGCATCTTGCATCAGGAGAAGTATTAGTACTACATACAGTCCAATTTCACTTTGAGACAGCACCTAGCCTTCAGCTTAACTATTGCGAACTGCATGCCTCCTAGCCTCATTCCAAGGCTGTCCCATGTGAACAAAATGAAATTTCCGTACTGTAAGCGATGATAAGCTGGCTGATGGCCTGGGAATGAGGCTACATGCCTCCAATATTGCATGTTGTATAAACCAGTAGTACAGCAATTTTTAGTATTCTTGCAGTATCCATGGCCACATTCAGTACCAATCAGTAGTGTGACACTGAAACTGGATAAGTTATTAGTGAAGGGGGTATCCCTAACTGAACTGTGTAAACTTAATGTCATACCCCCCCTCCCCCCCCCCCCCCCCCCCCGAAGTGATGGCTTAGCCCCCAATGTCATTCATGTTTCTTTGCTGAGAATAGCAAGTATCTGGTAGCTACCGTAAGCGCTCTAAATTTGCGCCACTATAATTCTGCGTCAAAATTGACGACGGTAATTTCTAATTTTGCATCAAACTTTATAAAATTTACCTTGTGTCCATTCTACTGTTGTGTCATTTTGAGTGAAGTGTTCAGTGGCCATGATGGCTTGTATTGGGTGCGATTGTGGGTGTAAAAAGTGCAAGCAGAAGCTGTAGAAGGCTGGCGATGTCATCTGGCACGGTGGAGACAGTGGATCCTTCGAGTGCTCGCTGTCGCTACTTGCAAAATCAGTGGACTCTACTACCTTTCGAGGTCTCCGCGATCACCGCTTGAGTTGCTCTGCACTCGAAGTCCAACGAATCAGCAGAGGTCCTTCTGTACTTGTAAAGAAGGCTGTACCGATGATTATAGCAGCCATAGTGCTCGCAAACAAACTCTTCCAACAATTTCTAATTATGTGTCCCATTAAGCAATTTTTCTGAAACGTATTTTCTAATCTTGCGTCGTCTGGAAAAATAATGGTGACGCAAATTCAACACCCCACCCATTAAGGTTTCGTGATACCAACATACTAGCTAGGTAATCAGGGCAGCACAATGCAAGAGAGAACATAACACAAGTGTTCCAGTTGCAGTGTGCACTCTAAGACCTTAATAGCACATACTACACTTGTGTACTAACAACAGTTGTGTGCTACTCCATGGAATGTAATGTGAAATTGTATTGCCATTAGCATTCAGGTGTGGCACTGAAAGTGAAATGCATATCGCTGTGCAGGAATGTGGGTTTAATTTCACTTGGAAACTGTGGCCAAACAATACTCCTACATTATGGGAACTGTATGCTACCAGGGCTGTTGTATGAAGCACTAGTACAGCAAGTTTCAGTACGGAATAATAGTCAGACTTGTGAGAATAATAGGCATTAGTCTCACATTACAGCTTCCTGTTTGCATAGCCTAGTTCCAAGGCCAAAGATATTGCACACGAAATGATTAATGCCCCATCATAATTATGTAGCAGGATACATTATCACATATCCTGCAAAATTTACAGCCACAATGTTTCCAGGCCTTGACACATCAACAGGTAATCACCAGCAAGCAACGATTTTTAATTCTCTGTAAGTTTCTGGACAATCTGTGTCCACTAAACCATAACCTTGGAGAGAAATACCAAGCATAGTTGGGAGTAATATAATATAGGTCTACTTTGAAAGCATAATAGGCATGAATGACGAGCATAAGCAAAACAAGTATATAGGGCTTACTGATCCTGTAAAATCATAATGAAAAGAACACAACTGTTGGTACACAAGGGGTTGAGTTACTACCACAATGTATTGAGTGGGAGAGTCCACTGCAACTGAGCTAATTAATGGCTTGTTTCAACTCGGTTCTTTTTGCAGTGGCATGCATGCTGTGCGTATGCACCTTATGGAGACAGTTGCTACTGCTCCGTGTTGCACTGGATTGAAAAATACAACAGAATTACAATCTTCCACCTTGCATATCAAATTACAATGATTGTGGTGGTACACTATTGGCCGAACGAAATTAATAAAATTTACAATGACATAAGTCTTACCAAAAATTTCTGAGGGGGTTGGCAATCTAAACCTAAGAAGGATTTGTTTGTCTTCCAGGTTCAGGAGATACATACTGACATCCCCTTCTCCACCAACAATCTGGTTTACCAGCTCAGTCTGATTATCTACCATGACCTCCACCATTTCCCTCACTACTGTGGATAACAGTAGTGGGGGGTGGACCACCCGCCATCCATGGTCCTTGACTACCATCATCTGCAGCAACTGCAAGGGAGTCATTCAACAGTCAAGCCTCAATGGAAGACACACACTCTGATACAGAGTAGCCTTGCTACCAGGTCTCCTGGGAACAGGGTCACCTCTGGGATCGCTCTTGGGAGAGTCGTATCACTAGTTGTGTGTGTATGTAGGGAAGGCAAAGCCCCTTGACAATTTGAGCAGAAAAGTCCATCAAACTTATTATAAGAATGTATATACACTCTCTGCAGTGACTGTAAGTGCTAATATGGCATTCAACATCGAACTACACATAGCTATTTGGTGCATAATTATAGGCCTCAACATATGAAGCAAAGAATTTGTCTGTCATTTTACTTGGTATTAATGTTAGTTTTGTAATGTTCGTGTACTCTGTTGTTCTGTATTTAAGTCTAGCAGTCTAAGTATTGTCACACATGGATCCATGGTTCTATATACAAAAGGTTTGCCATCAATCTACATGCACTAGATATCAAAATGCTATCTAGAACAGACTCAGATTGGAGAGGTGGGTTGGAATGAAGGTGATCAAAGACATACAAACTCAGAGGATATGGTATTAAGCAATTGGAAGTACAAGGATTGTATACAGTGCATGGTCTAATTCATAATGTATAACTTTCGCCACTGATATACAGCTCTCACAATTATGGCTAAGCGTTACCTGTGACATTAATTTTAGCAAGATCCAGAGAAGAGGTGTCTAAGGGTTTTCCTGGAATTTGGAGCTCTTATTTAGAATTGCATAACTAATAATTTGCAATACATGTCATCACGATACACAGTCACAACACTCAGTACATGTCACCAGGTTTATCAATGTATATAATTATCGCATGTGTGCAATTCACTGCATTGACAACACTTGCAGGACATCTTTACTAACAAATTAATTATTGCATACAATAGAAATAGGCTGATGGGCTGACTTTAGATGTAGCATCTGGGTCAGACTCCGATACATAGCTAGTCCAGGAGTACTACTGCTACTAAATTTCATTTGTGCACTTGATGTTACTTCTCCATAACATTCAGTTTCAGTTAACGGTACTGCTGTGATGTGTGTAACCCAAAATGGCTTTCAAGCCTCCTTGGGTTTTTGGTCTACATTTTGTGACTGGTGAAACTACAAACATCTAGCTATAGTAGCAATTCACTATTATTATAGCTAAATGTCTCATTAGCAGGCAATTGCAATATATATAATTCTTGCAGGAATCCCACAAGACAATCACTGAACCAGATTAATAACCAAGTGTTTTAGCTAATTCCTCCAGCAGTAATTCTGATTCAGATGGAACTGCACCTGATGAGAACAGAGATGTATGATGCATGGTTAACAGTGTGGGGTTGAGAGCATTATGATGACATTGTTGGAGACAATCTTATGCATCTGCAGCTGATGCCTGCAGCAAGAAGCTGAGTTGCCAGTTGGAACAGAGTATGCACAACACTAAGGGAGATATTCACTTCATGCGTGTAATATACATAGCATTTCCACGCCCCTCCCCTCTTCCTTCCCGTGCACCTTTTCCCTATTCATGCTCTTCCTCTTCCCTCTTCTGCTATAATATTATATCTCACCTTGTAACTTCTACTCTATTGGAAACTATACTTGCACGACCACACCTGCCTGCCGCTGTACCATGGGAATGATGCCTTGAAATTTGCTGGAGATGTCTGATTAATTAATTAATTCCTTTGGTCCTTTATTGTATATTAAACTTTATCTTCTTTTGTACAGTAGTCTTATTCTGTTATCTACTGTATAATGTAACATTGTTACATTAATTTAAACACGTATACTGTTTTACTGTCATAGAAAATAATGAGGGTGATGAGCATTGTTTTCTTATTAATTAATTGACCTCTCCAGCAAATTTCAAGGCATCATTCCCTTGGTACAGCGGCAGGCAGGTGTGGTCGTGCAAGTATAGTTTCCAATAGCCCCCGTCGCCCGCCGGATACATTCCTCGAAACTAGAGTAAAATGCTCTCCCCCCCCGGCCCCCCCCCCCCCCCCCCCCCCCCCCCTCCCCTCCCCTCCCGAAACAGCATGCACCACCCACCTGAAACCCTAGTTGAAGTTACATCCACTCATAAACTCTCTGTGCGGTCTGGGAACGACGCTAAAATACAACTGAATATGGCCACATCAGATGACGAGCTTGCGCCATTTGTGCTGATGAACGTGCAAGGACTTGACGCAGGCGAGAGAAAAGGGTCGGGTGCTTATGGAGCGGTGTACGAAGTCACGGTCAACGGAGCTCCGTGCATTGCCAAGCGCCTACACGATATACTAGTGGACCCGCGTGTCCCGGCAAGAGAGAAGAATTGCATCCAGAAAAAATTCCACAATGAGTGTGTCCTTCTGAGCAAATTGCGGCATCCACATATTGTGCACTTCGTTGGGGTTCACTACGGAGAGAACCTCTCCCTGATCATGGAGTGTCTCCACACCGATCTTGCCAGCTTGCTGGAAGACCGTTTC
The DNA here is from genome assembly GCA_963931865.1 of Axinella damicornis. Classification (NCBI taxonomy): domain Eukaryota; kingdom Metazoa; phylum Porifera; class Demospongiae; order Axinellida; family Axinellidae; genus Axinella; species Axinella damicornis. Next base: position 11,395,092 of record OZ007512.1, read on the forward strand.
ATGAAGAGGGTTATCATTCCTTTATCCACCAAGCTCTCCATTCTTCTTGATGTCTCGTATGGACTGTTATACCTCCACACGCACTCTCCAAGTATCATCCATCGTGACCTCACTGCACCAAATATTCTGGTGACTGATGATATGCGAGCCAAAATAGCTGACCTTGGAGTATCAAAGCTCCTAGATCCGCACACACAGGCCACTAAAACTCAGACCAGGGGACCTGGAACTTACTTTTACATGCCGCCCGAAGCATTACGAGAAACAGCACTTTACAGCTTGAAATTGGATATCTTTTCGTTCGGGCATCTCATATTGTACACGGCCAACCAACAGTTTCCACAAGTTCACGAACTTACCGTCTATCACCCAGGTATCGTGCAGATCCTGAAGAGGAGGGAAGCCTTTGCCAGGATGGGAGACAAGCACTGTCTCCATCCACTGGCCACCCAGTGTTTACAAGACGTACCCGAGCAACGACCGAGCACATATGAGTTGAATGAAAGTTTGAAATGGCTGTGCACAAGTTATCCCCGAAGTGTGGCAGAATTTTCCAGTGATGGAGGAAAGGTATGAAGTACATGGGTATATAGCTATATACCATGGCATAGTCTCTCACTAATACGTCCCCTTCAAGTAAACAACCTTGCTCCCTCCTCATTAACCCCCAAGTTCTAACATGGGTTTGCCCCATGGTGATTGTCTTCCAGAATATCTCAACTACACGTGCATAATTATAGTATATACATTATAGTCCGTGAATCTTTTGAGTTATTTAGAAAATCTGGTTTGATGATATCTATCAGCTTAGCCAATGAAGTAATCAATCTTTCATGGTGGTTTCATGTCCCTCTGAGGATGTACATAATAGAACCACCCAGTCTTCCCTTCATCTCCACTCACCAAAAGCATATCTACGTATGCTGTTGCCACTGACAATGCGAGTTGTCTCGCTGCCTGATCTATAGCTAGATCTGTAAAAAGTAACAGCATACTCGGGAAATTTCTCGTGGCACATGACCACTGTTGTTGCTGTCCTTCTGGAAAGCTATGCAGCAAAGTCGTTATTAGCTCTTGCTGCAGCCATACTAATTTGTGGGGGCATATAGTTGAGTGACTATCCAAGCAAAACCTCCTCCCCACTTTAGCATTATAGCGTCCAAACTAGTAGGCGCATGATTGGGAGGCTACAGTACACGTCATGAGTGCAGGAGATACTCAAAATCGGCCATTCATGGGATTTTGAGCATTCAGGTGCAATACTGAAAATGAAATGCATATCGCTATGCAGGAATGTGGGTTTAATTCACTTGGAGACTAAACAATACTCCTGAACTGCATGCCACCAAGGCTGTTGTATGAAGCACTAGTACAGCAAGTTTCAGTATGGGAATAACAAGGGAAGATATTCAGATTTAATGGGCATTAGTCTCATGTTACAGCTCACTGCCTAGTTCCCAGGCAAAAGAAATTGTACACAAAATATATAGTCAATGCCCCATCACATGTAGCAGGATCCATCATCATCAAATCCTGCAAAAGTACATCCACAATGTTTCCATGGCAGATCAAGGCCTTGACACATCAATCGGCAGTAACAATCTTCTCTTTAAGACTATATTATGTTTCTGTCATGCTACAATACAGTATACAGACAATTCTTCTGTCCACTAAACCGTAACCTTGGATGGGAGTAATAGGTCAACTTTGAAAGGATAATAGGCATAATGCGTCAAGGCCTATTCAGTACTTGTTTTGTTTGCAGTGGGGATCTCCGAACCGAAGTGTGGATGTTTAGCATTAAGCTCTGACCCCTCCTCCTCTCCCTTCCTTAAGTATCTGCAAGCATCATGCCCTCAACCCCCCACCCCCATGACGTCATTTTGATGCTAAGCATACACTGAATCAGCTTGTAGACGCTCTCTATAAGAATCTTAGGCGGCAACTGGAAACATCTGAAGTATGTACATGTATGACTGTAAACTGTTATGCTATATATCTTCCAATCACAAATTGGCTATCATATTGCATAATCCCATTAAAAATTATCATTCCAGCAGCTTTAACCCTTTAACCACCGAATTCTTCCCACCAAGACAACACATTTTCATGCATTCAGCGCACACCACTTTCGTAGGTACTCCTCTCCCACAGCATTCGCTCCTCAGCGGCCAAACTTGGTGGGGCCCGCACACATGGAGAGACCTCTCTGGCAATACCGTTAATGATATTCATGACCCCCCACAAGCCCAGCAATCGGAGGTCAAAGGAGGATGTCAGCCGGATTTTCGCCCAGCATTTCCCTAAACTTGGGCCAGATCTGACTGATGGCACACCTTACACCACCAATTTGCAGGTTTTCTTGAGGCCCTGGGTGGGGTCTATGAATATCATTAGAATCAAAAATTCTCGGGTCAATGAATCTCATTAAAATCAAAAGACGCCCACGACAGGCCGAAGGGGGGGCTGCCGCCCCCCCTTCGAAACCCCCCCCGCTTGTACGTTTAGTGGGGGAGGCGCGCCGAAATCTGACCAAATTTTTGAGTTCGTGCCTTAAAGTCGTCCCTAGGCCCTCTGAAGACTTTTTGGTCTCTTTTTGGACTGGCGAGAAGCCCTACAAGTGCATAGGGTCTAAATGACGCATTTATGCGTCAATAGGGCTTAAAGGGTTAAGTTGCACTTCTGCAAGTAGGAGAAAGATGAAGTGGTACCAGACTCCCTAACCAAAGGGGGAATTGGCAATGTGATGTTGCTATTGCTTTTATTAACTCTTGAATGTTGACACAGAAATAAAACATTTCTGTATCATGGTTGTTCTGAAGCTATGCAGTACGAACGAACCATGTTAATGGTTATTCTCATCAGAATGTTGTATATATCACGTGCACTGCTGCACAGGTAACTTGTCTCCAGAGAGATATCAGTAGGCTTGAGGCACAGAAAGCTCAAATGGAGCGACTGCATCTGGACAGGGAGAGGCAGATGAGGGGACTCTTAGCGGAGGCTGCAAGGAACCAGCAGACTCAAAAGATGGAAGTTGACAAACTGAAAACTCAGGTGAGTAGATGTTTGTTTGAGATAGAAGCTCAGTAGAGTTAGTTTGGGTAAGATACACTTGAGTTTGACTACCATACCGTAGTTGCTTATTATTAGGCGCATGCACATATATCTCAACAGGAAGGAAATACATAGGCACCTATAAGTCAGATGCACTTAATTTCAAATGGCACTCCTCGAATAGGAAGTGCACTTCATTTCGAATTATAGCTTTTTCCACTCCGTAGATTGAAAACGGCAGAGTTTCTTGAAGAAGACTTCAGCGCTTAATAACGAGCAGCCGAGACGAGAGTTGAACCTGCGCCTAGCAGCAAATATGCACCTATAAGTGAGCTGCGCCTAATAAGGAGCAACCACGGTAGTTACATACAATTAGTAGCCATGTGTCATACCCAGTCTAACTGTATAATGCCTATCAATATCTCAAAGATATGTATGCTGTTTGCACAGTAACATCATACTGTGATACTATGGTAAGGAAGCCTTTGGAAGTTTGAATTCAGTAAAATTTAGCCATGCAGGAGACACAGAGAGATGGTGATAATAGATACCTATTACCCATACAGGTTGCTGACGTGGGTAAGCTCAACAGTGAATTGGTTTCAGAGAAGGAACGACTGAGGAAGGAGCTGGAGAAAGCAAGAAGTGAATCGGGGACATTGAGGAGGAAGAGGGTATCATCTGAAAAAGTTAGCAGCTACTCTGATATAATGTGAGGCAGCTTATGCCTACCATTAGCAGCTTGAATATATATAAGTAGCTATGTGTGGCATGTTTATGGCATGCAAATCTCTGCCCACCACACAACAGCCTGAGGATGGATTTGAAGTCAAGGCCATGATGTATAAACATCTGTACGAGGAAATGAAAAGCAAGAATGCTGTAAGTGCATGAAAAATGCTGCAAGAGCCGTTTGAGCAAAATCAAGGGAATTGAACTTTCTCCTGACAGTCTGCATACTGACAGCATGCAGTGTTTTTTCAGTCCTTTAGTAATAGGCAGATCTGCTATCTGCTACGTATGAGTTCTGTCCATGTGGTGATTGGCTAGAAATGAAGTTTACTCACACATTCATAGGCCACGCTACAGAAAAAATGTGGTCAGGTATCCATTGTTTGCGCACGTACGGCAATCCCGGTATATACTTCCATAAGGTTTACGACGGACCATATCTGGACAAAGTCTCAATGTAAACTATTCTTCCTTTCCCAAATGACACCCAAGCATGCGCTCTTCAGTGAGATGGGAGTGCATGCAGCAATACTGGCCTTCTGATCTTACTGCGTTTTTCTTACTTCCTGCAACATAGTTCGAAAACTGGATGTAGAATCTCGGCCAATCAAACTTGAGGTCTAAACGCCACACCCAGTTTGCAATTTGCGGCATGCATTTAGACACACATTGGTCTTGTGCCCAGACCCTGAAATGAGACAAACCACAGATCTGATCGGCCAAGGTTCTTCATCCGATTTTGAAATTGTGTTGCAAGAACTCAGAAAAACACAGTACTTCTCTTGTCTGTTGCCATAGATGGCATACAATCATGTAACTTGCCCCTCCCCTTTGGGGAAAGTAGAGAAGATGATGGTCAAGTTCAAATTCACACTGCTATCTTCGACAGTACGGAAAATAGAAAGGGACATCTGCAATTGTACGAGATTCAACTAGATCCCAAGGTTTTCTGCGGATCGTCACGCATTTGCGGATGCCTGACCACTTTCTCTTTCTGTGTGGCGTGGGAATGTAAAGTATAATGCCTCAATGATCAAATTAGGGGTGTGGTTATCTAGTCTGGATATTATTAGTGCACATATTTCCGGGATCGTTTCTGAGTAGTTTCATGTTCGTGTAGTGCACATACACTTTGTACAGATGCTAGAACAAGGCTACCCCAACCTAATTTAGTTACATGACAGTGATACAATCTCTGTACGTATGATTGCACAAAAATGTCCATGGACTGCACAGGAGAAACTAGCTGTAGATACAGGACTGGATGGGCACCGTCATCGTCAAAGTTGCTCCGTGATTGTACTGTCCACATGCCATTTGAGTCCATTTGAAGTTTCCTTTTCAGCAATTCCCTTGTATAGAGGAGTGCTAGTAGGTGTGGTCTATGCAGGAAATAATGTAATACTCAAAAGTGAAGTGGTCCCATGACGGGATTGAAAGGTGTGTGGATGGTGCGATCACGGAGCAACATTGACGTCGACAGTGCCTGTCTCTACAGTTAGTTTCACCTATGCTGGCCATGTTGTTATCGGAGAATATCCTGTAGGATCTACAAATGCAGGTGGAGATTCTGGAGTGTTACAGGCCACACAGAGAGCTTGTGTATAACGAGCCTCGAGTTCGACACAACACTTACCCAGCTGATAGCTACTCACTAACACAGCATCGTGTGAGTTACTCATGCAACTATACTACAATCATGTTCTCACTTGTCAAGTTTGTGCTAAGCGGCCAAATTGCCAATTCCCATACAACAAAGTGACCTCTGTGTACAAAGATACCAATTATCGGGATATCATTAATGAGTAGCTTGTACTAATACAAGCACTTTGTTAATTATGTGCACTGTCAGTGTTATAATTGTCTACAAGTAACTTCGTTTACTTTAGCTATACTGTAGCCTAGCATAAGCAGGGTTGGCACTGCAAAATTGATTATGGTTTTTCGTGCTTCTCTGCTTCATGAATAACCGCAGTAGTGTAGCAAGTAATCTTAGCTACATTGGGGAGGGGTACAGCCAAATGTAACCTCACTAGAGATCATTTTTACCCCGTGCACGCATGCGCGAAGCGGGGTTAAGCAATCGGTTTTGTCCGTCAGTCAGTCAGTCGTCTGTCAGGTGAAAAAATTGAAATCTTGCCATGCACATAGCTAGACCCTCATAAACAATCGAAATGGAGTCAAACAATAGCAAAACTGCTCTATGTGTACCTGACTGAAGTCAAGGCGCTCCGTTTCGCTGTATTTCGGCTATTTCCTACTTTTTATAACTATTCATAACATTGGCTCCACCTCTTCGTGACCTCAGAGTCCAATCAAGAACAGGACACGCAGTGTAGCTATTTGGAAACTTCATGCTTCGAGATGACCGCTAGGAAACAGTGTTTTCTCACGATATATGTATACTTCACAGACATCATGGCTATTGTTTCAGCTGTTTTTTTTTGCCAGCTATTTCCTATTATTCGTAACATTTGGCCCCACCTCTCCAGCTTCACAATATAATATGTTGACATACGGTAAGCGGTCACTCCCACACCTTGGATATGGCCATGCACGAACACAGTATACGCGATCAGCCGCCCTGTTCGATGCGCATCGCCAGAGATGTCACGTCGATTGTAGCTGCACTGCATGCATCCTGGCCTGTAGACGTTCAGCGCGGGGTATGTGTTCTATGAACACCTCTAGTGTTTTCAAGTAATTCTGGGGGATGCACTGTTTGATGCAGGTTCGAATCTGTGTCTGGAGTGCACGTGTGTGGCTTCAGTTACAAGCGTATGTACGTACATATGCATGCACACACAACACATGCAACCAATGTTAACTTCGTGAGTTGCATGTATTATACACTACTGCAGGGGATGCAAGAAGCACAGCACCAGCTGCGGCAACTACCAGCACAGCAGACAGGAATTGCTGGAGGTCTTGCAGGTGGAAGTGGAGTAAACAGGGCTAGTACGTCCAGTTATAGTCCACGAATGAACGACCCCAGATACATACCGATGGCCGAACTGTATGATGGTCCACCACCAGTTCAAGACATGCGCCAAGGAATTCGTCAGCCTCACAACAGTGTAATATCACCCCCAGGTGCTCAGTATGCAACAGACAGGTACAGCACTGCTGATTCTGACAGGACGATCCAGTCTCGCAGACATGAATATATGTCGATCCCTGCTTTGCTGCCTAACCATCACAGCAAAGGTGATGTTGCACCAATCAACCAACACAGCCCCCCTTCTGATAGCAAACCTCCACAATCTCAACCTCACTCACAAACCGGTACCCTGCCAAGACGACAAGCCTATGATCCGTATGTGCCCATGTCTGCACTTCTAAACAGTCAAGATGATAATCCTCAAAGTCGGCATCCAGCCAGTGAACACATGCATATGTTGCATACGCAGCGAACCAGTGAAGGAAAAGTACAAATGGATGAACCATACAATTTCTCTCGGAATCCGGCACTGAAACCCTCCCGGCATTAAAGTTTTCATCTTCAAACTCACAATTAACAGTGAACATTCAGCTGATCTGTGTTATATAGTCTAGACAATGTATTATGCATCCATTCCTTATCAGTCTGTAATCATTACTTCCGGTTTGTTGGTTCTGTTTGTGATTCAGTCAGTTTGTCATTTGCTATAATATTTGAAGTTGAGTTCTTCTCTGAGCTGCCTCATCATCACCTACCGTACATGGAGATTAAATTTGCAGTAGCTATTTTTACCAGTAGCTATATATGTATCGGTTTGAGAGAAAATCTGATACACCACATAATGTTAATTAATAACGTTACTTTAATGTCTGAGTGCTCTTTCAACTTGTTCAGCCAGTGTAACATGCTCGCAGTCTTTCAGAATGTCTATCAGCTTCTTCCACGTAACTGGTTTCATTCCATTCCCATTCAACCAGTGCTGAAACATGGCCTCGCAACATGCAACAGGATCGTTCGGTTTCTGTTTTTCAATTATGTTCAGTCGATTGCCAGCTTGGTCAAAGTCCAGTTGACTGCCTACTATCCTCCTTTGCTACAGTCTCGATGATCTTCACTCGCTCTCCACTTGCATGGTTAGCTTCATTAGCGACAGAGTGACGACGTCATCAGGTAGTGTACACGTGTACGTGATCTCGTCTTTGACGCACAGCACTCAACAGTCTCATACCATGCAGACAACGAATGTTACCTTCTGTACACTAGAGATGCAACAATAATTATGGTGTATTGCATATTGCCGAGCTGCATGCCTGTATTGCAATATGATTTCGGACATCATTGATAGTACATACACACAAGGTTTAGGTCAGAAAGTGTGATAAAATAATCATGATGATTGCGCTTGGTCGACACGGGACTGACGGGAGCCTTCAGCGGACGTACTACACATTCCGCAGTAGTCTCGCGGGGCCAGAACATGGATTATCCACACTTCGCGCATGCGCGCGAAGTAATTACTATCTACGTCACCGCAACTAGAGCCGAGACCAGAGCCGAGACGATTTCCTCACGTTATGTATTCTGGTGCCTGGTGTTTTAGGATGAACTGTTTGATAAAGAGCCATGTCTGGTAGGCCTATATGATAATTTTGGAAGTGATTTGCAAGATTATTTATCAGGTCACTAGTAAGGTAGGGCGGGGTAATTCGGGCCACGGGTAATTCGGGCCACTTCAACTTCAGGTCAACGGTAACTAAAAAAGGACAGACTTTAGGCAAACTTCTGGCCATGTATATCCAGGGACTCAACCTGCCTACAACTCACTAGAAGCAAGAATCCAATGGATGCTTCTTTTCCTGTTGCAACGTTGAAGTGGCCCGAATTACCACGTGGCCCGAATTACCCCGCCCTACCTTAATAATTCAGTCCTTTGACTGACAATTGTAGAGAGGTTGTCCTCTTTTCTGAGGTTCAAAAATGTATAAGAAAGCCAATTACCTCCAAAGTCGCCCCTTATAGAGAGGTCTTTATATAGTGTCCCTATTCCGGTGAGTCCACTATCGTGTATACCCTGAGTAGGCAACGTTTATTTGAATTGCTGTGCCACGGTGACTCTCTCTAACTTAATGAAGCTATTGCCATTGTAAACATTTGGGTGATCCTCATGCAGTCTTGGTAACCGGTACCAACTCTAATCAAGGCAGCGATCACTTCTAGTATGCCGCCACATACTAGAAGTTATTGCCGCCTTGATTAGGGCTGCTACCGAGACTAACTAGTAACTAGATGCACTAGATTATATAATTGGTGGAAGTACCTCAGTAGGCGTTGGGATCACAAGGATTTATTTGCCTTTAGGCACCAAAGGTTGGCGTCTTTACGGTCTGGCTATTGAAAACTTGTGAACCGTCAGCCAGTGTTCTTCGCCCGACTCCCATCGCAGCGACATGCACACATGGCGTGTCAAAATATCCAACCTGGTAACCCGTTGGAGAAGATGTTCGGAGCCATCGTGACGCCATCATCACAGGACCCACCACAACCCTCCCCCGTCAGCCATTGTGCAACATTTCAAGTTGCGAGATTGCGTGGTATGTGGAGTCAGAGATGTGAGGGTCCAATGTGCCCTTCTGGCAAGCCAGACCTCACCTTCAAGATGGCTTTGCAACTCTCACAAGCAGCGGAAGTGGCCGAACAGAATGCGAAGGAGCTGGTAGGTGCCTGTGCTGCAAACACTCAACAGGATTTGTTGGCATGTTAGCCAAGAAGTACTGCTCAAGGCGTTAACAATATGCTGCCCAGTCCTCTACTCTATGGTCAAATTGCCCAATATTGCCATGAGTTGCCATCGAGTTTCATTCAATGTTATGTCAGGCCGATCTTCAACAGATTTATCGACTGTGCCGCCGCTAGCTCTGCCTTCCATTACTGGAATTAGTATACTTGATTGTTTTTCCCAAATATGTATACCTGCCTTGCCTAAATTGGTATACTTAATTGTCTTGTCTGAATCAGTATAGCTACTTGTCTCACCTAGATCAATATATTTGCCTTGCCTATATCAGTATACTTACTTAATCAGTATACTTGATCAGTATACTTGTCTTGCCTTAATTTGCTTCCTCTGAATCATGACTTTCAGCACCAGATAAAAGACTTGAGTGAGCAAAGAGACACCATTGAGCACCAGTTGAGAGAGTTGAGCGGAGAGAAGGCGGCCACAGAACAGGGCGATATGGACCCACTGGAGAAGAACACTAGAATGTGAGCCACTCTAACTACAGGCTTTTTGGGCAACATGGATGAGCAGTAGTGTACTATTGAGAGACCCCTGCTATGCATGATGTATGAATATTGTAGATAAATTCCAATAACATCATGAATATTATTTTACTGAGTTGTATATAGTGTACTGACATGACAGCACTCTGCATAGAGGTGCAGGAAACAGCTCTAGACACATCAGCAGCTAGCAAAGCTTGGAATGATTACAGATTTCAACTGTCAATGTTACTGCACCAGCTATATAGCATATGTGACCGGATTTGCAAAACCGCAAATAATTTTTTCTTTGTTGGTGTCATTATTATGACCACAGGAGTACACTCACTAAAACGAGATTATCACTTTTGCAGACTTCTCAACCCTTGTGCTTCCAGTTCCTAGACTCCTGAACTTGTAGTCACTTCGACAAGGGAAATAAACACTAAAGGACGGTCTCAAGCATGCGTATACGGAGGGGGTTGCTACAATGTAGGTATATATGCTAATCAGCCCTATAAACAATGCATCTGCCTCTTTACGCACAGCTGTACACGCAGGGGTCCATTACAGTTCTCCTTGAGCTCATTGTCGATTGAGACAAGCTATTTTCTTTACATCGAAGACACAACTGATCGATTTACAGCAAAACGTGCTTACTTATGTAACGCGGACATGCACAGAGTAACTTAGCAACGCATTTGGAATCGAATTTCTCGGTTTCAGTTATCCGCGATAGTGTTTCTTTATGCAACTGTTACTACGCGAAGATAGTCCCAATCGCTTCCAAATTTTCGTGGATAACCCACCGAAGGTAGGACTGGTCATTGGTAATGCTGACTAAATTTTGACAAAATGGTCCCCTTTCGCAAATCTGGTCACATATACATGTATCACTGTAAGGGGATGTTTTAAACTAGGTTGAGTTGCTTGAGTTGCAGTTCTGCCAGTTCCACACCATTTGATCCCTTACTGGGTCTGGTGCTGTAGCTATGCACAACTAGCCTCAGCCTGGTGTATTTTGCAGGGCGGCATGAAAAGAAATCACGAAATTTGGGCACGAAATGAAGATTATGCATGCCTAGAGCATGCTCTTCTTGGATGATCCGATAAGTTTATGTGCACATAGCTAAAAATATACACAGATCACCGAATGTCTCTTCATCACGACCTAGCAAATACTGCGTAGTAGTGCCAGAGAATTTTTGAGGGTTGGGCTCCAGTCTATTCTGACTAATATCTGTTATCGTTCCTGAGATATAAAGCAGCAAAGTTACCAGCAAAAAATTTAATCGAATAGTACATCGTAACCTTAATGAGTTTTCTGAAGTAAAAATGATGCAAGCCTGATATCAGGAGTGGAGATGGTTTTGTGTGTAGCCTCATTCCAGGATGCGGCCTGGGAATACCCGTGTAGCAAGTCAAAACACATGAGAAACAATTTCCCTTTGTAAAATTTGATGCAAAGTATAAGGCCTCATTAGTCTGTGTCTAATGAGGCCTTATACTTTGCTATAGGCTATACATGTTTGTTCTTTGCTATTGCAACAGCTATTCCAAATATACTTGGTAGAAATGTTTGTTTTCTAATAGAGAACACTATGATGAGAAGCAACGAAGTCAGCAGGAGATAGGACTACCGACAGCAGGTGCGGCCCAGAAGCAGCATTTGCTCCAACAGCAGGAAGCTGAAATACGGAGGCTGCGGACAGAGAACAAAGAGCTGGAAGGCACCGTGCGAGAGTTTCGTAACGAGACTGAAGCACTGATGACAGATTACCAGGGGTCGGCTGATCGACTTCACGAGACTAAGTCAGATCGTGACAAGTATTTCAACCAGTATGAGACGGCGCTGAGGGAGCTCGCCCAGAGGGCGGAGAGGATCAAGATGTTGGAGCAGCACCGCAAGGAGGTGACTGAGAGGAATGAACACATGAGCTTCCAGGTGAGTGTCTGGCATTCCACCTTGATATTACCGATGAAGTGATCGCTGTCTGAAGTAGCTGGAAAGTAAGATACAAATCCTGTATCCTCTCTTCTTCCACATCAGTTGAAGCAGTATACTGAAGACTTTGACCGTGAGCGTACTGCCAGAGAGAAGGCACTGAAGGTAAAGAACGCTGTTGAAGAGCAGAGTTTGAAGAAGGACAGAGAGATTTCCATCTTGAGGCAGCACCTTAACGTGCGTGATCAGCAGCAGCGTGACGAGGAGTTGTCCTTGTCCACTCAGCAACAGGTCTGTACAACTAACATGTAATGAAGTTTCTAATAGTCACATGCATGTATATATAGTACTGCCAGAATAGATAAACATGCATGCAGTTACAGTTGGAAGTGGTTCAGTTTAAGGTTATGGGATACTCATGCGCGCGCCGTCAGAAATGTATAGGGAAATGTATACTTAAGCTCGCTAACCAAAAATCTCGAGTACCAAGAGCGTGAGCAACTTGATTCTGGCGGTGGAGGTGCGCTGTCACAATTAAGGTGCAGGGCATGACGGAAGCTTTTTTTGATAGCATAATCCTTGGCAAACTTATCTGCTGTCTCGCTCGAGAAAAGCGGTAAATACGGCTTTTTGGAGAACTGAACTGCTCATTTTTGCACGGCTATACAGCGTATCCGTAAAAGCTTCCGTCATGCCCTGCATCTTGTGACAGCGCACCTCCACCGCCAGAATCAAGTTGCTCACTCTCTTCGTACTCGAGATTTTTGGTTAGCGAGCTTAAGTATGCATTTCCCTATACATTTCGCACGGCGCGCGCACGAGTATCCCGTAACCTTAAAAGATTACCTACTACTGCCAACAGCTTAAAGAAACATAAGAGCATGTACGAAGTATTAGTGCTACTCACGTGACCCTCAACGAATCAGACGCCTCAGAATCGATCACATGACGGAGCATTAAATCGCTTAATGCACACTTTAGTGTGCATTATCTAGATAATGCACACTTTTCAAAGATCAAAGGCTGTCTCGGGTCAGTGAGTTGCACTAAGTAGTTTAGATACCAGTTTGCAGTGCATTACGGGCTTTAGTGCACTCGGGCAATCTAGTTAACGGTCTCGGGCGGATAATGCACTCGCCTTCGGCTCGTGCATTATCTCGCCCTCGACCGTTAACTAGATTGCCCTCGTGCACTAAAACCCGTAATGCACTGCAAAGTGGTATCTAAATATTACTTAATGCCTAATATTAAACACATTTCTTATGGGCTTATGGGTATTCTCCACACTCATTTGGCTGCTGCAGGATGCATTGGTAGGTATGTACATGTCTCGATATTGCAATCTGTGATCCTTCCGAGCAATTAACCTCGGCCTCCTGGCATTGTGTAGCATCTCTCGCATGCTGTTGTGTTCAGTGACTGTCTGAGCGCATGGCCAGTGCATCAGTATCGTCGCTGGCTAGTTTGTATGTGTTGTAATTTCCTCTATCTGGGACCTGCTCGTTGGACTCGCTCTCACTTGTACTCCTTCAGCATCCATAGCTCGGCTCTGTTGGCTGCTCTCTTGTAGCGCCATCTCCGGTCGTGACCACTCTCTGACCTGTTGCTCCGAGGCCCTACTGAGTCCAGCATGTCGCCACCTAGCCCTCAGCATCATCTTGCCCACAATGCTTGGCCATGGTCTGTGTATTGCTTCTAATAATATGATCGAACACCCACCTTTCTCATTAAAACTGTTACTTTACCTGACCGGAGAACCAGGAGCGGAAGATTATGCGCTCCTGGAGAACTAAGAGTCATTACAGTATGAAAAGGGTAGAGAGAACCTGGCATCATTTTTACATACCTTTTGACTAGCCTCGTACGTGATGTGTGCTGTGACCGTCATAAAACGTCCCATTCAAGACACTCCAGACTAGTAAAGTAGCTACTGTACAATTGTGTATGAAGACAGGTCAATGGCCAGAAGAGAGCCACACCAAGCTTATCCAAGCTAGAAGTCTTACCTTTGAAACTGCTGAGCTGCAAGTGTTGTACTTTCCAGAGCGATGGCTCACTGCAGGGAGTGAACTGTATAAGTGCTTCTAAATTATAACCGTTGTATTACAGCCATCTTCAAATAGGTAGGACCTGCCTCTCATCTGGAGTTTTCTGATCTCTGTAGCGTCTCTGGAACAGGCGATAGCAAGTTAAATATGTAGGTCTATTAACGGAATCCGTGACATCAGTGGCAGCACGCATCACGGGCAAAATCCGTCCTGGCCTTCCCTCTGTTTTTCGTAACAAATGCTGGAAGTGGAGGCCTGGGAACGAGGCTACCATTAGACCACTAGCTACGTACATACGTACCTGTGGGAGTTACACATTACCTCTTGTATTCACTTATATTACAGAATATCCCAGAGAAGTTGAAACTGTATTGCAGAAAAGCTAAACCTACTGGGAAAGAGTTAGGACACGGAACATACGGCGTCGTCTTGGAAATGGAATCAGCTGGGGCAATGTTTGCTGGGAAAGTTTTCAAAAACATGCCTCGTGGTCAGAGTAGTTCACAAATTGAGGAGAGGTTCCACGCAGAAGTAATACTAATGGCAACATTCCAACACCCAAATTTGGTTCGGTTCATTGGGGTGTGCTTCCTGCCTAACCAATCTAATTTCCCTGTACTCCTGATGGAAAGGATGATGACAGATCTGTATACCTACCTTATGGATCCACCGAATGAAAAGCTTCTCTTTGCAAGAAAAGCCTTGATTTTGCGTGATGTTGCCAGTGGTCTAACTTACCTCCACGAAAGTAGACCTGCACTTGTACATCGTGATCTCACATCTAGGAATGTACTACTCACTGCAGAACTGACTGCTAAGATAGGAGATTTCGGAACTGGGAAAATTATGGACTTAGATCCTGAAGCAACTCCTGATACACATACTACTCAACCAGGCACGCTAGGATACATGCCACCCGAAGCCATGATGACTGGACATGCACAGTACGACACCAAAATTGACATCTTTGCACTCGGACACTTAACATTGTTTGCAGTTCTTCAGACCCAAATACCGTTACTACCAGCTACATACCTGGATGAACGGGGATCGGTGCATGGACGCTCTGAAGTTAAGAGACGCCAGAAATCCATTGACAAAGCGAGTGAATCGCTAGGAAAACATCACCCTCTTGTGGTAATACTAAAGCGCTGTCTTCACAATTCACCTGGACAGCGGCCTTCTGCGAGTGAGATCCTAACCAAGATACAGGAAGTCATTTCAGGTACTATGGTTTAAAATTTGACATCAGATGTATAGCCTACAGTAGGTATACATGTACCTGTACATAGTTACCTCTCGTTCCCAGACTCGCCGTCTCGGGCCTGGGAACGAGGCTACCTCTAGTTGACCTCCCTCCGTGTAGTCTAGCTGCTGGACCCTCCCTGTCTCCCTGAATAATGAACCTTCCCTTCGTCTTTCAGGGGGAGAGGGAGGGTCTAGTGGCTAGACTGCCTCTATGTAGTGTACAAAAGGTAGCGTTTTGTCTCCACCTTGGTAGTGTAAGTTGCAAATTATCGGCAGGAACCAATAATTATCTGCGCTGTACGTATGGAGAACATGACATGGGATCATCGCTGCACGTGACAGGCCATGTTGATGAACGCGTAGTGGGCTTACTGAAGTGGAATGGATTTGTGGCAGTGGAAGAAATTGTTCCTGAATGACAATAATTATTGAGGGAAGTAATTGAGCATTAATTTTGGAGTTATTAATGGTGGCAATAGTACATACTGGGTGTTGATAATCCTCTAACTTACTGCCCTATCGAATGGTATGTGCCGATAATTGGCAACTTATGCTATCATGTGTATACAAGACTATTGAGTGTGGTGCTATGCTTCCATTTTGTATTGTAGATATACAAGAACAGGCTGAAGAAGACTCACAGAATGAAACCACTGCCCAATGCAAAATTACACTCTGTGGTGACGTCACCCTTGACAAGCTGTCGCTAATGAAACTATCGAATGGAGAGCGGGTTAAGATCATTGAAAGTGTAGCAAAAGATTGGAGGAAAGTTGGAACTCAACTTAACTTTGACCGAGCTGGCAATCAACTGGATATAATTGAAAAGCAGAAATCGAACGATCCTGTTGCATGTTGCGAGGCCATGTTTCAGTACTGGTTGAATGGGAATGGGGAGAAACCAGTTACATGGAAGAAACTGATAGACATTCTGAAAGACTGCGAGCATGTTACACTGGCTGAACAAGTTGAAGCATTAGCTAATTGTTCAATGTAGTTTTTCATATGGAGAAGTTTCAGCCTAAAACGGACATTCACTGCTCAGAGGTGAGAATTACTACAAGCCTTCAAGTTTCATGGTGAGAATTAAATTCGCGCGCGCCGGGTCACACATGTATGCGGCCACTCGCGGGAGATCAAAAGCTTTTGTAATCCGTAATTACTTCCGTCTTGTCATAATAAGCTGTCCTGAGAATGGCTAGCTCGAGACAAGCCGCCCTCGGATCTGTTCTTCATGATTTCAGTGAAAAGGAAGAAGCAATGTACTACGAGAATAGACACTAGCTACATGCAAGGATTTAAACACACCATAGCTATATAGCGCTTACCGAGCTCAGATGATACTCACGAACCTGAACAGCCTTATGGCGATCGAATGAGTCAGCTAAATACGCTTACTTGGTTATAGCCAGGGTCACCACAGTAGCTCCGACATAAGCCACGCAAGTAGTAGCCGTAGCAGTAGCCATTTCCTCTTTCCCAGCGCACGTAATGCCTGGCTCTAGGGCCGACAAAAGTCCTGAAATGACGGTCCGGCAACTTGGTATACAGTCTGTAGTCACAGTGAACACTTTCAAAGCTAAAAGTACGAGCTTTATTTTCAAACAAGGCGCATAAACCGCACACCATCAAAATCGTCGCACTTTCAAGATTCTAACGCTTGCCTCACCTTTTTGATCTTACTTACGGTTTTTTAGATACACGCACGAATTCATCGGAGTGTTAAGTGTTCCGGGACACCCCCTATAGTTAATGTATGGCAAGTAGGAGTGACATCACTGCATACTTCTTCCAAAGTACGAGGATTAACATGCTTCAATTTTGTCTATATTGGTATCAAATGAAAGCTAATAGCCTGGAGAAGACAGATGTTGCTTCACCTTTTTAATGCATGTAAAGTTTAAAAAGATTTAGGGCAAAACATACCAAAATGATAGCCTTTTTCACTATCTTGGGGCTATTTTACACCTTGAAGGTGCGAGTTGCAGCAAATGTCCTCAAACTTCTTCATATGCTTTCACACCTGTAACTTTGAATGATTATTGTGTCAGTGTGACTGCATACACGTGAGCTGTGATACCGGGGCGGGGGTATATACCGCTCGGCAATTAGATTTTCACTTCCTGTGTACGTCATCGGGGCAATTTCTAGTTCTCCCACATGCGCTCATGCTCACTGACCTTTGATCTTGAACGGGTGGCCGGCCTATACGAGAATCATGGATGAGCTAGCTCCGTTCGTTCTGAAAAACGTGCACGGACTCGATGAAGGCGAGAGGAAAGGATCGGGGGCGTATGGAGCGGTGTACAAAGTTACAGTCAACGGGATCCCCTGCATTGCAAAGCGACTGCACGACATTCTAGTCAACCCACAAGTCCCGCCGAAGGAGAAAGCTTCTATTCACCAAAATTTCCGCGAGGAGTGTATTCTTTTGAGCAAACTTCGGCATCCACACATTGTGCACTTCGTGGGGGTCCACTATGGAGTCTATGCAGAAAACCTATCTGTTGTCATGGAGTGGCTCCACACAGACCTTGCAAGTTTTCTTCAAGACAATTTCGAAAGGCGAGTTACCATTCCTTTATCCACCAAGCTCTCCATTCTTCTCGATATTTCCTATGGGCTGTTGTATCTCCACACACACTCTCCAGCTATCATCCATCGTGACCTCACTGCACCCAATATTTTGGTTACAAAAGATGCGAGAGCCAAGATAGCTGACCTTGGGGTATCAAAGCTCTTGGACCCCCACACACAGGCAGTGAAGATGTACGCTAGAGTACCTGGAACTCACTTCTATATGCCCCCTGAGGCCTTGAAAGCGAATCCGGTGTACGATTTTAGATTGGATATCTTTTCCTTCGGTCATCTCACACTATACACTGTCAACCAGGAGTTTCCGCAAGTTCACGAGATCACTGATTACCATCAAGGTATCATGCAGATTTGGAAGAGGAGGGAGGCCTTTGATAAGATGGGTGACAAGCACTGTCTTTATCCACTAGCCACCCAGTGTCTACAAGACAAGCCAGAGTCTCGACTAATCACATCTGAACTGAACGAACACTTGAAGCAGCTGTGCACTACGTATCCTAGAAACGTGCAAGAATTCTCACAGATTACTGGTTCTGGTGAAGCTGAGAAGGTGGGTGGTGCTTTTATGCATTTGTATCTGCATACTGCAACATGTGGAGGTGAGAATGGCTTCTGGGTACGAGGCTTGCAGAGAAGCCATCTAATGTTAAACTCCCCATATGAGCTAGGTTATGGGATACCATTGTGGCACCCAATGCCATTGGTTAGTAAAGACAGTACATACCTATGTCAATGCTGAAACAGCAGGCGGTACTGATGTTTTTGAGAACAATGCTACAGTGAAACCTGCCTTAGCTGTCACCTGAATAAGGCAGTCACCTCCACATTGCGGTCAGCTTGGGAAAGTCCCGAAAATTGAGCCCATAGTCTCCATACTTTACTGTTCTTCTATAGCGGTCACCTGCATAATGCGTAATGCGGTCACGTTGCTCCACCCCAAGCACGCTATAGCACGCTATAACATTATAGAAAGTGCCAAACTGAACATACAAAAATACAAGTTATTTTACAATACCTTAGTTGTCTTCTTCAATCAAAGTTGTTCAGTGTGGCCACCTGTCTAATAAGGCCAAATATCTTTGGCCCCCAGGTGACCGCATTAGACAGGTTCCACTGTACATAGACTCTGCTGCTCCATGACCTGCCATGAATAACAGTTACCATACCACTTCTGATGGTTAGGTGCCTATGTGGTGGCATTGGAATGTCATTGCATCTCAACTGTGTATCACGATAGAATTGGTCCCAAATACCCAAATGTCCCATAGTAATTGATGGAATCACTGTGGAATTGAAATAATTTCCCCATTCTCACATCAGTAGGTTTCTTGTAAGACCCCACAATGGGTAGTACCAAAATTATGGACAGATCGCAATTCATAGTACGCTCGACTTTTTCTTTTTACTGAGTTCCCTGCTCCATCAATTTGCAGTGTGTACTGGGTGAAAGTTTTGTAGCCTCGTTCCAGGTCCACGCCCAGCTTTTTGTCGCTTGCAGTACTGAAATGGCGGGGAGGGCCTGGTAAGTTTCTCACGGTGAGCATGACATATTATAGTCTACGGATGGCAAAATTGTCAGAACGAAGACACTATGTTTTGTGTGTTATTCAACCTTCTACGTGTTCAACACTCGGTGAGTATGACAGTCGCCCCCTAGCCTCGTTCCCAGGCTCTCGTTCTCGGAAAGGAGAAGAAAGCCTGGTAACATTGGAGGGGTTAAAACGTGGAACTCTGCCGCCAGGATCTTGGCGGAACCAATCAGATTGCAGAACGAAAGCACGTGAACATGTGACTATTTTGTAGGCGTGTTTACCTTCACTAACGCACGAATTGTAGACTCAGAAATGAGCGTCAAGGACGAAGTACCCCTCAAAGGTTGGTAAAAGGCAGATGACAGATGTGCGAGACGGCCACTGGTCTTAGAGCGCTGTTCACTTCGGTTTGTTTGCGGGATCAGCTCGCTCATCGTCTGTCACCGCTTACGGGATCGACGGTTCGCAAGGTGAGTAGTCCGACTTGCTTGTAAGACGTATCTCGGATCTCTACAAAGTCGGGGATGCCTGGGGAACGAAGAGTAATATTTCGAATAGCGTGTGACTGATTTGTAACTCACGCGACATTTACCACAAAAGTAGGAGAAGAACTACTAGTGACAGTAGTGTCCTTTGTTTATCACATGAATGATGACGCGCCGGAAGTCCACGGTTTGACCCCCCCAATGTTACCAGGCTCTCTTCTCCCTTCCGAGAACGAGAGCCTGGGAACGAGGCTAAGTCGCCCCCCACTAGCCAGATACGTGTGGTATGTTACCTGGTACCTTCGCTCTTCTTGCTGTTCTGAGCCCCATTCATGTCAAGTCTTTCTACCCTTGACATAGGAATTAGGCCAAATGTTTGAACTAAGTACTATGCTAGTTATCTTGGGCTAGGAATGAGATACGAGGCTGGGATTTGCGCCATTGTGATCAGCATGAATGGAGCATTCCAATGATATCCATTTTGCTGAGGTTGAAATTTTGACCCAAAATCATGAAAAACCATGGATTATAGCCTTTGGTTGAGTGCGATTTTTGACAAAAATGTGACCGAAATTAAAAACCATTTTAAGAACACCATTTGGTTTTGCTGTTTGTTGTGTACTGCACTGATGAATAATTTCCTCAATGCCTGGATAACGATATTTGCATTTCCCCAAATAGTGTGATCATAGGAAAGAAACCTACTAGCTAGTGATTACAGTGGCTTCATGAGGTTCTCCTGTGCTACTTCAGTGTGCTTCAAAACAGCAGATGGATTTATTGCAAGCGGTAGCCACACTCTTGGTAGTGCAACTGGTAGGGCAATCTCACTACATTGTAGTGCTCCAAGACTAGGGAATTTCCCTAGTTGAGTAATGGGTTTGTGACTAATCGGGAATTTCCCTAGTCGAGTAATGGCTTTATGACTAATCAATTAATTGAGTACTAAAGGGGAAGTTTGAAAATGCCAGACAGCTTCAGCCAGCTTGACTCACAGTTCCTGTGTTGGCAGTGGAACAGGTCCGGCTGACCTGGCCACCGTGATCATATTGTCACAACCATGAGCATTCAATAGTTATGGGGTGCCATCTGTGCCAAAAATCACTCTATCGCTACATTTATAAATGTGATGCTTACATTTATAAATGTGATCGCTACATTTATAAATGTGAAGCCACATTTATAAATGTGAAGCCACATTTATATATGTGAAGCTACATTTATAAATGTGAAGCCACATTTATAAATGTGAAGCTACATTTATATATGTGAGGCCACATTTATAAAAATGTGAAGCTACATTTATAAATGTGAGGCTACATGTGAAGCTACATTTATAAATGTGAAGCTACATTTATAAATGTGAAGCTACATTTATAAATGTGAAGCTACATTTGTAAATGTGAAGCTACATTTATAAATGTGAGGCTACATTTGTAAATGTGAAGCTACATTTATAAATGTAGCGATAGAGTGATTTTTGGCACAGATGGCACCCCATAATATGATGGCACCCCATAAGAGTGATTTTTGGCACAGATGGCACCCCATATTATGTAGCCTCCGATTTTGTTTTACCTGCTCATTGTTACAGCTAGCACTTAGGAAAGACTACATGCACATGTACACTAATGTGATTGCCGTCGTGATTGCTATTGTGCACTAACTCAAATGTTTGATTGTTCGGATACTCCCCTGTGGATTATGAGTACATATTTGTCTTCCTATGTCTTCCTTCCTTCAAGTGTGGTTGGCAGTATCATACTTGTGCTAGCCTCGTTCCCAGGCCATAACCCAGCTTTTCATCGCTTACAGTGTGGGAGAGCCAGGGAACAAGGTTATGGGTTGTGTTACCTAGGCAACCCCTAGATAATGTAATGCGGATAGTATTTATGGGAGGGGAGTTTTTGGTGAACTATGAATAATCTCAATGAGCTGTAGCTGTGTAAGCTTTGCCTTTCCCCCTCAGTTGGTGAAGCTGAAAGTTAATAGTCAAAAACACTCTCTTTCAGGAGGAAACTGTGGCAATTGCAAAGGGGTTGAATGGGGTGGATACCCAGGAGATTAAGGTCCCAGAGGGGACCACGGACCTTGACAGAATGGTTGCCAGGCAACAGGGCGAGATAGAGAAGCTACGACAGGAGAAAGAGGAGCTTCAGAATGAATTGCAGCTTGTTCGTTTGGAGGTAAGTGATTATATTGTACTCAGGAATTGCTCGCCGATCAGCCTTTACAGTTTTGGTAATTCTAGTCGGGATTCTAATCTGGTGTAAATGTGAAACAGCTGCCATAATGCACTTCAGCAACACTGCCTACAAAGTCAGAGCTCCTTTGAACCTTCCGTATAAGGAAAGGCTGAGGTCAGTGTTGCAAGGATCTTTTAACGCTCAAGTACATGTATATAAGTCTGGACAGTGTTCAAAATATGAGTGCTGAGACGCACAAGTATCCTCTGAGCATTTGAATCCTTAGAATCCACATATCCCTCACACAATTAACCCGTGGAGTGTATTGAGCCTCACAGAGAACAAGATTTGTAGCAAGATGGTATCGTTATGCAAAAGAAACCCTACCCCCTCTGTTCCTAGCCTCATTCCCAGGCCTTCTACACCACCAGTTTTTGATCGCTTACAGTAAGCGATCAAAACAGTAAGCGACAGTAAGCGATCAAAACCTGGAGGTGTAGAAGGCCTGGGATCGAGGCTACTCTGTTCCTTAATTCCATATGACCTCTTTGCTGTAGGCTCAGCTGTACAGGGAAGACTTTGCATCAGAACGACGTGATCGGGAACAAGCACACGGGACAATAGCTGACCTTGAAGAGCAGCATGGGACCGCCATGGAAACGGCTCGCTCTGAACTCGCTCAAACCCAGTACAACCTTCAAGCTCACAAGGACAGGCTGATAGAAGTGGAACGACTGTTCCAGAGGAGAGAGGCAGAAATTGTAAGCCTGACAGAAGAAGCAACGGACAAAGAAACGGAGTTGCAGGCCAAGACGTCCCAAGTCAAGCAGTATAAGAAGCAGGTGGACTCACTGAAAGACCAGGTGAGAGTTTAGGAACATTCTTCATCCCTGATCACCTAGTGTCTGTAGTTAGCCTTGTTCCCAAGCCCCCCCCCCCTCCCCCCTCCCTCCCGTGTGGTGATGAAACGTGAGGAGCCTGGGTTCTCTCTAGGCTGCGACAGAAAGCAAGGAGCTCCTTATACTTTTTGTTGCTGCACAGGGGAGCCTGGGAACGAGGCTAGTTCATAGTCCACTTGCGTATCATCACAATGCAGCCTGCACCCAACCCTCTAAACTGTCATTTACATCACCTCTGCTTGAATTACATGTGGTCACGTAACCCTGTTGCCAGAACCCGCAGCATTGCGTATGCAACATGTGAGCGTCAACTATGCCACGAAACGGTTAACTATGAGATTTAAGAAATACCAGTTTGCAGGCAAACTGGTATCTCAACTACTTAGTGCAACTCACTGACCCGAGACAGCCTTCGATCTTTGAAAAGTGTGCATTATCTAGATAATGCACACTAAAGTGTGCAATAAGCGATTTAATGCTCCGTCATGTGATCGATTCTGAGGCGTCTGATTTGTTGAGGGTCACGTGAGTTAACACAGTGGTGTAAACGTCATGACATTGATGGCACGACTGTTTGTACTGGGTTATAAGCAGTGTAGCTGAGACCCCAGTAAGGTATTGACCTTGGGATGTACGGTTCGCATCTTTAAAATTGATGCCGAGATTCAGAACGCAGTTGCGACATGCATTTGTGGTGCAGCTTTGCCGCTTCTTCCGAAGATGCGGAAGGTTCTTCCAAAGAGTGCTGGATTTGTACGCACTAAGTTTCCGAAAAATGTGCAGCGTCGCTTACAGACCTTCCAGAGCTTCATTGAGGCCTTCCGTAGCTGTGTTATAATGGAAACCCGGGCCAGCGATGGAAAGTTTTCCGAATCTCGGCATCAATTTTAAGCCACGTATCGTGTGTGTATGTATAAGTCCTAACCCACGGAATTGGTCACTTGTCCCCTGTTTGTGCAGGTTGTTGAGCGTGAGAGACAAAACAAGGAATTGACACAGGAGATGCAGCGTCTTAGGAGGGAGCTGGAGAAGGCGGTCGGTGAGCTAGAGAAGTCAAAGAAATTAAACCTCAAAAGGGGGAAGAAGACAGTTGTGAAAGGTAGCCATTACGAGGAGGATCCCCCCACCGAGCTGGATGCCCTGACCCTCAGGCTGGCTCAGTGCAAGTATCTGTACGAGGAAATGAAGAATGAAAACCATGTAAGCGTATGCCCCCATGTCACTTGTTTGCAATGCATGTACCCATGGCAACCATGGCTGGCATGTGTGTCTACACAGTAGAAAGTAGCGATGGGCGATATATTGATATCACCATAATATATGGTACGAGTCTTTAAAATTGATGCCGAGATTCGGAATTTGCTGGTCAGGGTCTGTCACAAACGCAGCTCTGGAAGTCCTATATGCAGCAACGGAACTGGAACTTAAGGCCTAAATGAAGCCCCGTAAGTGAGCTGCACTGTTTATCGGAAACTTGGGTATGTACAAAGCTAGCGCTCTTCAGAAGAAACCTACTTCCATGTCTTCTGAAGAAACCTTCCGATTCTCATAGGAAGCCTTCCAGTTTTCGGAAGAAGCCTTCCAGTTTGCAGCGAAGATGCACCTCAAACGAATGTCGGGAAAGCATTCCGAATCTTGACACGTACCCCACGATATCAGTACTACCTACTCACAGTTTCGCGTTCCTGTGTCCCAACCTTCATGGTCATCCGTAATGAAACTAAAACTACACTTGCCTGTATACTATCCATTGCAGGTTTTATGGGGGAGGGAGGGGAGGGGGAGCGGGGAGGGAGGGAGGGAGGGGGGAGGGAGAGGAGGGGACGGAGAGTGAGGGGAGGGAGGGAGAAAGAAGGGGGAGAGGGGGAGAGGGAAGTGAGGCAAATAATTATGGTTTAAACAGGATTGGTGAAAGGTCATGTGACTGTTCCATGTTCTGTTTCGCGTTCCTGTGTCCCAGCCTTCATGGTCATCCGTAATGAAATTAAAACTAAACTTGTACGCATGTACCGTAATGGCCAGTATTATCTGTTGCAGGTGTTACGTGATGAACTGCGCAAGGCTAACGTACCAGTGAAGGACTTGGGGGCCAAACCACAAGCTAACCCTTTTCTCGGTGGACCTCAATTTTCAGTGAGTTGTATAATAATTGTTTCTATTCCAGTGGCATACTGTTATGAAGAGACCTTACTGGTCACATAACGGTTGCTAAGCATGTTTTTCCCTCTGACGCATTTCACATAACGGTTGCTAAGAACGTTTTTCCCTCTGACGCATTGCACATAACGGTTGCTAAGCACTTTTTTCCCCTCTGACGCATTGGGTTTGCTTGCATTAGCAAAGGAAATAGAAATTGTAGGAGGTGAGTTACAGAGATACTTGTGGGTGGAGCATTCCTAGACCGATAATGTGCAGTGTTGGCAGCTGCAATAGGGTTAGGGGAGAGGCAGCCTTCCTTAAACAATACAATAGCAACTTATAAATATTAATTGAACTGCAAAACATTCTGAAGGTTTATAGCTAGTGGTAATCACACTCCTGGTAGAACTACTCACTGGTGGTGGCAAAAACACCTACCGATGTTTCGGGTCTTCTTGTGGATACTTCAGCAGACTGCTCTCTGATTAAGTCTGCATTTCCGCGTGAGTCCGGCCTGTGAGGCATCTCTTGCACAAGGTTGCCTCCGCCTCCCGCATGGCATTCACTTTAGCGCAGTGTGCAACAGTTATCTCTTTATTATAATAGCCTACGATAGGTGAACTGTTGTACACCCCCTCACTGCGCCTACATGAGTCCAACTCAGCCGATCACTGTGACCCCACGACAGCCTTGTACGGTAGCGTCTATAGCAAAGAGCATTGGCACTCAGATTCGGTTAGAAGGTCATAAAGTACGCCAACCGAACCTCCCATTGCCATGACTCATGCACACAGGATGTATTGATAGCGGTGGAGTCCATAGCCTCGTTCCCAGGCTCGCGCACCGCTTTCGGATGCACGAAAGAACGCGAAGGGCCTGGTATGTTTCCTCACGAGTGTGACGTCGAGGGTAAAAGGTGGTAGAAAGGACTTAATTGAACATGGCTCAGAACAGCAAGAAGAGCTAAGGTAGCAGGTAACTTACCACGCGTATCTGGCTAGCAGGGGCCGACTGTCATATACACCAAGCATGGAACGTGTAGTTGGTTGAACAATACGCAAAACTTTGCTTTTCGTTCTGAAAATTTGGCCATTTGTCGAATACATAATGCTCACGTGAGGAAACATACCAGGCCTCCCCGCTTTTCTGTACTGCAAGCAACGAAAAGCTGGGTGGGGCCTGTGAACGAGGCTACATATCACCTCGGACTGATGCTCTTGCAGTGATAATGCACGTATGTA
This sequence comes from Axinella damicornis, assembly GCA_963931865.1. Lineage (NCBI taxonomy): Eukaryota > Metazoa > Porifera > Demospongiae > Axinellida > Axinellidae > Axinella > Axinella damicornis. Next base: position 11,421,401 of record OZ007512.1, read on the forward strand.
ATCAATGCAGCATGTCACAGTTTTTACCTGTGGTGTATTCACTTTTATTCCGTACAGGAAAAGCAACTGCAAGATGCACATGAACATAACGTAATGCGACACTCACCGTGGCTCGGTGGACACAACAATGGGCATATGCCGGTAGCCAAGGTGCAGTCTGCTGCCGCTGTGATGACTAGTGGAGACATTCCTCCTCCCGTTCCTCCTCGCGTCATCGAGGGCACGCAACCCTTGCCAAGGGAACAGGACGAGGTCGAGGGTACGTACATATCGATATCCGAGATTCAGGTTCCTCCCCAAAAGAAGAATGGAGATGCCCACTCTCCACTCAACCCACATAGATACACTCCCCCATCTGAGGCTCGTCACTCTCACTCTCGCTCCAGTGAATACCTAGAGGTGCTGCCAATGCTGCAGGAGCAACCAACTGATCCAGAATTTAAGTTGCAGAGTCCTCCGCCTGAAAGAAATGGTCGAGACGGTAGTCCTTAACTTTAGCATAGCACAACCCCTGTGACAAGACCATGCAAGCCTTCACACAATTTCCTCTGTTCTTATGAATCACTTTCACAATTTAGTTTGTTTGTACAATTACAAAGATCCATGTACCACTCGCTAATATAATGTTTGCGCGCGCGAGCGCGAAGACAAGATCATGAAATCACATCCTGCATGCGGCGCGCGCGAAGAATAGATAATGACATCACATGCTGTATACGGCGCGGCGCGCGCGGTAATGACATCACATCCTGCATGCGGCGCGGCGCCGGCCGGCACCAATGCAGCCCCGCCCCTCCTACTCATAATTTAGTTAAGATCGAGTGCACAATTATGGCCGAAGACGACCTTACTCCTTTCGTTCTGGAGAACGTGGAAGGACTCGATTCTGGAGAGAAGAAAGGATCTGGTGCGTATGGAGCTGTTTACGAAGTGACCGTGAAGGGGGTTACATGTATAGCTAAGCGATTGCACGACATTCTTATCAATCCTGAGGTTTCTGCCGAAGAAAAAGCGTCAGTTCGGCGCAAGTTCTCCGCAGAATGTGTTCTTCTCAGCCAGCTGAGGCACCCTCACGTGGTGCATTTCGTGGGAGTGCATTACGGAAAGAGATCGGATGATCTGTCCCTGGTAATGGAATGTCTGCACATGGACTTGGCCAGGTTTTCAGATGCTTGTCACACTAAGAAGATGGTTATCCCTATGTCAATCAAGCTCTCCATCCTCTTGGATGTGTCGTACGGTCTTTTGTACTTCCACACGCACACACCTCCGATCATCCACCGAGATTTGAGTGCCAACAACATCCTGTTGACGACAGACCTTCGAGCGAAAATAGCTGACCTTGGAGTAGCGAAGTTGCTTGAATCCCAAACACAAGTTGCAATTGCCCAGACCAAGGCACCGGGCGCACTATACTACATGCCGCCAGAAGCTCTGCAAGAGAGTCCAGTGTACGATTTGAAGCTTGACATCTTCTCGTTTGGTCATCTCATGCTTTATGCAGCTGCTCAGAAGTTTCCCGATGTACATGAACTAGACAATGTTACCATGTACACTGCCCTCCAGAAAAATACCATTCAAATCCACAGACGAAGAAAAGTTATAGAACAGATTGGCGGTAAAAAGCACTGTCTACACCCACTTCTTATCCAGTGCTTGCAAGACAAGCTGGAACAACGACCGACTGCATCCGAGTTGAATGGAAGATTGAAAGAGCTGTGCACCAAGCATCCCAGAGGTGTGGCAGAGGTTTTGAAGCTGATCACCAACGCAGATAAGGTACAGTATAAGTATAGCCTTGTTCCCAGGCCCGAGAGAGGGAAGGGAAAGGGCCTGGTTTCCAATGTTTGTGCCTATCCATAACTGAAACATGTATTCCTTTCTCCTCCCTCTCACGGGGCTGGGAACGAGGCTACGTAGGTACAGTAGTGCTCTACTATTAGCATCGTTCCCAGGCCGCACAGCCTGGGAACAAGGCTATAGGTACAGTAGTACTCTACTGTTAGCCTCGTTCCCAGGCCGTGCAGCCTGGGAACGAGGCTAGGTACAGTAGTGTGCTCTACTATGTACTAGGGCGGTAGGAAACGTACAGTAGATCTTTACCAGCCAATGACATGTTTACCGTCATAACCTTATACGGGAGTTAATAATAGGACCTATTACTGTATAAATGTTCTTTTAACAGGATTGTTACATCAGCAGGCTGGTTTTCAGTAACACCCTATTCAACTTCTTTCTAATGGACAGTAAAGATTTAACTCATACTTCGGAAAGCATGACAGGCTCGTGGAATGGTTCACCACTATCAACTGGAATTCAATGCATGAACATGTTTGATAGCCAGTCACGGTAGGACATGCTGCATTGTAGTCTGAGATGAGACCAATGAAAGCGCACTGAACTGCAAACCCTCGCCCACCCTCATTGTGAAACCGCATCCATTGGTATGTAGTGCATGCGCCATGTGCTGCACTGGGATCAAAGTTCAGTTTGTGTTGCTTTAGTTGTTTTTGGTAGCTTGCATAACGTCACTAGACAGCAGTGCTGCTGGTGCTGATTTTCTGCCAGCTAGCTAAAGTTTCCACAGTGTAACGTTTAAACTAACTATTTTACGCAATCCCTGAGGCCATTCCAGATTGAAACCTTGTTGCAGCGGACCGACCGACTCAAACTCAGCATTTTTCTCAGCAAAAAATGGTGTCTGCAGAGCTTGGCTGAGTACGTGCGACTGTAAAACGAGGCTGTGAGGATATTTCACTGAGATAGAGGTGCATTTTTAAAACACTATCGTGTGTGCTTGTACTCTGACAGTGCCAGATAGCTGTTGAGTAGGAGAGGAACAAAGGTAGTCCCGTGATGTTTCATTTTCATTTTCAAGCCTACGGAAGGCTCAGGTTATTGCTGGACCAGCTCAGGTTATTTATTGCTGAGGAGTTGAACCCCTGCAACAAGGCTTCAAATTGGAATGGCCTGAGAGTGCATTACTCTTGAGCACTTTTCTATGGGTACCATAATTGTAACTGTAGAGTAAATGGCACTGGCTTTAGCACAGACATGCAGACGGGATGACTATTGTCTGCATGTGACTACCTGTAAGTCTGTAACCCCTGCCCACGCATGGACGAGGGTTATTCACTGCTGTACCACTTCCTGTGTGATCCTGTGTACTACTGATGAAGCATAAGTATGTTTGTATAACAACACACACAAGAGCATTCACATTCAGTAGTAAATTTTTAGGTGTTCTCCCTCAGGCACCATCTCAGGAGGAGGAGGAGCTCTTGAATGGCCAGGATTGGCAGGAGCTGAAGCGAGAGTTGGCTACCATTCAGGTGAGTGGATGACTAGATAGGTTTATGACCCCCTGTGTCACCAGACGTACTCTAGATAGGTTTATGACCTTCTGTGTCACCAGACCTAGGGCAAAGTGCTCTAGTTGTAGATTTATGCAAGTGCACAAGATGAGGGCTTCACATACTACTGCAACTTGATAACACAGTCTTGTCTTTTGCTAGTGTGTAACTAAGGGTGCCCCGATAAGTAGTATTCTGATAACTAATGTTCGGATGACCACCATCTGTGATTGCCGATATACAATGTTTCAACCTTTCATGACACCTTTACAGACGATTTCGGCATCATCATCACAGATATCAATAATTATGATTGGCCGATATCCAATAGCCGATCCAATTATCAGTGCAACCCTAAATGTAACAATTGAGTTGGGGGATCGATTAGATTGCCTTTAGTTACCTGTGTTGGTATTCCTGATACAGGAAGAGAACAGGAAGCTGACTGAGGATGTAGGCGCACTGCGTCGAGACAAGCAGTCACTGAAAGAAGCATCAGAAACGGCTCAAACCAGGACCAAAGAATTGGAAGCTCTTGTGGAGAAGCTGCAGGTAGCTCATTTCTGTTTATTTCTTACGAATTTTGCAATGTCAGTGCCGGGCAATCTGAATGGCATGAGCTTCCCTTCAGTTGGCTTCATTCTTGAGATATGTGCTTGAATTAGGTTGCAAAGATGTAAGTACTGAGTACTCTTGTTAAGAGTTTACAAGCTCTTGTTAAGAGTATACAAGCATGCACAAACTCTTGTTAAGAGTATACAAGCATGCACAAACTCTTGTTAATAGTATACAAGCATGCAGCAACTCTTGTTAAGAGTATACAAGCATGCACCAACTTTTTCGTATATATTTCCATGTGCTTATCGTCCTGTTGAGCTGACATAATTGCCCCTTGAACTTTGACACCCTGGAATGCATTAATTGTACCAGGCATGGCGACGGCTGAAAGAGTCCCAGGTTAAGGAAATGGACTACGAGCCTGCCCGGGAGCTCTTGCAGGGAGACCAGCTGCGAGAGGAAGAGAGCACTGATGGTGAATTCGAGAGGCAACTCAGTGAGCAGCACCAGCTGATGCAAAGACTGCAGCAGGAGAACAAAGAGCTACAGAATTCAGTCCAGCTTGCTAAGATTGAGGTATGATGTCATCTACTAGGCAGTTACAATAGTCGCTCATTATTAGGCACATGTGCCTATAATTATTTCCACAGGAAGGAAATATGCAAGGTGCGCTAAATTTCAAATTGAATAAGAAGTGCGCTTCATTTCAATCTATAGCTCTTTCCACTCCATAGGATATACGTACCAGACTTTCTGGAAGAAGATTTCAGCGCTTTATAAAGAGTAGCTGAGATGAGAGTCTAGCGAATATGTGCTTATAAGTGAGCTGAGTGTGTTGCCATAATGCATAGAGATCTTGGGAGTATTTATAGACTACCTCATGCACACATCAAATCTTGGGAGTAAGTGTATCGCACTACACACACACAGCTATAGCCACACAGACTCAAACTGTGTGGCTTACAAATCTCCCAGCTTGTAAAGTAGGAGGTAGTATGACCCAATTGAGATATGCATGGAATGTGTACAGTACCCGTGGCATCATGTTAGAGAGACCATGAATAGAGTTGTACACACATCGCAGCCTCCTTCCCATATGAGGCTAATGTGTAGGCTGACTCGCACCTGTACATGTACCTGCATGTGTAGCATTTTTGGTGACTGTGATTACCATCATGGATTTCATAGGCTGTGAATAACACCTATGAAGAGCCACCTATGAAGAGCGAGTTACTGTCACTTGAAATATACAACCCGTGCTTAACCAACTGTTCTACGCTACCGTAGCTTCATTCCCCAAGCCCCACCCAGCTTGTCGTCGCTTGTAGTATGGAAAAAGCTGGGCGGGGCCTGGGAACGAGGCTAACACAACCATGTATTCATGAGAAGAGACCGACAAGCAGCTTGTTGGTTGATGTGGTTCAACTCCTGTTGTAGTGAATCTACCAAATGTTGAACTTATCATTTCACTGATTTGGCTTCTGCACGCAATCTCATCAGCAATGTTATTTTTCTTCAATTAGGCTGAACTCTACAAGGAGGATTTCGAATCAGAGCGTCGTGATCGAGAAAAGGCACATGGGAAGATAGCTGATCTCATGACACAGCATGAAGAAGAGATTGGAAAGTTGAAGACAGAACTGCTTCAGGTACAGAGATCTGAAGGAAAGGTGTGGGGTTAGAGTTACGGTTTGTAACCAGGGATTCACTCGTGTTTAGCAGAGCAGTGGAAAGAGCATCGCTGATTCAATGTTGTAAGAAGCACTCCTACCAATATGCTGATACAATTGGGTTGGGGCAATACTTCAATATTATTGTAATGCCGCAATAATGTACTGCTGCAATTGATGCATTTCATGGTTTTTAGAATGCCAATACTATCGCAATCACAATATACCGCAATAAATCGCAAATATCGCAATATATCGCAATATCCTTACACTAACAACCACATTTTACTGAGATAAAGATTTTAAATTGAGGTCATTTGTACACCTCTGTTTGAAGATTAACAGTAAAGGCAAGCAATACTGGCAATAATCGCAAGATGGCTTCAGGCAATAATCGCAAGGTAAAATTTACAGTATACACTAATACATGCACTGGAGTTGGCCTGTATCAGTGGAACCCTACGGATCACTGTATGCTCATTCTCACTAGCCTCGTTCCCAGACCTTCTCTCCCCAGCGTTTGCCACTTCCAGTAGTACTGCAAGTGACAAACGCTGTTGTGAGAAGGCCTGGGAACGAGGTTCACTACACATCGGAAACCCACACTGTGAAACAGTGATATTCATTGCCGTCGTGTAGTCGAATCCTGGGGCAGTCCCCTAGGCTGGTGACCAATGCGTAAACTGTGCTGTGAACGTTGGCACTCCCTCCATGTTATGTCACATTGTGTAACAGGATGTGTAACATGCTGTATCAGCAATGCTAGCTACCTCCTGCATAATGAAGCTCGGCTGTATTCATTTTGGTGTGTATGACACCAGTTTACATAGATACATACTTTTCTACTACGGATTACATCATGTACAAATGTGTGTGTGTAGCCCCTGTAGAGAGGTATACCATTGTTCTCAGGCTCCCTCCCCCCTAAAATCAGGAAGGCTTTTCATTGCTGTGCAAGGGTGAGCCTTGGAACGAGGTTAGCAGGGAGGTGCAAGATTGTTAGACCACTAACTTAAAGAACCTCATCTCACTATGGCGGATATATTTCGTTGTATCAATCACCCAATCTTTCCTCCAGTTGGAAGATCGCAAGCAGCTGGTGAGAGAAAAGGATAAACTGTCCAAAGAACTTGAGAAATCACGGAAGGAGCTTGAGAAGGCGAGAAAAGAGACAGAGAAAGCGAAAACTGAAGCTGGAAGACTTAAGAAGGAGGCAGAGAAAGGAAAACGTAAGAAGGAGGTGGAGAAAGTGAGAAAAGAAACTAGAAAGAAGATATTTGACAAGATCACTCCAGTTTCCAATATTTCTACTTCTGAAGTATCACTGACGGAAATGGTGAGCCAGGGAGATACATTGATAGCATCACAGCTGTTCCAACTATTATAGTAGCTTCACTCACAGCTCCTGCTTTTTTCATCACTTCCACTTATCGTACTGCAAGATGGAGATGTGATAGCCTGGGTATAAGGCTAGCATTCTCTTGATTTAAAATGCATTATAAGTTTGTGTACTTGAGTAACTGTTCTTACAACCTTGTGCTGTGTAGGGTATGCAAGAGGAAGTTGAAGAATTACGTCAAGACAACAGAACTCTGAGGGGGATGTTAAAACTCCCGCTGGCACGTCCACGGAGTTGCACTGTGAGTTTGTAATGATATGCTGTTCAGATCCATGTACATTACAACAATCAATACATTAAGATTTTAACCGTGTGTTTGTGTGTGTGTGTCTGTGTGTAACGGAAGTGGGATGTTCGTGGGGCGGGACTAGACTAGTGACGCGCGACCTTTGTACTTCAATTTACTGAACCTCGAACTCTGCGAAGAATGTTCGAGAACATTGAGCATGGGCTGGAATCTTCCAGAACAGCTGGCGGGGAGCAGCAGTCGAAGCGGACACAATCGGGGATCGAGCTGCAGTTGAATCGGACACAATCGGGGAGCAGCAGTTGAAGCGGACGCAATCGGGGAGCTGCAGACAAAGTTGAAATGGACGCAATCGAGAGGAGCAGCTGAAGCGGACGCAAGCGGCGAGCAGCAGCTGAAGCAGATGCAAACGGGGAGCAGCAGTTGAAGCGGATCGAGTGGCAATCTCGCGGGGAGCAGCAGCTGAAGCGGACGCAATCGGGGAGCAGCAGCTCTGCACAGAGAGCTGTCCAGCACCGGATTACTCATGTAGGCGAACGAGGGGGAAGTAGCTGAGTGAGCAAAGCGAGCGAAGCTACTTGTAGCAGTAATGTGTAGGAGACTTCATGAGGGATGTTTCTGAGGGAGTGTCACAGGAAAAAATTACCTGTAATATGGGACTGGATGGCCGTCGTCATCATCGAAGTTGGTCCGTGTTTGCGCTGTCCGCATGCTGTTTGAGTTTATGGTGGGAACAATTCACTGTTGCGTTATTCCTGCATAGACCACACCTGCGGGCACTCCTCTATGCAGGAGAACCACTAAATATGAAACTTCAAGCATTCCCACCTTGCGTGGACTGGAATGGGCGAGCAGATGGTGTGGACATGGAGCAGCTCTGAGTTGAGACACTGACAATTAGGGTGCCTGTCTAGCCTCGTTCCCAGGCTGCGTGGAATGAGGCTAGGTGCCTGTCCAGTCCCTTATCTACAGGTAGTTTTCCTGTGGTACGTATGTACGTAATACGTATGTATATACTAATATACTACACATTCTTAATTGCAGGACTTCTCACAGTCACCAGCAGTATCCCCGGCAGTATCACCAGCAGTAACACCAGCAGTAACACCAGGGGTATCCCCGGCAACAGACTCGTACCAGCTTGGACAACAACCCTCACTGGTAACGATTAGCCTTGTTCCCAGGCCATTCCCACTGCCATGGAGTATCTGATCACTTGCAGTATGTAAATACGGTGGGGGGTTGCCTGGGAGATTTGGTCATGTGGGCATGATGACGTCAGCTAGACAGGTGCCCAACAGTTGATCCATCTCTGCAGCGTTGTGAGCAATGAACGGTATTGATTGTCTACCTTGTGAATGCTCTGACATCAAGTCTTTGGACGGACAGTACAAGAACGGCATCCAGCTGCAGATTCGTCATTAAGCACTGCCACCTGTGATGGCACTGCATGTGACCAAATCTCCCAGGCCCTCCCCTGCCTTAAGGCGGGGGAGTATGCAAATTAAATAAGCTTATTTAATTTGCATACTGCAAGCGATCAAGTGCTAGTGGTGGGGAATGGCATGGGAATGAGGCTAGGTACTATGGCTTGTACATGACATACCTATTCAACCACAACTATGGCAGAGAAAAAGAGTGGTCATGTCTCAAAAACAGTTGCTATAATAACTAGAACACATACCCTGTGCAAAACATTCAGTGCAGCTACAATCGACGTGACATCTCTGCCGATGCGCATCGAACAGGTGCTGTGTTCACCATATTCAAGGTGTGCGGAGTGACCGCTTACCGTAATGTGAAGCTGAAGAGGTGGGGCCAAATGTTACAAATAGCTGGAAATAACAGCCTAAACAATAGTCATGACGTCTGTGAAGTACATAAAATTGTGGGAAAATACTGTTTCCTAGCAGTCACCTCGAAGCATGAAGTTTCCAACTGCACTACGTGTCCTGGGGGGACTCTGAGGTCGCGAAGAGGTGGAGCCAATGTTATGAATAGTTATGAAAGTAGGAAATATATAGCCAAAGTACAGTGAAATGAAGCTCCTGGACTTCAGTCAGGTACACATAGAGCAGCTTTTTTGCTATTTGCTGTTGTTTGACTCCATTTCGATGGTTTATGCGGGTCTATGTGGCGAGATTTCAATTTTATTTGCAGACAGACCGACAACAGACTGACAGACAAACTCGATTGCTTCACGCATGCATGCACAGGTTGATGAGTGAGACGCACAATGCAATGTGCAGAGTATCGCAGGTGTATACCTCCAATCCCTTGCCGCCTCCACCCACCTTTGATCACATGCTGCTATTCTGTGGACTGTAGAGTTGATAAGCTGACATTAATAATCTGATTTGTATTTGTCATCCAACGTTGAACTCATACAGAGAATCACGAAGGAAGATGAGACCGAACAAGAACTGTCTCCCCTCTGCCTTCACGAGCAGTCACCAATCCATACACCTTCAACTTCTCCAAGGTTGCCTCGCAGCAGTCCTCAAGCAAATCCAGCACCATCCCCTACAAGCAGTCCCAAGACAAGGAGCCTACCGCACGGCCATCAGACTCCTGAGAATACTCTGCACATTCCAGAGCCTCCACAATGGGCCCCCCTGCAGACAGCATCGATACCTATACCCCAACAGAGTGGACGTCTTCCACTCTGTTCTCATTCTCTACCTCACATTGGTGATTCTAGTTTGTGATATTGGTACATGTACACTCTACTCATTCCTGTTAGGTTTTTTTTGTCCATTTGTACCTTCACCAATTAAGCTCATCCATGCAGTCAGAGGTTGTTTCCTGTGAAAGCAGCACTTTACAATAAGAGAATTATAGCTACCAATAATGGCAAAACTTAGCTACCAGCCAATCATAGGCGTTGACACATTGAACGTGCACGCTTCCTTGCATGCATGCTCACTTTCATATTCACCGGATGTGGGCTTTAAACCTGCAGCTGTGACTAGCTAGCTAGCTAGCTAATATAAGTCACGATCAATTCACGGCCATGCACAGCTGGGGACAGCCCTCACACCTTCAACATGCACGGACGGCGAGTAAAATTTTAAGGGGGGGCTAGCTATATCATCCGGCCACAGGCGAAGGTATCCAGTGCAGTGGTGAACAGAGGCGCGAAGCGCGGAAAAAAATTTTCACCGTCATTTTCCAGTTGTCTGGTTTCCGTGTCGTCCGTGAACGTCTCACTCTCGACGTGGAAAGTGATTGGTCGTGAAAGTCGGTCCCGGTGAAGATTCGCCGTGCACGTGGTCTGAAGTGAGAACCGTTTTCGTCCCCAGCACGAGTTGACTCTGTATCTGATTCATTCTGACTGTCACAAGCTGTTTACCGTTAGAAAACGTCCAGCAGTGAGCTTCGTTTCAACTTGCTGCTGCTGTTTCCAACCATGAAGTGGATCCGCCCCTGTTGTCGGCGAGGCGAGGATCGATCGCGATACGGTAGCAATCGTGAGCGGACAAAATTAATTGCGTGCGGGCGCGTGCATCTACGTAAGTATAAAAAAAAAAATTCGTATAGGCGTACGCGTGGCGCCAGAACTGCACATGGCTGTAATGGCGTCTGATAAGCTAGCTTCATTTGTCTTGCAAAGCGTGCACGGACTCGATAACGGGGAGAAGAAAGGATCGGGTGCGTATGGAGCGGTGTACAAAGTCACGGTCGACGGAGTCCCCTGCATTGCGAAGCGACTACACGACATTTTAGTTGACCCAGAAGTTTCGCGATTGGAAAGAGCTTCCATCCTGCAAAAGTTTCACGACGAGTGCGTGTTGCTCAGCCAACTGAGGCATCCGAATGTCGTGCACTTTGTGGGAGTGCACTATGGTAGAAACCGAGACGATATGTCGCTCATCATGGAGTGCTTGGATACCGATCTAGCAAGATGTTTGGAGTCACAACCCAACATACCCCTCGAGGTGAAATTGTTCATACTCCTGGATGTCTCCTACGGACTTCTCTACCTCCACACACACTCACCACAAGTCATCCATCGAGATCTAACCGCTGCCAACGTTCTGCTCACAAGAGACAAGCGAGCAAAGATAGCCGACCTCGGTGTATCGAAGTTACTTGACCCCCGCACACGAGCTGCCATGATGCAAACGAAAGCACCTGGAACACACTACTACATGCCACCTGAAGCCTTGATGGAGAATCCAAAATATGATGAATCGCTGGATATTTTCTCGTTTGGCCATCTTGCTTTGTATGTCATCAACCAGGTGTTTCCAGAAGTCTTTGAAGTTACGATTACTCCACTTGTGCTCCGTGATTATGAAGAGACTCTTCAAATTCTGAAGCGACGGAAGGCAATCGACGAGATGGGCCGAGACCACTGTCTTCATGACGTAGTTACGAAGTGTCTACAAGACAACCCTCAGAAACGACCAACCACATTGACGCTCAGCGAGATGCTGAATCATCTTTGTATGAAGCACCCAAGAGAGCACCAAGACGTTACTGAGGTTAGTCTTTGTACTATGACAGTATTGTACAGACAGCTAGCTATAGCCTATGGTAGCTAGACCATACAAAAATGAAGAAGACATGGATATGGCAGCTGGTTGACCCTTTATGACTGCAAAACCTGTTCTATGAGCTTCATGATGCCAATTTCCTTGGGAGGTTCTGTGTGCATGAGTACAAAGGGTAGGTCAGGGGGAATGTTCACCCAAAGGGTGAAAGCAGCATGGCCGTGTCTGGGCTTGGAAGTTTGTCTATCTAGTAGCTAGAGCTGAGTGGGTGTGGTTAGAGTCATGCATGTACTGCAGAACTGTGAATGGCACACTGTATAGAGATAATTTACATTTTATGTATTCACAGTCCTGGTACTCACGTCTGTTAAGGAATGGGACCTTGCTCGGCTGCGCACGCATCTCGTAGTAACCACAATAAAATTATTCATAGACCGTAATAGAATTATTTACAAGTAGGCGTTGGCCAAACGTTGTGATAGTCACGCGCATAGTTGCCTGGCAAATCAGTACAGTACTATTTGCAGCGCTTTTGCTGGATCTGTACAAGTCAGACGGAGTGAAGCAAAGACCGCTATTGGCAGTATTGCTATGAAAGTCCACTACTGTGCTGTTGTTCGCGTGCACAGTTTAGCTGATGCGATTGCATGCACGTGTTTTCGACTGCATGTCACATGATGAGTGCTCCTCCCACGCCCAGTTGCAGAGAATGGCCGCACAGATCTACCAGTTTGGAGTCGATGTGTTAGGTGGCAACTTAAACCCGGGTTGTAAGGACTCTAGTGTGGCCCATCGTATGTCTACCGACTAGATAAAGGTGTTCACCCTAGCGATTGTTGATTGAACGTTCTTCGAGTGATCTAGAGGTAGGTTTATCTGAGTAGTGTTGCCCTGCTTGCATGTTGATTAGCTATACCTCTCTACCTATACCAGCTATCAACTATCGCTAGGCCTAAAATGTAGTGGGCTTTCAGCTCTCTATGCCACGAAGAAATCACGGAGGTTCATGGGGTTTTAAGTTGCCGCTTTTTAGCATTTGTAGTTGCCTAGCTGGTTTGCTTATGAAGCCATATTGCTGGACAGATTGCTTGGGCGTGGCCGAAAATGACGTCATTGGATGCGAGAGGGGTGGGGCTAACCCAAAAGTGACATTCATTTTCAATGTGTGATTCCAGTGGAGCACAATAACCTTGCAAACGCAACACAAAAATGTGTCTGATCTAGCTGGTCCCATTCCTTAATGGTACTGAGTAAGTAGATTCATGATGATACTTGCGTACGGACCACGGACCATGTACCTACACTATATCTCAGCGCTCCAGTGCTGAGACAAAAAACTAGTGGTGTTAGTTTACTAGAATGCGTTATGGTTGCCATTGAGTGGTTAACAGCGATTGTTTTGATGGGCTAGTGGTCTATCAAAACAATTGAGTGTATATGCTGTAAACCATGACAATAGCATACATAGCTATAAGCATTCCCACTCGCCTGGCAACCCTACCCAGGTTAGCTCAACGCAGGAATTATTTTGCTTGTACCATGGTGCGTGGGTGTTTCAAAGGCACCGCCTAAGTGTATATCTGTCATTATACCCTAGGGTATATTGATATACCCTGGGTTGTGGTTAATCACATAAAAATGATTTTTAAGGGAGTTTTTCCAGAAAGCAATAACAGCACAACAGTACAACACACACACAACAGTGTTTTACTCAATGTACAACAGTGTTTTACTCAGATCAAAACTGTACAACAGAGTTTTACTCAAGTCAAAACTTGGTGAAGCTATCAATATCTGCTTGGGAGAGTCCGAAAGATGTACTTGAGTTTTGAAATGTCCCACTAGTCATGATTGGCCCAGTGAAGACATTCACTGAACAGCCATTGAAAGCGAAACTTGGAGGAAGTGCACCAGAATTCATAGCTTTTTTGGGTGTTTTGGGAACGACACCCTTTGATATCTTCTCCAGGGCTTGCTCAGTGGTTGGATCAGCAAACCGCTGACCATGGCACTTGCGCTTCGTCGTCGGCTAGAAATCACTATCGTCCGAGTAGACTCCCAATCCTCCATTCCTAGGGGCTAAATTTTTCCTTGATTCTCCTTTTAGTAGCAGGAGACGGTGGGTACCGGATCAACTCCAGCAACCTCTTCACAACAGCCATAGCTTAGCCACGTACAAACGCTACAAAATTCAAAACAGTACTGAAGTGATCTGATGCTAATTGATGCCTTTGACGTCATTGTCATCAATCGCTACTGTACCATGGAATGCATCGGGCTTTGGCCTCGGTGATTATAGGTAGCATTCCTCAGGTCTCTAAAACAGCTAAGAGACCTGCAAGATTAGACTATGGTATGCATAATGTGCTTTGATGTTTTGAACTTAATGAGATCCCATTATGAATTACTCCATTTGATGTAGAGCGCAATGTCTTGATGAGGTGTCTTAGTAGTGAAGAAACCTAGCAGCAGGTGTCTTACCAGTAAGACACCTCACTGTAAAAGGTTGCACTTCAAATCAGTAGATGATGGGGATTTATAGTAGCCGTAACACAAGCAGCTCAATTACAGCTTAGGTTCACTGTTTCCAAGTAATTGTAGATGCAACTGTATGACTTGTACTCATCCTTGCCTCTAATAATTTTCTTATACCTGATGATGGCCTTGGCATTAAGGCCGAAACGTTGGATTTAGATAAACTGATTTATTTCAGTGTTGTCGACAAATCTATCACTGGTTGGGACGATGAGTAATAATTTTTCATTTACTAAAATTCCTTTCAAATGGATTCATATGCTAATTTCCGTGTGGCAAAAGCGTACTGAACTTAAACAAACTTTGGAGCAGTGTGGAGGCTCACTGCTTGTTTTCTACCACTTCATTCTCTTTATCAAACCGGTAGATACCCCCATTTCACAGAAAATATCAGAAGTGTCAGGAAGTTGAGGCAGAGAACAAGCAGCTTTCTGAACAAATAAAGAAGCTGAGTAGGTCCAATGCTGACAACGTCACACTGGCTAATGAGTTGAAGGCCCAGATCAGGAGGCTAGAACAGGAGAAGGAAGCTCTGCAGAATGAAGTGCAGATTGCAAAGACTGAGGTATGTATATCCCCCGTTAGATCTTTCTTCTATGTACGTATGTGTATGTATGTGTAGCTAGCTAGTGGTGATAGCGAATATCTATTTTGCTTCATATGGTTCTGGGATAGCCTCGTTCCCAGGCCTAACCCGTTTTTTCTGTTCTTTGGTTTGCGTTGACAATAATACACGGATGCGGAAGGGCACTGCCCTTCCGCATCCGTGTATTATTGTCAACGCAAACCGAAGAACAGAAAAAAACAGGGTAGGCCTGGGAACGAGGCTAGTTCTGGGACATCATTTGCACAAGGCATGGGTGATGTTACTGACCGGATGACATCATGTGGCTACGTATATATATGTACACATAATTTTGGGTAAGATCCCATTGGTCTCTGCACATGTGTCTAGAGTATAGCAATGGTAACTATGCTAGCACTTCAAAATAACGTGAGTCGGAGGTCCTTTTACTAGCTACGAGAATTTTTTCTTTCATTTGAGGCTTTCTTTAGGTAGCGTTGTTTTAGTAAGGATTAAGGTTACGGCTACCCATTGACCAGAAGTAAATTTTAAATCTAATTACCGTGTATATGTGGGCAGCTGCACGATGTTCTTAGTGCAAATTTACTTATCAACGCATTCCATTCTTTTGTGTAATAGGAGATGGAAATAGGCTGTTTTTCGCTGCTAGAGGAGTGAGACACCCTTCATTGGATGCTATTTTTCCAGTTACATGTCCTTTTCAGTTCTTAGGAATCTCTTAGTTGTATGAGTGTAAGTTTGCCTGCATCCACACCAACTTACCTTTGGGCCTAATAAGAATAAGTAACTCGAAATGTATACAAGATGGAAAGTGATATATGCACTGTCTGGGAACGAGAGTAGTATTCTAGATGATTAATGGACAGAGTCGAGTATGATCACAGATTTAGGGATTCCAATAGAAGATTATATTATCAAGATTAAGAGGTTTAACGTCCATGTCTGCCTTGAAAGGTAATCCATCAGAGGACAATCAAATGTTTGAAGAGGCTTACATTTCAGTGGTTTCCTAGATGGGGACACTCACATTCCTTGGAGCTTTATACCCTCAGCAAAATTAGGACGACATATTTGCCATACAATAACACAGCATTCTACAAAGTAGGTGTCTATAATTGTGACCCTCTCTGGGAAAATCAACCACTTGGTACTTTTCATGAAAAGTGAGATTATTACACCACCAGAGAGCCCATCCATTGCTGATCACAGTGGTACTCTTATCTTTTTAATCGGACTTACCATTCTAGAGTTATGGG
This sequence comes from Axinella damicornis, assembly GCA_963931865.1. Classification (NCBI taxonomy): domain Eukaryota; kingdom Metazoa; phylum Porifera; class Demospongiae; order Axinellida; family Axinellidae; genus Axinella; species Axinella damicornis. The sequence goes on from OZ007512.1 coordinate 11,437,501, forward strand.
CTTTTAAATGTGGTCAATACGCAGGTCTATTTAACTTACACGAGCAATTTAAAACGGGTGTAAATCCAGAACGCGTAGGACTTCCGGTGTGCTACGTGAAATCATGATAGCACGCAAGTACGCGTACTACAATCTCAAGTTACAGAGCGGAAGTCCTACGCATTCGTTCGTTACAAGCCTTTGAAGTAGGGCACGCGATTGAAATACGCGCGCAAAGCGCTCAACATTAAACTCACGTAACGTAAATTCAATGTTTATCCCAAGTGGTCGATTTTCGCAGAGAGGGTCACAATTTTGCGTAGAGAATTTGGTAAACATGGAACATACCCACAACCTATTTCCTGTTTCCAAAGAAAGTTAGCCCCCAGCAAAGAATCCTGTATGCTTTTGCTAGAGCCAAATCAACCTGCCTGTAGTCTCGTCAACTATATTTCTTTCAAATAGGCTGAGAAAGAGCATCAAGGTCGAGAAGAGGGACATTTGAAAATAGCATATCTTGCAACACTACACGCAGAGGAGACTGGAAGATTGGAGGCGGAACAACTTCAGATGCAGAACCAACACAAAAAAGTGGTAAGGTAAAGTACTTTCACATCATGGCCAGGTTTATGAAGACAAGTGCATGTACCTCAAAGACCTTCACATCCTATACTAAAATAGCCCAACACTGTGTGTGTGTCCATGCTGAGAGCTGCTATACTTACCGATGGACACTGCTGTAAATACCAACTTGGTACAATTAACTTAGCTGTTTCATGCTGATATGGGTATCGCTTTACTCACAAGCTTACGATGTGCAGTCATCTTTGATTGACCATGCCCTTTACGTTTCCACTTACATGGTACAGGAGTTTCTGTGAAATTTGTATGACGCCATTGTGTGACTATCTCAGTAATCATGAAAATGGAAAATCCATTAAGCAGATTGCAAAGCCAGAAGCTTTAGGAAGCTTCCTAAAGCCAAACTTTGCTTATGTGACATAACGCATTTCAATATACGTACTTATTCGTGTCTTCCTTTGTGTGCATAAAGTGAAGGACTGCAGCAAACTGCATCTGTAGTTTAACTTGATTGCCTAATTGATTATCTGTGGACTCTTGTTTCAGGTTGCTGAACTGGAAGGTCGCAACAGGGAACTGTCAAAAGAGAGGGATGAGCTCTTTAGAGAGTATGATAAAACTCGAAAAGAGCTTGCAACTGCACAGGCAAAAGCAGATCGAAAAACCAAGAAGGATGCTGAGAAAGCGATGAAGAAAAGGCTACCAGACACGCATATTATGTGTACTGATCAGACTGGGATGTACAAGGTTAGATCAGGCTGGTTAAACCCCACAGTGAGTGTATATGCTTATATGTAGTACCGTAAATTGAGAATTATTCGAGTTGAAAATATTTCATGTGAAATATTTTCGTGTTAAGAAATTTTCGTAGCCCATCCGGGCAACGAAAAATTTTTAACACGAAACATTATTAACACGTGTAGCTATACATTTGCGACGCCAAGAAATTCGAGCGATCTGGCATGGAGGAGTTCGAAACAGTCTGTTGTATTCGAGGCTACCATGTGTACAAAGAAATATGGGAGGCAGCAGCTGGAGAAATGCTGATATGTGAGAGGGAGCCACGCAACGCTCAAAAATAGTTCGCCGTCTCACCTCCTGTATCGCTTGTCACCTTCTCCACTTCCTTGTTCGCAAGAGCGATTGCCTGCGAGGGCAGACAAGAAGATAACGACCCCCTGGGATCAGGAAGACCGTCCTTCGGCTTGAAGTAGCTTCGAATTTGACATCGTTGAACTGTTTCGCAATCAGAGTTCGTACCGTAAAATTATTGTTGTTTTAATAATTTGCTGTCGAAATATTTTCGTGCGCTTAATTTTCGTAGCCGTCTCTGTCTACAAAAATATTTTAACAACGAAACTTTCCCAAATTACGGTATTCATAGCTCAGTGTATATATACCTCTAATGAGCTTATGAGGGATCCCTACTAATTCCACAACAGTTATCTTTTCTGAGATCTCACAAGCTCTCGATTGCCTCTGATGAAGAGCATTGGCACTAACATTTCACGTCTTGGATCTAGTCCCGCCCACTAAACACCCATTGTTACTCACGCACACACACATGAATTGGTAACTATGTTCCTTGTAGGAACTGCAAGAGAAACTACATGGAACTCGACACTTTTCACTGCCCCCCCAACTGAGCAGTGTGAGTTGTTTTCCAATATGCTGCATGAATCCTCATATGTAAGCAGTAAAGATGAGACATTTTTCACCATCGCTTCAGTTTCCAATATATTTCTGAAGTATCACTCATTAGTAAATAAGACAATCATGGCATTCTACAGTTCTCAAATAGTTTGTTGCAGGATACCAGATCAATAGTGTTGTATACGGTAGTCCCTCCTATAGTGGGTACTTTATGTCAGTACTATTATGTATGAGATTTATAATCTTCGCAACAGGATATTATTATTAAGTTTGCACAATACTAATCTTACTGTACTGTGTAGGGTCTACAAGAGAAACAACAACGTGAAGGGATCAGAACTGTGAAGGGTAAGCTGTTCGATACTCATCCAAGGATTCGACACCTCTCACTGGGGAACTCACGGCCGCGGAGTGGTGTAAGTTTTTTTCCAACTTGATGCTGCAAGTCCACTCGTCTGCACCCCACATAGCTAGTTGAGACAGAAATGACAAAGCTCTCTGTTTGTGGGGTCTACTATGCCAGTTCAGGGGCAATAGAACCGATGGTACAAAAGCAGCAGTGTGCATTAGAAGAGTCTGCATGAAAGGCTGTTTCTGAATGGGGACATTAGTGGGATGCACTGTCGTATGTATATGTATGTATGAAATATTCGACGGGGTAACCCCCTCAGCTACTGTGCTGACCTTCCATGGGGCTCTGCAAGTGTACTGCATGTTATATATCATGCCTAGGAGTGATGTATCCGATTACAGTCGCGAGCACGAGGGGCGCCAAAGGGCGAGTGACAGTAAACCGGATACATCCCGACTAGGCCAGGAACTGGCTTATCTCACGTTAATTACTGTGGCTACGTCAGCACGGTTGCTACGGAGTCTCCTTGGTAACTGCTTGCGTCATACTGCAGCACGGTTTCATGAGTCTGGCTTCATGAGTAGTTGATATCAACGTTGAGAAGCAAGTAGCTAGTTGTTCACGCGATTCCCGAGGAGTATTGGCCTATATTCAATGACGGATGGCGTGACATCAAGTGATTTCGAAAACGGGATGACTCCCATATTAGAATTACGAAGAAGGGCTGTCTTCGATGTTAGTCAAAGCGGTTTAAACGTAGAAGGAAAACGAAGAGAGAAGCCTAGTGCTCCCGTAAATGCAAAGGGACTGAAGACAAAACGACTGAACGTGAGCTGAGCTGTAAGGATCTAACTCCGTTAGTTTCTGGTCTCCGTGGTTGGTTCTGGCCACGCGAGAGTGTGCTTACAGGATGAAGCAAAGCGATAGTAGCCGAAAGCTCTGTGCCGACTGTCCATCTATCGCATAGACCCATGGCGCTTACGCGCGAATACCTAGCTACTTCTCAACTGTTGATCTGGACTACAGACTGCTTAGCCAGATTCTCCACTGATCTGTGTGAAATACTGTGACATTTGACGTTCACAATGCTACGACCAAGCGGTTGAACAAACCGTGAACAGTGGGCTTCCCTGGGCATGTATCAAACATCAAAGGGAAATACATCGCCCCTGTTGCTGTAGCGCATTCACAGTGACTACCGGCATGTTTGATCCGCCCATGCAACATGAGATAAGCAGAGATACAGCACAAGGTAGATAATTCTCATCCTTGCTTGCAGGCATTCTCCCAGTCACCAGCGGTATTTTCAGCATCGGATTCATACCAGGTCAGACAACGACCCTCACTGGTAACTAGCATGTACCGTACTCTCGCGAAAGTCCGCCCATGGGCGCTGCATCTTACTTTCTCACCAAACAGGGGGTGGGCGCTCTTTCGAGTGTTTCCGCATTCAGCCTTGAAAGAGCGCCCACCTTTGTTTACGTACACAAGTAGCGCAATATCAGCGATCGAGCAGCAAGCGCGCGTGAGTCAAAGCCCTCCCAGCATATCTACATCGCTGGAGTCACTAGCAACATCACCGCTCACCACGTCGGCTGAGGTCCAGCGTGGAGGCCGCCGGGCCGTCGTCAGCACAGGCAAGCCAGGCAACACACATGGACACCATAGATACGGATACACAGACTAATAGAGACTTGCTGCAAGGAGGTTCTTACCTCAGATACGCTGGAACATCTCACTAATGCGCTCCATCGCCTGTTACACGAGGCACGAGGCTCTAGCGCGAGGGTGGGCGCTCATTTGAGTAAACTTTGACCCTATATAGAAAATTGAGCCAAAAGTGGGGGGTGGGCGCTCTTTGCGGAGTGGGCGGACTTTCGCGAGAGTACGGTACATAGATAGACAAAACTGCACACAGGTATTTTGAGGTTGCACATGAAACCTGTGGCAATATCGCAGTCATACATTTGAATGGTAAAGAAGCTTTCTTTATAATAATACTGTAACAGTACTTTCCCATGTAGCTAGTTACACAACTGTTTCATTTACTAACTTGTGTTTGCAGGTGAGAGTTCACTGAACCTACATCAACCATGTACTCTGTGGGTCATTTGACTAGGCAGACATATAGAGTGCTCACATGTCTCAAACCAGTTGCTATAACAGTAGCAGTATCTACCATATACAAGCAGCTTCGCTCGCTTCAGCTGCTGCTCCTTGATTGCATCCAATTTCAATTCCCATACCTCCACCCACCTTTGATTACATGCTGTTATTTCAGTGTGGACTGGTAGAGTTGATAAGCTGACATTGTTGATCTGATTTGTATTTGTCTTCCAACGTTGAACTCATACAGAAAATCACGAACGAAGATGAGACTGAGCATGAACACTCTCCCCTCCGCCTTAATGAGCAGTCACCAATCCATCCACCTTCAACTTCTCCAAGGTTGCCTCGCAGCAGTCATCAAGTATATCCAGCACTATCCCCTACAAGCAGTCCCAGGACAAGGAGCCTACCACACGGCCATCAGACTCCTGAGAATACTTTGCACATTCCAGAGCCTCTACAAAGGGCCCCCCTGCAGACAGCATCGATACCTATACCCCAACAGAGCATCGATACCTATATCCCAACAGAGTGTCTTCCACTCTGTTCTCATTCTCTCCCTCAATTTGGTGATTCCCCCAATTCTAGTTTGTGACATTGGTACACTCTACTCATTCCTGTTACATGTAGTTTTTTTTAGTTTTCCATTTGTACCTTCACCAAGCTCTTCCAGTCAGAGGTTGTTTCCTGTGAAAGCAGCACTTTACAATATGATAATTATAGCTACCAATCAATACTTAAGGCAGTGTTATACCATTTTCATGGTGCCATTTGCAATTTTCTTCTGGCGGCCATAACTCCTTCCTACTGCCCCCCATGAACTTGATTTATGACTCAAAAGACAGCTCTCTCCAAGAGCTTTACAATGAGCTATAGAAAGTCTGTTAAGTACCCCCCTATAAGGAGTTAGTGGTCAGGAAGCTGACCACGCTGCTTTCACAGGAATCCTGATAAGTGACCACCACTTATCATGTAGCCTGTGATTTTTTTATTATGTCATCTAGAGGCTTAGCTCTACAATGTGAATTGACAGAATGTTTCTGAGAGTATCCATAGGGTAGATAATGACCATACAATCCATGGGTAGAGTATAGCTACCATGGATACTCTCAGAAACATTCTGTCAATTCACATTGTAGAGCTAAGCCTCTAGATGACATAATTAACAAGGCGTCTTTTTGGAAAAATTGTCTCGGCGGTTTGCTTGCAAGACTGATACAAGTGTTGGACACTACAGATGTTTGCTTGGTAGCTAGCTAGCTAGCTAGCTATAGCTCTGAGATTAGCTTGGCGCATGCTGCCGTACTGATGAAAGACTAGTGTGTCAACAGGCAAATACGTCACAATTTGTTGCACCAATAGACACATAATTATGATGGACAAACTTCAATGAAAGGAGCACTGGTCATACCTTTGACTTTGACTGAAAAAAGTATACGTGAGCACACAGACAAAGTGGCTTGAAGAGAAGACTTAGACTAAATTTGTCAATGGAGGAATACTGATGTAGTCTATGAGCATCTAGCTAGCTACACGTTGCCTACGTCATGTACGTTGGTCAGTGGTTTCTCATGGCCTTCTTAGCCGTCTCCTGTCTCGGTCAGCTTGTAGTCGTTGCTCTCTCTGTTCCGGACTCTATTGTTCAGGCTTTCTTTGCCGTAGCCTTTCTCAGTCAGCTTGTATAGTCTGCGTTCTTGGCACTTCTCAGACGATCATTCTTGCGTATACCTTGTAATCCGACTTCTTGTTGTTTTAGCCTCTCTTGCTGAAATCTCACATGATCTTGACTCTTTGTCCAGCGCAGTAGGGTGCGGCCACATGCCGTTGCTCTCTCTGTTCCTGACTCTCTCGTTGCCTCCTCAATTGTCTCCTCTCTCGGTCAGCTTGTAGTCGTTGCTCTCTCTCTCTTGTTGCCTTCTTTGCCGTTGCCTTTCTCAGCTGCTAGCTACGTACTTACAGCTAGATACTTGTAAGGTGCGGCCACATGCACATACATAAATATTAGGCCAACTAGCTAGTTAGTAAAATCTGTCGCGCATGCGCTCAAACTATGTGGCCACGTGGACGTGGACAGACAGACGTGTACGTACCCAGCACTCACGGGTACCGGGTGTTCCGCGTACAATAATTTCCGGCACTTAGTTTGCGCAACGTTAAGCGGTCGCCGCGGCGCGCGCTCCCTTAGCAACGCGTGTTGTGATGACATTCCTAAAACCACAAAATGTGTGACATCATATCTGCTGATTGCCACGTGTTAACCCGTCATAAGCGCTATAGCACAATAGGCAAGCCCATGGCGACTGTTTTGGTGCAAGAACCGTCGCGAAAGCCCGAAAAACGCCAGAGTTATGGCCCAAGAAGTGGTGAAGTGTCTTGGACCTACCTGTTGAGCGACACTGGTTACCAGGGCCTTTCCAAGACCAGGCAAGTTTTCCCATGGTTGAGAGAAGTAGCAAATGTAGCCTCTGTATCTAACTTTCAGTGAAGGGTGCCGCTTTTATCCTACTTATTTTTCCACGGCCATTATAGCATGGGAAACATGCCACATTTTAGGTCCTTGCGTTGCGTATGAAGATCGGGAGAACATACTGAGGGTGAGTTGGCAGTTTCACCCTGAGGTTATACAATAGTATTGCATGTGTACATACAAAGGCTAGACTTCTTATGTCAAAAAGTAGACAACTTTCACTCCCTGGCAACCATTGCCGGAGATGGTGCTCATGCATGACGCACTTCAGCCGCGTCAAATGATTGAGATGGACGTATAGGACCTTCTGATGCAGTTAAAGGTAGCATGTAAAAGACTCAGCACCCTTTTCTCCGCATAACCCATACCCGACTCGCTAGCCTCGTTCCTAGTCCCACGCCCAGCTGTTCACAGTACGGTAAGCGGGGAGGGCCTGGTACATTTCCTCACGCGAGTGATGTCAAGGGTTGAAAGGGGTAGAAAGACCGGAAGTTTAACGTAGGCGTAGTGTGTCTCAGAACAGCAAGAAGAACGAAGGTAGCAGGTAACACACCACACGTATCTAGCTAGCGGGGGGCGACTGTCATACTCACCGAGCGTTGAAAGTGTAGGTAGTTGAATAACATGCAAAACTTAGTGTCCTCGTTCTGAAAATTTTGCCATTTGTCAATTATGTCATGCTCACGTGAGGAAATGTACCAGGCCCTCCCCGCTTTACTATACTGCAAGCGACAAAAAGCTGGGCGTGGGACTGGGAACGAGGCTACCAACTCGCCACTTTCAGAGGAACATTTTAGCCGAGACTTGCATATGGTGGCAAGTTGAAAGCTTATCAGCTATCGCCAGACACTGTGATAAAGTAATTGTGTTTATAATTACAAGTAGCTTCGCTCACTCAGCTACTTCCCCCTCGTTCGCCTACGTGAGTAATCCGGTGCCGGACAGCTCAGTGTAGAGCTGATGCTCCGCGATTGCATCCGCTTCAACTGTGCTCCCTGATTGCGTCCGCTTCGACTGCTGCTTTCCAGCCTATGCCCAATGTTCTCAAATATTCTTCGCAGAGTGCAAGGCTTCGCGGAGTGCAAGGTTCAATAGTATGAAGGTCGCACGTCACTAGTCTAGTCCCGCCCCATGAACATCCCACTTCCGAGTCACCCCCACAAACTTTCTCTACGTTCTGTATTCTGTCCCTCCCCCCCCCTCGTGATATGTTCTCCCTGCACGCACGCACACACACACGTTAAAATCTTGATTGGCCTCATTCCTACTTCCCAGGTCGTTCCCAGCTCCAGTCTTTGGTTGCTGTCCGCAGAATTAATGTGACTGATCAGCACTCGCACTCTTGACAAGGTGTGTGCGTACTCGCTGCTCATCTGGATACATTGGTGCATTCAGCGGTGAGGCAAGTACTTCCCCATCAGATCCCCATCAGATATTGTTGATTGTCCTGGTGGCGAAACACAGACAGCACAGCACTCATAACTCGCCAGCTGCCAGAGAGGATAAGAACGGTGACAACCATGACCGCACTTCACTCTGAGGTTTCCAAGATCAGCCACCACGCTTGGAAGTGAACACTTGTGACTGGAGCACCACAACTGGGGCAAGAAATGCTTGGACCTTTGCCGTGCATTCTGCATACACCAATGATTGCTGCTGTACAGTTTGTGTGGCGGTCTCGCCTCACACACGCCCTCAATTTTTTCAGGCTGCTCTCCTAGTTTGCACTTGGAAAGTGTTTGCAGATCTCATGGCAGTCAGTGTGGGGCTGGCAGTTGAAGAGAAGCACTTTAGGATTGATGTATTTTGTACCCTAGGCTGCCTCAATGCAGCAGATGCACTTCAAGCATGCGTAAATGCCCTCAGTTCTGATTATATTATCACTGCTTTAGAAAATTAGTAGGACTTACTGACTTATACTGTTACCTTACTCTATCTTAGTACTATCTATTTCGGTGTATTGCACAACGTAGAAAACTTGCAGAGTGGACTGCTGGTAAGAATTATCACAGTGATCTGGATGGAAGCGATTGACAGCTCTTGAACTTCTGTGTGGCACTTGAACAGCTGTGCGCTTATTCATGCGCAGTTGTGCGGGGTGGGGTTGCCTAGCACTTAACTCGATTTGTAACCTTTAAAGATATTTATAGAGCTTCGGGGAAGTCCTGAACGGTCCTTGGCAACGATGGCCTTCTAGCGACGCCATGTTGCTAGGTAAGTAAACGGTGACGTAATTTTACGCGTGCGCGAACTAAGTGCCGATTAAAAAACAGCCGTGCATGCACTGTGTCTCGGCGCTTCGGCGCCGAGACAAAAAATCACAGGCTACATGATAAGTGGTGGTCACTTATCAGGATTCCTGTGAAAGCAGCGTGGTCAGCTTCCTGACCACTAACTCCTTATAGGGGGGGTACTTAACAGACTTTCTATAGCTCATTGTAAAGCTCTTGGAGAGAGCTGTCTTTTGAGTCATAAATCATGTTCATGGGGGGCATGCAGTAGGGAGGAGTTATGGCCGCCAGAAGAAAATGGCATGAAAATGGTATAACACTGCCTTAAGCTACCAGCCAATCGTAGACGTTGACACATTGAACGTGCACGCTTCTTTGCATGCATGCTCACTTTCATATTCACCGGATGTGGTATTGCCATAGCTTTAAACCTGCAGCTGTGACTAGCTAGCTATATAGCTATAGCTAGCTAATATAAGTCACGATCAATTCACCGCCCCCATGCATGCACAGCTGGGGACAGGCCTCACACCTTCAACATGCACGGACGGCGAGTAAAATTTTAAGGGGGGCTATATCATCCGCAGGCCCGTAACCAGGATTTTGTGAGGGGGGTTACATTTTGGGACAAGTTGTCAATGCTTCATCCAGAGATGAGGGGCCGCGCAAAGCGTGGTCATAGCTAAGGGGTCCGGGGGCATGCCCCCCCGGGAAAATTTTGAAAAAATTGACTGTCTGAGGTGCATTTTGGCCCATTCTCTGCCCAGTGTATCTAAAATTCATTACTACATAGCTATCCGAGTGAAAATTACACAAAATTGTACACAACATGGCCATTAAAATGGGCTAAAAAGGTAAACTAGCTGCTTCCATTCTACGGGGGTGTTTGCAAATGAAAATCTTACAAACAGTGTCAACATCAATTGCTACATGGTAATGAGTGTGTATGAGTCCCAGAGCGCTAAGTCTCTCCTCTTTCTGTGTACATCTCATTGACAAGTAATTGTTGGCAGACTGAGAGGATCCACAGAGACGCTGATGTCCTCGATCGGCGAAAGCTGCGGTTCTGGACCAGAAGCCTTATGATGAGCTGGGGTGTTCCTCAGATGGTGATCCAGTGTCACGTTCTGCAATCACAAAACACCCAGGAGGCTGCACTTATCATGACTGCGCCGGACTACTTAATGATTTAATAAACAGAACTTGTTAGCTAGGATGTTATCAGGCTACGTTAATACTTAGCTATAACCCTGCATGGTATGATAGACAAAGTGAAAGTGTAGCTACTCACCATTGCCTGTGTCCTTCATCGTTTACTTACAGAAGTATGCTTGAATGCCCTGTGCCTGTGGAGCCCGTTGTCGTTTCATCCTTCTGCACTCGCATAGCGCCTAGCAGCTGCGCAGCAATTGAATTGCACATTGCATCGTGCACGTATGTGGACGTGGGTGGCCGGCTAGTGGCCTCGTTCCATGCGTATGCATGCGCGTATGGCCTGGGGGACGCATGCCTAGTCTGGGGACAAGACAGCTGTGAGTACGAGTGCAACGTCGCCGGCGTGGCTGGCCGGCCGGCTACATGTAGCCTCGTACCCAGGCTAGGCTACATGTACAAAACCCAAGGTCGCTACAGTACTATAGTCGAGTAGACGTACCGTCGACGGTCACACCGCAACGGCTACGCGAAGGCGATGACCTTCAGGAAAGGTGCGTTCTTGGCTCGAGGGGGGTTCGTCCGCACCCAACGAACCCCCCCTGGTTACGGCCCTGATCCGGCCACAGGCGAAGGTCACGATCCAGTGCAGTGGTGAACAGAGGCGCGAAGCGCGAAAAAAAAGAATTCGCCGTCATTTTCCAGTTGTCTAGATGGGCTCTCGTAGCACCTTCGTGCTGCAGTCACTGCTTTCTGGTTTCCGTGTCGTCCGTGAACGTCTCACTCTCGACGTGGAAAGTGACTAGTCGTGAAAGTCAGTCCCGGTGTGAAGTGAAAATAGGCACCCCCGAAAATGGGCATCCCGGATGCCCGTTTTCAAGCACGAGTTGACTCTGTGTCTGATTCTGTCACAAGCTGTTTACCGTTAGAAAATGTCCAGCAGTGAGCTTCGTTTCAACTTGCTGCTGCTGTTTCCAACCATGAAGTGGATCCGCCCCTGAATCTGACATACAGTTGTCGGCGAGGATCGATCGCGGCGGACGAAATTAATCAATGAATGGCTAAGGCCGCGTAAGCGGCTGAATGCTATTCAGGATTGTACGAAGGGGGCGGAGGCGAAATCAACATGTCCTTTGCATTGTCTTCTCAACAACTTCTTACCAGCTGTTAGTAGAATTCATTAAACTGCGCATGCGTGCATATATAACGAGCAATAATAAGCCCGCCTTCAGTCTTTGAAACAGCAATTCTGCAAAACTATGTCATAACTGTAACCAATTATATGGTTTGACAAATGCACCAATAACTGGCTCAGTATACTGCATGATAGCTGTAAACCATAGATATGGCACCAAGTCTAACATGGATCAGAACTTGCATGATGGATAGGCAACTGTGACCACATAATTATAGGTATGGCCTGATAATAAATGCCTCAAGTCAAAATTGGGTGGGAGATGGGAGGGAGGACATGTTGATTTCGCCTCCGCCCCCTTCGTACAATCCTGAATAGCATTCAGCCGCTTACGCGGCCTTAGCCATTCATTGATTGTACTTCAGGGGGCTCCGGCTCAATCAACATGTCCTTTGCATGTTTGTAGCTGAGAACTGCTCCTCCAAATTTCTTGGCAGCATCAAACTCAGACCGAGGTCTGTAACTAGCACAAGGTCCCCTTGTTAGACCACCCTGCTCTATTCATGATCTCCTGTGTGGAGACTCCAGACATAGATGCTGTTGTGGAAGAAGCTAACCTAGTCGAATGAGCAGTAAACTCTGGATCCAACCCTGCCTTCTCCAAGGATATCTTAAAGCACCTTGCAGAAGATATTGGTTGGTGAGGAGGAACCAACGCCAAGAAAAGCTGCGCAGCAGACTCATTGGTTCGGAAGGCAGCAGTGGCCCTCTCATAAGCTTGAAGACAAGCCACCGGACACAGCTTTTTATCGGAAATCACAACAGGCTGCAAAGACTTCTCGTTCCCCGGTTTGGTCTGCTTGGCTAGACCCTTGCACAGTAACACTACCCCTTCCGGGGTGTAAGCACGCCCATGAAGTGATAACCTGACCAGGTCTGAGGCTCTGTGAGCCAGCAAATAACATAGCCACCTTCCGAGTGAGCAGCTTGAGCGACAACCTGTCATTGCTGCCGAGGTTACTCAGATACGTAGCATCTGGGATACATCCCAGGTGTGGCAGTACTTGGGCTGTGGGGGCCTCTGATTGTAGGCTCCCTTAAGAAGCCTCATCACCAATGGATGCTGACCAACTGGGAAACCCTCCAACGGGAGGTGGGTTGAAGATAGAGTTGACCGATAACAGTTCAAAGATCGATACTGCTTCCCTCTTCAAACTGGTCAGCCAAGAAAACTAGGATAGATGAAACATCTGCTGAATAGGGATGCATACATTTCTGTCTGCACCACTCTTCCCACTTTCTCCAGGCAGAGTTATAGTTAGAGTTTGTTTTGCTCCTCCAGGAGGACAAGATGAGGTCAATAGCATTTCCTGGAATTCCTCTGCTTGGAATTGTCACCAGAGACCTTCCATGCAACCAGAATTGGGAGACTGGGTCAGCAAATCTGGGATGTTTGGAAGAATTAGTAGGTCCACTAGCATGCTCATGATCACCGGGAACCACGGCTGGGTTTACCATAATGGAGTGACCAGCCACTGTCGCTCCTTCCACCTACACTTTCATCAGTAACCTTGCAATTAGACACCATGGTGGGTGTGCAAATCCAAACACTGTTGCCCAGCTCTGGGAAAACGCATCTGTTGCTACCGCCTCTGGATCTGGGACACGGGAAAAACACATCTGTTGCTACCGCCTCTGGATCTGGGACACCACAGACATATTGTCTGACTGTATTAGAACAGAAACCCCTTCCGCATTCTTTAAGAACACTTTCAGGGCAAAGAAAAACAGCCAACCTCTCTAGTACATTGATATGGAACAGTTGTTCTTCCCTGCTCCAACAACCTCCTGTGGCCTCTCCCTGGCAGAATGCCCCCCATCCTGCCCTGGATGCATCTGTCTCTATTGCCACCTGAGATCCTACTCTCACCATTGTGTGCCCATTCCACTGACTCAGATTGTTTGACCACCAAAAAAAGATCCTCTTTGGCCTCCGGGGATACCGTAATCTTTCCATCGTACCCCGCTGCTGCTAGCGCCTTGTGCTGGAGCACCTGCAGGCTTCTGTAGTGCAATGGATCTGGATATATATATTATGGCAAGAATAGCTGCTGGCATCTTCCCAATCAATTGAGCAAGCTCCCTTGCTCTGTTTCAACATCTGGGTCACGTCTACCCTGATCTGGTTGAGCTTCTCTTTCGGAAGCCGCAGCTGGAATCGATCACAAATCCAAGGTAGTCTATGATCTGTGATGGTTCCAGCTGAGATTTGGGGTAGTTGACTAGGAAACCAAGAGCTTCCAGAAGACCCAATGCCAATGCCATTTGACCCCTCAGGTTCTGCTTGATCTGGTGCATTAGCAAGATGTCATCAATGTAAATTACACATTGAACCCCCATGCTCCATAGGAAGCCTACCACTGGCTTCAGCACCTTTGTAAAGAGCCGGGGAGCCGGGACAAGACCAAACTGGAGACATGAAAACTCGTACGCTTGACCCCTCCATCGGAATCACAGGTGTTTCCGATGTTAACAGTGGACTGGGACGGCAAAATACGCGTCCTTCAAGTCTATCCTTGTCATGTAGTCCCCTCTCCTCAGGAGAACTCGATCTGACTATGTGGATTCCTTCCATCTTGAAATGCCTGTACAGGATACACCTGTTCAATGGACGGAGAGTCACTACAGGCCTGAACTTCCCATCCTTCTTGGGAACCAGAAAGATTCGAAAAAAGAAACCTCCTTCTGGGTTTTGCCGGGTGCGGCATATGGCACCCTTGTCCAACATAGCCTGGACCTCCTCCGTTATCAAACCTGCTTTCTGTCTCCGATGAGGGAATGTGGAGCTGCTCTGGAGAGCTCCAGCTTGTACCCCTGAATCACTTCCAGCACCCACTGGTCGGATGTGATCTTTCTCCAGTATCCTACGTGAAGCTGTGTTCTCCCTGCAAGAATCTCCAGAGAAGCAGGAGGGCTGAGCCCGGAGACTTTCGGGAACTACTGCCGGGTGACCATTGCTATCCATGGTTTTAGTAATAAAGGCTGTCGGGAGAGAGCGGAGTTGACTACTTGCCTGCCTGTTTTGGAGGTCTGTACGACTTCCTGAATGGTGGACTGCGGTTTGACTGGAAGGGCTTGTCCAGTCTGTTGAACACTGATCTCTGAGACCACGAGTTGATGCCTCAATTATGGCGGCGACTCTGGGGCGTGTACCTTGACTTCCTGTTTGAGTCGCCGCTCCCGGAAAAACGTTTTCCCTTCCTTGTCTGGATGCGCTCTGACATCATCAGCCGCGGCCTTTGCCCTTTTACCAAAGTCCTCTCCGAACAAATATGGGCCACTATCTGGGAACTCCACCTCCGCTATAAACTTGATATCTGTATTGAGATGCTTAATGATAGCTTTCCTTCTCTCCACATTAAAGTGGGCTGAAGCATTAGCCATGAGAAGGAGACGGGATTGCATAGCACTTCTTGCACTGTCCGTATCCACTGAGCCCTGTTGCATTTTATCCCATAACCAAGTGATAGGACCCATGGCATCAGTGGTGAACCTCTGGAGTTTACACAGATACTTGTCAAATGACCTGGCTGACTTTGGGATAAGCCACGCCTGGAACATGCTCCTTGCTTGGAACAAACCTCTTAGCTGGCGGTTCTACTATATAGGTCAGTATCATCATCCCATTGCTTTCATTACCCGACTCCTCCCCACTCAACAGTTCCCTCTTCTCCTTCACGGAGATGAAAGGGGGGACACCTCCAGATACTCCTCTGATGGGGAGGGGGAGCGTCGTCATTTGCAAGCCCAGGTAACAGATCCTGAAGGCTGGGATGACCCACTCTGGGCTTGGCCCAATGAGCTAGCCGCTTCCAGAGACCCACCCTGGGGTCTGCTCGGCTGTGGGCTGACCTCACTGGTTGAAATGGCTGCCCTGCAGTGGTGGGCCTGGAAAAAGCATGTAACCTGGTATTCCATATGGTATGAAACCCTGGGCTTGATTACCCTCGCTATCACTAGCTTGATTGCTAGGATACCACCACGATGGACCCGGCTGGGTGAAGGGACTCCAGTCTATGGCTTGATTGCCACACCCATCACTGGCTTCCTCGCCAGATCTAGATCTCTGTCTGCTGGCTTCATAGCCAGACATCTGTCTGCTGGCTTCATAGCCAGACATCTGTCTGCTGGCTTCATAGCCAGACCTCTGTCTGCTGGCTTCATAGCCAGACACCTGTCTGCTGGCTTCATAGCCAGACCTCTGTCTGCTGGCTTCATAGCCAGACCTCTGTCTGCTGGCTTCATAGCCAGACCTCTGTCTGCTGGCTTCATAGCCAGACCTCTGTCTGCTGGCTTCATAGCCAGACCTCTGTCTGCTGGCTTCATAGCCATATCTGTCTGCTGGCTTCATAGCCAGATCTCTGTCTGCTGGCTTCATAGCCAGACCTCTGTCTGCTGGCTTCATAGCCAGATCTCTGTCTGCTGGCTTCATAGCCAGACCTCTGTCTGCTGGCTTCATTGCCAGATCTCTGTCTGCTGGCTTCATAGCCATATCTGTCTGCTGGCTTCATATAGCCAGATCTCTGTCTGCTGGCTTCATAGCCAGACCTCTGTCTGCTGGCCTCATTGCCAGATCTCTGTCTGCTGGCTTCATAGCCATATCTGTCTGCTGGCTTCATAGCCAGATCTCTGTCCGCTGGCTTCACAGCCAGATCTCCATTCACTGGCCATCCTGCCAGACCACCAACGCCTGGCCGCTTTGCCAGGTCTCATTCTGATACCTGTATCGGACTCTGGCCCGTACAACTGCCCGGCTTCATCACCGGAACCATTTCCGGAGCTTATCTCGCTCCCGCCATTACCCCTAGCCCTCTGAGGCCCTACACCATCACTATGGCTATCATCATCATAATCGTCATGCACCCCTGACCTGTTGGAGCCGTGACCGCCGTCGTCGCCCGATCGACCAATTAACTGTCGGCTCCAGGCTGAGAACTGCTCCACCAGCGTTGGCAGTAAAGCCTCAGTGAGGTCCTTGATCGCTCGGGGACAACCGCCTATAGTCTCCACCATCTCTTCGGCCTGAGGGCCTTTCTCGGGGGAGTCGGATTCAACCGCCGACATTTTTGACAAGCTGTTGAAAAGACTGAAGGCGGGCTTATTATTGCTCGTTATATATGCACGCATGCGCAGTTTAATGAATTCTACTAACAGCTGGTAAGAAGTTGTTGAGAAGACAATGCAAAGGACATGTTGATTGAGCCGGAGCCCCCTGAAGTACAATTGCGTGCGGGCGCGTGCATCTACGACGTCATGCGTATAAAAAAAAAAATTCGTATAGGCGTGGCGCCAGAAACTGCACATGGCCGGTAATGGCGTCTGATAAGCTAGCTTCATTTGTCTTGCAAAGCGTGCACGGACTCGATACCGGCGAGAAGAAAGGTTCGGGTTCGTATGGAGCGGTGTACAAAGTCACGGTCGACGGAGTCCCCTGCATTGCGAAGCGATTGCATGACATTTTAGTTGACCCCGAAGTTTCGCGATTAGAAAGAGCTTCCATCCAGCAAAAGTTTCACCAGGAGTGCGTGTTGCTCAGCCAACTGAGGCATCCAAGCGTAGTCCACTTTGTGGGGGTGCATTATGGTAGCAACCAAGACGATATGTCACTCATCATGGAGTGCTTGGATACCGATCTATCAAGATGTTTGAAGACACAACCCAACATACCCATCGAGGTGAAATTGTCCATTCTCCTGGATGTCTCCTACGGACTTCTCTACCTCCACACACACTCACCACAAGTCATCCATCGAGATCTAACCGCTGCCAACATTCTACTGACAAGAGACAAACGAGCTAAGATAGCTGACCTTGGTGTGTCGAAGTTACTTGACCCCCGCACACAAGCTGCCATGATGCAAACGAAAGCTCCTGGTACAATCTACTACATGCCACCTGAAGCATTGAAGGTGAATCCAAAATAATATTATGATGAAAAGCTGGATATTTTCTCGTTTGGCCATCTTGCCTTGTATGTCATCAACCAGGTGTTTCCAGAAGTGTTTGAAGTTTCGATTTCTCCAGTTGCGCTCCGTGAAGAGACACTTCAGATTCTGAAACGACGAAAGGCAATCGATGAGATGGGCAGAGACCACTGTCTTCATGATGTAGTTATGAACTGCCTACAAGACAACCCTCAGAAACGACCAACTACATTGAACCTCAATGTGATGCTGAATCATCTTTGTATGCAACACCCAAGAGAGGTTGAAGGCGTGACTGAGGTTAGTCTCAACTGTAGGTATTCTGGGATTTTGGGATGAAAGACCAACCGTTGGGCTTTGTATGGTCCTGATCTTCTGGATATCATCTCGTTGGTTCAATCCGATAACATTTTTCTTTGTTGGCTGGAAGATTCAGTGCAACGTACATGTAGTTGGTTTGTCCGTGTTGGTGGTGGAGCTTCTTTATCCTGGCCTATATATAGAGTCAAGTTGCTTCATGTTGCTGGTGCTGCTTTGGTAGCTCAGTTGGTAGAATATTGACCCTTAAAGCTGTTGGTTGTGAGTTCAAGTCCCATTTGAGGCAGTGAAGTTTTTTTTTCTTTTCTGGCTAGAATAACCTGGCTGATATTTCAGATTGCATGCTTTGTACGTCCACAGAACTTGGCACAGTCGCGCATGGAGGTGACAAAGCTGACCACTGATGTAGAGCAGCTGTGTAGAGAGAAAGTAGACCTACAGGGAGAGATCGAGGCACATAAGTTGACGGTGAGATCTAGTCCTGTTACCTTCAACTGATCAAATTTTAACTCAAGGGTTTTATTCAGAAGTGTGCATGTGCAGTGATTTGTCTTGTACAGTAGAGCAGGAGCTCACATTGTCTTGTACAGTAGAGCAGGAGCTCACATTCATAGTCATTCTTGGGTTACATGCATGTAGGCTGGACCACAGCTGTTAGGCATGGGTTCCACTCGTCCTAGCTACTCTTTAGAAGTCTTCTCCCTCTCTGCCATTTTCGATTTTACGAATTGGAAAAAGCTGTAGCTAATTCCAAATGAAGCTCACTTCCTATTTGAGGAATGAAGTGCCAGAGCTCTCAACTACTTAAGTCTGATATGAGTGAGAGCTTAGGTGAAAATGAGTGAGATTGGTGTCTGAGATAAGCCATCAAAGTCAACGGTAATAAGTTATTAGCCAAGTTCTATCAAACTCAACAGTAGCTAATAGGTGATTATCCAAGTACAAACAAAAACATGACTATGCATTATGTTTGGTACTATGCCCACAAGAAACTGCTTTAAAGCATACAGTGTAATGGAAGGAGTGTGGGTCATCCTTCACAGGCTTAATGCATGGCTATCTTTTCTGCCAGTATGCTTGGAAACCAGACTTGTATGCAGCAAGAGTGTATAATAATAAGAAGAGAGTATCGAACTCGCTATATAGGCTAACGTTGAATGTATGCAGAAAGTAACGTGACATCCAGTATGGTGCACGTGATCCACATGGACTTGTCAACTATTGTACTCTCCCGGATATGGCCGAGTTTACTTGCTGCACGCACGCCTTGATCGTCGAGTCAAAGAGGCTAGCTAGCTGTGGTACGGTAGCCATGGCGTCTATGTCAGGTAAGATTGTGTTGTTGACATTTTCACCATACCGGATGTCACGTTACTTTCCGCATACATTCAACGTTAGCCTATAGCCTTATTATACACTCTTGTATGCAGCTGCCCCAGTAAACTTTTTGATGGAACTCTGCTGGCCATCAATTGCCTTTGCTCTCTTTGGTGAAGTGCACTGGCAGTTGCTCATGATCAGTGTCACTGATATCCTCCTCACTGTCAGCCATGGGAATCACAAACTCTTCAGTTAATAGTAGTAATACTTCCACTATAGTCTCATGCAGGTGTGCGGCGCACGTTCGAACCTGTTGCTTATACATATACATGCGCATAAGCTCTAGACCAGACCGCCGCTCCCCTATGTAGTCTCGTTCCTGTTCTTACATCTGCTGCATGGGAATGAGCATAACTGTCTTCAGCGTGCAAAAGTCTGGGAAGAGGCTGCCTGGAATAACGGATTGCGTGAGAATCAGGCCGCTATGCGTGAGAGCGTGAGTTGCTGGTGAAATGCGTAAGATTCACACATAATGCGTGAGAGTTGAGAGCTCTGATAACGAGCGACTACATGCTGAGTGTAGGACAGAAGCGAAACATACTTATTCCCTCATAATCAGTTACTTTGCTAAAGTTGCTCCCTAGCTTGTTGCTATGTCTTTTCCCCAGTCCCTAGAGGTCAAAGGTCACATGCCATGTTTAATAAGCCTCAACTTTAGTGGCTATGCATATAGCCGCTAATGTTGAGGCTCATTAAACATGGCTGAATCTATGTGGGACTAAAGAGGAATTTTATATAACCATGTGTTTCCTGTGGAGGCCAGGGGGAAGCTCCTTTGCCAAGATTTCAATTGAGAATGCATTAATTGCCTGTTTACCTCTGGAAAGGATTGAATCATGCGCATCCATGTGGAATTTTGTCAATCCCGGTATTTTTGGTGGCTTGTAAAGATGCCTACCCAGTTGCTGAAGCTATCAGTGATCCATACCCACAGCACCTAGCTAGTAGTACAGTCATTTGGATCCCGGCTGTTGAATTGTCCTCTACTGGTGCTTTTTTATCATTACTGCCAGTATGGACAGTAGTACACGTCTGTAAAATTGATGCCGAGACTCAGAAACCAGATTTGGAAGTGTTTCCTCTGCTGGTCCGACTTTCCGTTACCAACGCTTACGCATCTCTGGAGGACTTAGACGCAGCTACGCAAGGCCCAAACGAAGGTCTGGGAGATCCATAAGCGATGTTGCACTATTTTTTCGGAAACTTAGGTACGTACAAAGGCAGCACTCTTCAGAAGAAGCTTACCGCACCTTTGAAAGAAATTTAATCAAATTTAGAAGAAACCTTCCGGTTTGCGGCGCAGCTGCACCGTAAGCTCATATTGGAAAAGCATTTGGAATGTCGGTATCAATTTTAACACTCGTACAGTAATTCAGCTGTATCATGGAGTTCACACTCTGCTAGAAGTACTGGAATTGTGCTCTTGAGCGATTTGTAGCAGCTACAGATATTCACTATTGTTTTCTCCATGTTGGTACAGATATTGTAGGTTGGCTCAATGACCAAACCAACAGTTGTACAATACGTTTGGTCCACAAATGGAGGCTGCAGGGAGTTCTATGAATAGATTACCCAGTGGGTGTGTGCCATTTGCAATTCAGCATGAATACTTTGCAAATGTTGTCAGATTAGTTGCATGGATAAGTGACAGTTTGTGTATTTGTGGAACTATCCTCAATTGTGGCTGTTTCACAGGCTCAAATATTTCAAGAGGACTTTGAACAAGAGCGCAGGGATCGGGAGAGAGTGCACGCCCAGGTAGCAGAAATGGAAGAAAATTACCAACAGCAGCTGCAATCCGTGGTAATTCAGCTCAATCACACAGTACCAGACCTGTGGAAACTGTGATTGCTAAACCCTCTTGCATCCACAAATCTAACACTCTCACGTACCTACGTATGTAGGCCAGCACCATCCTGGTACGTGTCTCGGTAGTCAAGCATAGGAAAAACTACACAGGCATCGAAGTTGCTCTGTGATCGCACCGTCCGCTTGACGTTGAAGTATGATTTACGCTACAAGTCTGTGTGTGAGTGTAGCTAGCTATCTCGATCTCATTTCGAGCACAACCTATGCTGCCCAAGAAGACCCGATTTGATGCTTCGGAATCCAAACTCTCATGATCTTTTGGCAACTGTGGCTCATGACTAATTAGGGTATCCTTTGCTCAGAAATTTCAGGCAAGAATGCTGATTGTGTGGTATAGCATATTGCACATACTTAACTATGATGGGTGGGGTATAAGGTGTGGTGAATAAGTAACTGGGTAAGGAGGGGCACATCAGGGATTTCACGGAAGAACTAAGGGCACATGGAGGATTGCAAAGGACACAGCGAAAACGCTGCTGACACGATCTATTTACTGTACCAAAGAAAGTTAATAGGTATAAAGAATGATATGTATCTCACTATCTATCACTGAACTGGATCACTAATCAATTGAATTTTTGTTGGTTGTTCTTTCAGCTCACAGAGTTGGAAGGTTGCAACAGGGAGGCAAAACAGTACAAGGAGCAGGTGGACTCACTGAAAGACCAGGTTTGTTGAATCCAGGTTTGCTTAGTTACTGTGTAGCTAGGCCGATTCATGTCTTTCGCCTATTCTGTGCATCAAAGTGGAACAGTTTTGCTGACCTGCTTTTCTCTTTTCAGAACTATTAGCCAAGTAGGATACAGAGTTGAGAACTTGAGGAAACAATAAACGTTACCATACAGATTTTTAAAAATGATAGCTACTAGTTTGCAGAATCGATTCCATCACGGCTCCGACATGACAAACGCAGCTACGGAAGGCCTAAATGAAGCTCCGAAGACCCGTAAGCGAACCTGCATCATTTTTCTGAAACTTAGGTACGTACAATGCCAATGCTCTTTGGAAGAACCCTTCTGCATCTTCGGAAGAAACCTTTAATTCCATTCTCAGAAGAAGCCTTCTGGTTGCGCTACGCTGCAAACACATAATTATCCGAAAAACGTTCCGAAGCACCGCATCAATTTTAAACACTTGCACCGTATGTTTACTGACATGACAAGCCTGGGTTGTCGTCTCCCTTGTTTACTCAGGTCGCTGAGCTTACAAAGCACAATATCGACCTGATTCAGGAGATGGACGGATTGTTGACAGAATTGGGGAAATTGAAGCAGTACAGGATGCAGGTGGACACACTTGAAGACCGGGTTGGCTTACACATAGTTGGAGAATCCTGTGTGATAATGATAATCACTTTTTCTGTGCATCAAAAATGCACTGTAAATCAGTTTTGACAATCTAATTCTCTTTATGATGTCACTGGTATCTTCCTTCAAACCAATAGTGTAGCTTTTACTTAGCAGCAGCATTCACCCCACACACATTGCACGTCTTCGAGTTTAAAGTTCAAAGTTGCAATTGCATGCGTATAATTTGGTTCCGCAAATGAAGCCGTAGTTCTTGAGAGAGTGGTTTCAAGTGCTTCATGACACTTCGAAGTAGTGATAAAAGGAATGGGGTCATGCACTGCTCACTGCAAAAACTGTCATGAGAGATCCATGCAATTTGAGATATGAAGAAAGAAGAAAAAACAATTTTGGCAGTTTGGCAACTTTCTGGTTCGGTAGCTACTTTCACATGCGTTTTCATGACACTGGTCAAGAAAACACTCAAATATGAATGTTAAGTTGTTGTAAAGATGTCAGTTATATGCATGCTGGCCATTTTTGAGATTTTGAGAGATTTGTGTTAGCATATATTGCATGTTTGCTATCCCTGCATATGGAGTCTGCAGACCCCATGATATCACTGCCTAATTGAATATCTTGTTTCAGCTTTTTGAACTGGAAGGCCACAACAAGGAACTGTCCAAGGAGAAGGATAAGCTCTGTAAAGAGCTTGACAAAACTCGAAAAGACCTTGTAAAGGCACAGACAAAAATGGATAGAAAAGCCATGAAGGATGCTGAGAAAGCGATGAAGAAAGAGCTATCAGACTCACCAGGCGGTGCTACATCTCCTGAACCAACTGGGATGCATACGGTTGGTAATCATAATCAATCATGCACTTCAGGTTATGCATCTAGAGTTGCTATAGCAACATGCACCCCAGCCCATGGGATATATTACATACAGCGTCGTATAACTTCAGAATGGTCATCAGTATTTACAAAAACGCTTCGTCCAGCCCTTTCTATATAACATACGTATAGCATGGCAGTCATGTGCTATATGCTGATACAGCCCCTTGAGTTTGGTACTGCATAAGCCATATGGCCATCTATAACATAATTATAAGCTTGTGCACTTAATTTCAATTTCTTATAACTAGGAACCACAACACGAAGGGAACAGAACTCTGAGGAGTAGGTTCTTCAGGACTCGACAACCCCCAGTGGTGCGCCAACGGGCTAGCAGTGTGAGTTGTTTTCTGTTATGAACGTGCACTAGGAAGGTGCATGATGTAATACCCATATTGGCTTGCAGGAGTTGTTAACGTCACCAGTGACGTCACCAGCAACGCCCCCAGCAACACCCCCAGCTATGGACTCCTACCAGATTGGACAACAACCCTCACTGGTATCTGTATATAGCATATAGATCATAGACAAACTGCACAATTAATTTTGAGTCTTGTGCTTGATGGCAAAAGGCTTCTGCATTTCATTCAGGATTCTAAATTAATGGAGTAAACTGTATAGCTACTATGAACAGGTTCCAATGCTGAGGTTCCGTTTATGATTTGCACTACTTTGAGGATTTACTTGGTGGATCCTGCATACATGTGCCAGAACACATGTATTTATGAAGTGCAGAACAGCAAACGCTTTGAGAGCTAACAAAGTAGCACTAGCATAAGCAAGACAAATCTACTGAGGATCTTGTGAAAGGGATCAAATTTTAGATAGATCTTGACATGTATGCTGGAAAAAACACACTGGATGCAAATTTAACATCAAACCAATAAAGAGACAAAGTTAGTTGTGCTTCAGTTGAGTACATTCTTTATTCGGTGCTGTATTGCTGCCTTTCGAAGGTGGTTTGCAGTGGTATATGTCTAGTTCAAAATAATACTTGTAAATTTTGGATCACGATCTGCCTCTGTGCCGATTTTGAGGGTCTTTGATCTTCCAATGTTTCCAACTTGCAATGTCCTTGTCTAAAATCTTGAGTTCTGTAAGCCTCTTGAGGTGTCTTCGATAGTTGCAGTGGTATTCCGGGGCAGTCAGGGATCTAGTGTACACCTGTCAATGAATGAGTGAGTGAATGTGCATCAATCCTGGTGTACACATTTCTAATCCTCTGCAAAGGTATACAAATTTGCAATCCTCTGCAACGGGTGTACAAATTTGTACTCCTCTGCAAAGCTAAAGGTGTACAAATTTGTAAACCTCTGTGAAGGTGTACAAATTTGTAATCCTCTGTGAAGGTGTACAAATTTGTAAACCTCTGTGAAGGTATACAAATTTGTAATCCTCTGTGAAGGTGTACAAATTTGTAATCCTCTGTGAAGGTGTACAAATTTGTAAACCTCTGTGAAGGTATACAAATTTGTAATCCTCTGTGAAGGTGTACAAATTTGTAAACCTCTGTTAAGGTGTACAAATTAAATTTTGTAAACCTCTGTGAAGGTGTACAAATTTGTAATCCTCTGTGAAGGTGTACAAATTTGTAAACCTCTGTGAATTCGAAGGTGTACAAATTCCTCTGTGAAGGTAAACAAATTTGCAATTGGCAACTGGAAAACACAGACATGTGGGAACAGAAACGGGAACGGGAACAGAAAATAGAGTTAAACTTATTCATCAACCTATTAAAACTTATTAACCGAAGATCATTATGTATAACACAAAAC
This sequence comes from Axinella damicornis, assembly GCA_963931865.1. Taxonomy (NCBI): domain Eukaryota; kingdom Metazoa; phylum Porifera; class Demospongiae; order Axinellida; family Axinellidae; genus Axinella; species Axinella damicornis. The sequence continues at coordinate 11,462,666 of OZ007512.1, forward strand.
ACGAAAACATGGACACATGGGAACAGAAACGGGAATGGAAACAACAGAGTTAAACTAATTAACCTATTAACCAAAGATCATATAACACAAAACTCGGTCAACAGATGAAGCAGACCCGTGGCGTCATAGATACACTAATCGGATCTATACACACAAAAAACAGACAGATACAGGACAGACGGCTATAGGCTGTAACAGCTACTGCCTGGACACTCGGTAGAACTCCCTCTGGCAAAGCCTCAGTGAAGTATCTTTGCCGCACAGGATACGTAGCCATCGGTGGCATGGACAAAAGCCCACACGAAATCACTCTCTAGCACTCGGTAGGCGTTAGACTCTAGTTCAGACTCGCTGAGCAGCACCAGGTTCGAGCGCTTGCAACTTGACTTGTAACTTGTTTCCATTTCCGTTCCTGTTTCCGTTCCCGCATGTCCATGTTTTCCATTTGCCCCTCCCTAAGGGTGTACAAAAGTGTAGTCTTCTACCTTGGTGGCAAATTTGCATAATTATAGGTAACTAATCGTGCGATAATAGTCAACTCCTGGGCAGCCGATATTATGTACGCAATAATTGATTCGGAATAGGCATCACAAAGATTTGGTTTGTGAATGTATGTGCACCATAACCCGTATCCTTATTGAGCTTTCTCGTTTGGCGCAAAAACCATGTTCCCGAGTCATTCTTGCACTGAGATATGAAAGGCAAACTTGAAACGTGGTCAATAATTACTGGCAGCTTACTATCAATCCGGGGAATCAATCAACACTGGGATAACTAGCTACCATGATCATTTTGCTCATCAGAAAGCTGTAGAGACTATACTTACTACATGAACTTACACTCCTGCATGTCTCTCTCCGGTCAACAGAGATGCATCCGTGTGGTCAGGGTGACTCCTTGCTCAGCAACCAGCCTTTGCAGTGGTCACTTGAAGTTCATCACCGGGTTCAGGAACTTTTTGAGTGGCGACTTTCAACTTCGTCCGAAACGAGAAACATAGTCCTGGACCTTCGCTGTACGTGTATAGAGCTCGATCTCGTTCGGCGCTAGGAACAGACTGGATCGATAGCTTAGGTAGCTAGCTAGCTAGCTAGATAGCCTTTAGCTCGGTGTCACGTGTTCATGCTGTGGTTTTCTAATTTCTAATTTTACTTTGACACGTGGCGCGTTGTGTTTATACAGCTGTGACCGCAAACTCCGTTTCCCTTGGTCGGCCACCAGTCGAGACGATGGTAGCTACGTGAACGGAACCCCTGTTTAGGGAAAGGAGACCTCGAGGAGCAGTACTAGTGGAAGATCAAGCCGGCGTTATGGTAAGAATACATTTCCCCCCCTTACTAGCTAAGTTTGATATAATTTGCTGCATGTCTAGTGCATTCTGATTACACGATAACTCTTCTCAAATGGATTTACAAGAGCTGCACTCTCAAAATCCTAGCTACCAAAATTATGGGAGAGATTCGTAGCTCCAAATAGGCACATTGTGCTAGTGGGAAATGCCAAAGGGGGAGTGTGATGTATGGGACCAGGTTGGGGAGCCTGAGGACGAAGGAAGGGGGTGCATTGCATGGGTGGGAAACCTCCCATATTTGTTGCATATAGATGTAACTAAAGATGGAGATGGCTGAAAGGTGCTTGGAAGCTACGAAGGGGTGTCATCAACCAATAGCGAAGTAAGGGCCTCGTTATGAGCTGTTTAACTGAGCTGTTTTGACTCCTCGATCGATCGGTGACGTAATTGGTAGTCAGTATTCAATGTAGGATCAGGCGATGTCTACATACGTGCAATATTCTGTGAAGGACCAGGCAATATCTTATAGGTATACAAATTGGTATGCCTTAAGGTTACGGGATCCCTGCGCGCGTATATGCGCACCGTATACTTAATTAAGCGCTATTTCATAGTTTTTTTGTCACCAAAAATAAAGCCGTGTGATCCGACTTGGACTTGGAAGACCGTATTGAAATAGGCACAAACAGTATAGAAAGGGCCGGACAAAGTGTTTTTGTAATGCTGACCACCGTTCCGAAGTTATACGGCGCTGTCTTCCAAAGACGGGAATCAAGATGGCGGTTATTCACACCCAAGGGTCGTTCTTTCGAAGACAGTTCAACCTAGCCACAAAATGCTTCCATCCCGCCCTAGAGCTTCCTATGGCGTGTCTCCCAACAGTAGAATGGAGTTGCTGGCGGTGGAGATTTTTGGTGAATAGTTTGCTGGAATTGATTTAACCAGCTAGCGTACAACGACTACAGTGTGAGCTGCTATAATGATGTTTAGTCTGCATGTTGACTACCCTCGCAGCTTTGTGTCAAGTAAGTTTGATTTCACTAGTCTGTGAGAAAAAGGGGGTTGAACAAATTGTCTGGCCACGCCCACCGTGCGACGAGCCCGTAACCTTAAACTGCTGCAACATTCTGTGACGAATCAGGCAATGCCGTAAGGTGTACAAATTTGTATGCCTTAAACTGCTGCAACATTGTGACGAATTAGGCAATGCCTGAAGGTGTACAAATTTGTATGCCTTAACTGCTGCAACATTCTGTGACGAATCAGGCATTGCCTGAAGGTGTACAAATTTGTATGCCTTAAACTAGTGTGAAGAATTGGGCAATGCCTAAAGGTGTACAAATTTGTATGCCAATGGCAATGTCTGTAGATATATACAGATATTTTATGCCATTTCAATGTCAAGCAGACTTCACCTTGAATTTTATATTACTTCTGCAGGTCTGCTAGCAGCTGCTGCTACATCTATACAAAGATTCTTCTGTTGCATCCAAGTTAAACTCGGCACTGCCAAGTTTACCTCAGAACTTCAAGAAGAAATGCAACAGTGACTATTATCGTGTAATTTTTATGTCGTGTTTGTATCAGGTGTTCAATTTAGTAACCTTACAGCTATGATATTTTTTCAGTGACTCATAAACACAGAATCTGTGTCTAAAAAAAGCAGCGTTGTCATAAAGCAACCATATTTCTTGTATATTCAGCAAAATCTAGGTAGAATCATAAACGGAACCTCAGCATCGGAACCTGTTTATGGCCAAAATCATTTTGTAGGTTGATTCCAAATAAAGCAAAATTCATATCCTGGGGTATGTGCAGTAAAAGTAGCAAGCTTGTCACCGTCCTGTTACACTGCAGTATCACAGCAGCATTCTTCTAAGAAGCTAGGTTGCACAATCGTTCCAAGTTGATACTTCCTCTTCAGCTCTCCATGATCCAGCTGATCCTCTGGCACCTTTGGAACGGCTTACCAGGAGTGTATAGTTTCCAGTTGTTTCTTCTGTTTGCATTTAATTTAATTAGGGCAAGCCCATAGTGATTCTGCAGGTATCCACAAGAGTAAAAGACCTGGGCCATGATTCACCACCTACCAGGATTGCAGTTACCACTCAGTTATTACACTAATACATACATGTAAATAGAAATACCTAGTGTAATAATTTTAAGCAATGATATCCAGCCATGCGGAAAGTCCTAATTTGTCATTTCTCCCTGTAGGGAACGGCAGTAACTCTTCGTCAGAAATCTGAAGATAAACAATTTCAACACCAGCTAGACCAGACGGAACTGGAAAGTGATCTCCACCTTTCAAAGGTGCTAGTTACTGGATATGTGTGCTATAGTTATTGCTTGCGCTTGGAGCCATTTTATTTTGTTGATCTTCGATTATTTTGCATTAAATTTGTACAGCTAAAAGTGAATCTGTACAAACTATTTTCATTTTAGGTGAGAGTTACTGAGCTGGAAAGAGGAATCGCTGACATGGAGACCGCTCTCTCTAAAGCAGAGCATGATCGACAAGGTGTTTTCCACGAACTATCCACTGTAAAGCAGCAACGTGACACACTGGACCAGAAGTACCTCTCATTGCTAACCTTAAATGATAATTTGAAGCGTCAGCTTTCCAAATTTGATGGTATTAGGGATGACATTGCCCTAGTCAAAGATAAGGCATCTCAGTGGAAAGCAGCACTGTCCAGTCAGGGATCAGAATTGTCCAAGCTGAGAAGTGAGAATGATGATCTGAAGGGAGAGATAGAAGCAAGAAAAGCAGAGGTGAATTAAGTGTGTGTATCTGAAAGTTTACATCTCATGGCTCTTTACTAGGGATTGCCAATTGTCAATTTACTTACTATACCAGCAAAGAAAATCCTCCCCAAACCTGAAGCTTCTTCAACAAGACAAGGATCTTTCTTCCTGTCACTCGTCTAGGCGTCTAGTTATGTAAATACATTTATCATTTACTTGTAACTGCATGGACCACTAGCTTGTCAACTTAGTTGTTGTCTCCTTCAGCTTGCTGAGTTGGAAAGCCGCAGCGAGGAACTGTCACATGAGAGGGATGAGCTGTTTAGAGAGCTTGATGAAGCACGGAAAGAGCTTGTAAAGGCAAAGATTAAAGCAGAGGAAAACTCCAATAAGGATGCTGAGAATGTGAAGCTGTCTGACGAGTGTGCTACATCCCCTGACCCAACTGGGGTGTGTGAGGCTCTTGGCGAACAAATAGCGGAAAACGAACAGCCTTATGAGGATGATGTAAGTGGCTTAATCGTACATGTAATCTGATGCATCCATTGCGTAGCCTCGTTCTCAGGCGCACACGTGGAACGTGGAAGTGGGCTTGGCTAAATTCCTGTATGTGCTGAGGTCAGCAGTCTTGATTTCGGGTAGGCGAATCACGTTCATCCATTGCCAATTACTGCCATTCTTTAACGCATGAAAAAAGTGTAGCCGTTTGATAAAACCTCTGTTCTAGCCTTCAAGACTCACCTCTGGTCGCTCCTTGGCAAGGACTTTCTACTTAGCCATCACCAACAGGTACCTGCCACGTGAAGGAATGTAATGGCTTACACAATTTTCGCTTACACAACAATTATTATCTAACTGAGCACATACAGGAATTTTGCCAAGTGTCACCAGGCCCTCTTCCACATTCCGCGTGTGGGCCTGGGTACGAGGCTATCCATTGCGTACATTATATACGTACATAGTGGATAGCAGTCTTGATTTGCTATGGATACCAATTAATCCTCAATCTGTATACATGACCTCGTTGACCGAATGCACATATCCATGTTTGTAACATGCACAGACGACCTTTGAAGATGCACCACTCCTAACTATTGGTCCACTTGAACTCAACATCCTCGAGGAACTTGAAGTCCGCGAGCCGTACGAAGATAGCAGTTGTCCAGATCCAACACTTGAATCTCAGTTGACTGTGAATCGCATTCCCTACGACCCAAACCCCACATGTCCCAGGTGCAAAAGGCAATTTTGGATTGGAGAGATACAGAAGTATAGAGCACATGTGAAGCAGTGTGATCACAAGGAGTCATCGATATGAAATCGATCATTATCATCCTTTTGTACTTTAACTTCCGTTTGCATTATAACAATGCATTGTACTAGCGTACTTGAGGTTATACCCCTGCCTGTAAGTAATTTACTGCCAACATTACATTCCTTCATCACTACAATTTCCTATAAAGGAAGTGCTTAGAGTGACTGCATGAAGACACAAGTTACACAAGTTCCAGCTAGCCAGCAGCCTTGCTTTTTTTTTTTTTTTTGGGGGGGGGGGGGGGGGGGGGGAATATAGCCCAGTGGTCACTATAATTAGTTGCCACCCCAGTCGGGGTGGGCATCAGAACAAGTCTTATAATTATGGGAAGTCCGCCCTCGACTGTTAACTAGATTGCCCTTGTGCACTAAAACCCGTAATGCACTGCAAACTGGTATTTCTATATTACATAAAATGAATGGGGGCAGAGTATTTTGGTCCAGATCTAATTGTACCCATACTGCGATGAAGCCTATAATGATACTGAACCATTGCTATACCTAATACTTCCACCACAGTGGCAACTTCAAATTAAACCTGAAGTTCAAGAGAAAGTAGTGCAGACTCTCACTGAAGACCCTGGACTTGCAGTCACAAGTAAATACAAGGCTATAGTGTACCTTTATGCTATGGCCTAAGATAATTCAGTCGGGGGGGGGGGGGGGGGGGGGGGGGGGGGGGGGCACAATTTGTGTTGTCTAGCATCCAGCAAGCTTGAATAAAAATGAAAAGTTGGAAAACAAAAGAAATTACAGAGTTAGAGAAGATGTAAACAAACCAGCAGGACCACAGCAACGGAGACATCCAACTTACTCCCTGGGCCCTAGCTCCGGGCCCTCCTATCAACCAGCCCTACACTCCTGAACCACCTCCTTCATCTCACCAGGTGGTAGTGGTGCAACCTGCTCTACGGCTGCAAATGGCAGAGATGCTCAAACAATGGTGGCATAAGGGCATGGTCAACGATTTGTTGTGTGTAGTACTGCACATGTTCAGACGTGTGATGTACCTATGACAACTTATTTTAGATTGAACAGGTTTTTTAGGCTACGGGTAGCTACCTGGGTGTATCGTCATGCAATAGCAGGATACATGCACCCCTTGTTGTGAAACAGTGAGTGGCCATTGACTGTCTTCCACCTTCATATAATTGTTGTTTCTGTTTTCCAGGTTCCTTTCGAGGAGTGTATTTAGGGAGACCAGCATCACTGTCACCACCCAGGCCTAAATAAAACGTCCAATGGGCAGGCTATGGAATTAGGCTTCATATTCCTAGGGGGGCCTTGCCAGTTGGTTTGGAGCAGTGCAGACTCCAAATCAAGGTAGCCCGGCTTGTCTGGGCACTTTGCATTCCCTGCTTCACTCGTGAGTGCAGTCTACTAGTAAACCTTGATGTAAGTTCTCCAAGCCCATCACAGTGGAAATCCAGCACTGTGCAAAACCCACTCAGTGCTCAACACTGAGCTTTGTCAGAGCCAAGTGTTCACAGGCAGACCTCCCGTACTTGTTTAAGACTTTAGACGGAGGAGTATTCACTGCCGATAGCACTTACAGGTGCATTGCACTTGACCAGTTCTCTGGAATAGCTGTAACTCAAGAAGGGAATGAAGACCGTCAGTATTGTGCCAGGCTAGCTGTTCTACCTAGGTAGGGCAGCAAGTAGTAGAGAATACTGAAGGGACACCTATACTGGTGAAAAGGTTAGCCTTCGGATTCCTCGTTCTGACATATGGATTTGATCTCGATCAGCAAACCAAACCCAGCCCGGTTCAGACGTCTACGCCCACCTGCACCGGGCGCGCGCGGGGACGGCTGGGTAATTTTAGCCTCGGCGCGTCACCGGCCGCCCGAATAAAAATCTGGGCGGAGTCCTGAGACTAAATAAATTTCCTTGTGGAGGGGGCGGGGAAGAGAGAATTAATGGCGTCTGGCCAGCTATCTTCATTTACCCTAAAGAGCGTGTATGGAATTAATACAGGCGAGAAGAAAGGATCGGGTGCGTATGGAGCGGTATACAAAGTCACGGTCGATGGAGTCCCGTGCATTGCGAAGCGACTGCATGACATTTTAGTCGACCCAAAAGTTCCGCTAAAGCAAAAAGCATCCATCCAGCAAAAGTTTCACGGTGAATGCACGTTGCTCAGCCAACTGAGGCATCCAAACGTCGTGCACTTTGTGGGAGTGCACTATGGTAGAAACCAAGACGATATGTCGCTCATCATGGAGTGCTTGGATACCGATCTAGCAAGCTATTTGGAGACACAACCCAACATACCCATCGAGGTGAAATTGTCCATTCTCCTGGATGTCTCGTACGGACTTCTCTACCTACACACATGCTCCCCGCCAATCATCCATCGAGATCTAACCGCACCCAACATTCTCCTCACAAGAGACAAGCGAGCAAAGATAGCCGACCTCGGTGTATCAAAGTTACTTGAACCCCGCACACAAGCTGCCATGATGCAAACAAAAGCACCTGGTACACACTTCTACATGCCACCTGAAGCTTTGATGGAGAATCCAAAGTATGATGAAAAGCTGGATATTTTTTCGTTTGCCCATCTTGCTTTGTATGTCGTCAACCAGGTGTTTCCAGAAGTGTTTGAAGTTCCGAATACGGTCCATGAAGAGACAGTTCAGATTACAAAGCGACGACCTGCAATCAATGAGATGGGTAAAGACCACTGTCTTCATGATGTAGTTATGAAGTGCTTACAAGACAACCCTCTGAAACGACCAACCACATTGAAGCTCAACGAGATGATGAATCATCTTTGCATGAAACACCCAAAAGAGCACCAGGTTAGTCTCTGATTTTATGTTGGCTGGAATTTTGAGGTGCCTGGTTTTCATCAATTGGAACCCCTCAAATACAGGCACACTTTGGCCACAGCAATATGCCCTGATTTAATAGCAAGGTGTTTGTCTCTCTGCTCTTCCGAGCCGCTCATTAGTTGAATGACATTAATGTAATGAGCATCTCCTATTACATCCTTTCCTGCCAAAGGCATGAATTTGTTGATTATACAATCTCTGAATCAGTGTAGCTATACTTGTCGGCTGCTGCGTAAACCACAATGCACTCACCCAAACAGCTGGAAGCTGAAGTACAGAGACTGCAGTCAGAGAACAAGGAGCTGGAACTTAGCCTGGAAAGAACCACCAAACAGTTTCGTAATGACAGTGAGGCACTGATGGCGGACTACCAGAGGTCAATTGAACGACTTCATGACGCTAAGGCAGATCGTGACAAATACAAGAACCAATATGAGACGTTGCTCGCCCAGAGGGAGAGGACTGAGCACATGGGCTCCCAGGTGAGCATACAAACAATAATCATGTGCATGCATGAATTGGGGGGTTTCCCCCCGGTGTATGAATTAATAGGGTGTATGTTTACATATCATAGAGTCGGTAGACCCATGTATAAAATTCGTATTGCAAACTGTAGACAATTCTTTGTCCTGTCCATTTAGTGAGGCCCCGCATAGCCATCTTTTCATCATCAGTTCATCTAAGCTATCTGAGGTCGCACTCAATGCTTTGAAGACTCCTGAGGTCCTGTTGAAGTGTGAACATGTGTCTCAGCAGGTCATTGTTGAGGGAATATTTGAATATATATCGGGCTGGTGCAATGATGTAACCTTGTTGCTAGGTTTCTTGCATGTTTGTACGTTGTATGCCTAACAATGTTATCATGTCACCCCGTAAATACACCCCGTAAATACACCCCGTAAATACAGCAGCAAAATTAGACACACTAATTAAGGGTCTGGGCTATCTGCTGCTTTCTATGTATGAAACAGGAAGAGAAGGCTCAGGAACTAGTACTGGATAACAAACAGCTTCAACAGAAACTGAAGGATATAGGTCTTTTGAGTGCTGACGGATACATGGAAATTAATGATCTGAGGGCCCAAGTCAGGGAGCTAGAACAGGAGAAGAGAACTCTGCAGAATGAAGTACGGTTTGCAACTGAGGTATGTACATATAGCCCATTTCATGTATATTGTGCATGACCTACCATTCCTGATGCTCAATGTCAGGTATCCAGCAATAAAAGTGGTTTCTTTTATTGCGGGGTGGTTATAGTAACGAATTCAAATGACTTTATCTACCTAATGAGTGCAGTTTCCTCTCGTCATTACACTACTCATAGCAGAAATATTGTGCCACATAAATATTAACTACTGGTACACAGGAAACATTGCGCTGCGTATATCGAATGGCCTACTGAGATTCTGACTACCATTATCATCGCTATTATGCACTGACCCAAATGTATTTATGCTGAAAGTCACCTTGGTGGTGGAGTTGTGACCGCTTTTGTCTTCCCGTCGGCCGCCATTGCTTGAGCGCTTGCTTCGACTTTTGTTGCCAGTACAGCTTAGGAAACGCTGACGGAGATTCTACCCACACCATTGCGATTGCCGTTGTGCACTGACGCTTTTGTGTTGAAACTCACCCTGGCTGGCGGCAAAGTTGTGAGCACCAGCAGGTTGATATACACCTCCTTCTGTGTAGGAGCTGTAACAATTACGTACACGAAGGGAACAGAAGAGTTCTTTACCCATGGATAGGATTTTTCCCCCTACCAGGAGTCTAATGTACCCAAAGGGAGTACTGTAACAAAAGTACAGTCCCTCCTAGCAAGTAGCCACTGTATGATATTTATTATCTTTACAAGAGCTTGACAATAGGATATAATTATATACATAATAAGCTTGCACAATAACATTAGCCTCGTACCCAGGCCCACACGCAGAATGCGGAAGAGGGCCTGGTGACACTTGGCAAAATTTCAATTTCCTTGATGCATTCAAAATCACACGGAAGGTAGCTGTTGGTGATGGCTAAGTAGAGAGTCCTTGCCAAGGATCGACCAGAGGTGAGTCTTGAAGGCTAGAACAGCGGTTTTATCAAACGGCTACACTTTTCACGGGATAAAGAATGTAAATTACTATGCAATAATTGGCAATGAACGAACGTGATTCGCCTACCTGAAATCAAGACTGCTGAGCTCAGCACACACCGGAAATTTGCCAAGTGTCACCAGGCCCACTTCCGCATTTCGCGTGTGGGCCTGGGAACGAGGCTAGCTACATTACAATATCACAATGAGGTTGTGGTGATGTCACAATGATGTCATAACGAGGCTACAATAGCATAATTATATCTACATGCATGTACTGTGTAGGCTCTTCCAAAGAAACGATTTCCTGGAAGGAGCAGCAGCAAAGTGAAAATGATGGTGGATGCTTTTCGAGTGAGTTGTTTCCAGTTGCTGCATAGATCCACATTAAAATAGTAATTAGGAGAGTGCGTGAGGGGATATTTCTCAGTGGGGACACTGTGGTATATAACATTTACCGAGTACTAGGAAATATCACGAGTCTGTTGCCATATTGCACGAGTGCCGCAGGCACAAGTGACAATGCAGCAACAGACGAGTGATGTTTCTCAGTAGAACAGTATTTATCCTACAGCTATTGTAGTTGCCAGCCCTGACGCACCGGCGCCAGTACTCTTCGCTTTAGTAGTACTTGGCAATGCTCATGCAAGACACTGCCATCTTAGGACCGTCTTTGAGCGACTTACTTGGCACAGAACTCCTTTGACGACAAATGTCCATTTCTGTGAGTCCGGTACCGATACCTGGTTCAGTATATACTGGGTTATATTATTCACTGTATGTGCGTACATGTGTACCTGATGACTATAGCACGTGCAGCCACTATGTCTACGTATTGAAGACACGGCTCGTGTAAGCTTCTACCCTCAGGAATACAGGCATGCAGTGGAATATGGCCCCATATATAGTCCACTATACATTATCAATGGAGCAAGTCTACTGCTCTGCTGTGGGATATCTTGCTAGCTTGTAGGAGTTCTCACACTGGACAACACACAGTGCTTCCAACGCTTTCTGCTATCCGATACCACTGTAATGTAGTTATATACTGGCAGCTGATCGAATACATAGCATGGATAATGTGATATAAAGTGTATCACCCACCCTAGTTGCCATGGAAATTCCCCACCTCGTCTCATGCCCAACCCCCTTGCAGCCTCTCACGAGTCTGGTAACTATTGAGTTTGAGTGATTTCTTGGTTGTGCTGAGTCAGCACAATTGATATTGAACATGCTAATGAAATAGTGCCATGTCATGCAAGCGTTCAATAGCTTGTTCAAAATCAATACTCTGCTAACTCGGCGCAACCGAGAAGTTGCCACCCTTTTCCTTGTGAGATGGTGGGGTCTCGGCACAAGACTATTCCCTAGCATACGTATGTACAATGTCTAATTCCATTCAGGATGAGCAAATCAGCAACACAAGCAACATGCATGCTGCCGTATACCGTGCTTGTGTATATATGGCCATATCCAAGGTGTGGGAGTGACTGCTTACCGTATATACAACAACTTTCTGATTGCAAAACTGAAGAGGTGGGATAAAATTTTACGAATAATAGGAAACAGCAGAAACAATAGTCACAAGGTCTGTAAATGGCGGGATGAGACTGTTTCCTAGCGGTCATCTCGACGCATGAAGTTTCCAAATGCAGTACGTTTCCTGTTCTTGATAGGACTTGGTGATCACTAAGAGGTGGAGCCAATGTTATGATTAGCTATGAAAATGAAATGTAGGAAATAACAGCGAAATGAAGTGCCTTGACTTCAGTCAGGTATACATAGAGCATATTTGACTGCTTTCGAAGATTTTCGAGTGTCTATGTGGCGAGTTTTGTCTTTCCATTTGCCGCCATTGCTCAAGCCCTGGCTTCTACTTTAACTGCAGCTCACTGGAAAGGCCCACGAGGATTCTGACCTCACTGTAATCATCGCCATTGCACTTATGTGCTGATACTTACCCTGGTGGCGAAGTTTTGACTGCTGTAAAATAGTAATAATTTGTTGTCGCTCACTTCAACTCGATTGCTCTTAACACCATTGGGCATGCCCGTCGACATGTGACATGTTGTTAATTGGAATGGGTCGCGAGACTAGCCTTGTACTACCAGGAGTGCAGTTTCCACTCATAATTTATTGTAGCAGAAACATTGTGCCGCATAAATATTACACTACTGGTAAGGGAAACATTGTGCCGTGAATAACAATACGAATGGCCTACTGAGATTCTGACTGCACTGTCATCATCGCTATTATGATAAATAAAGAATACTCACGTCTTTATTATCTATGCTATTATTCACTGGTGGAGTTGTGACCACTTAATTTGTCTTCCCATCAGCGACCATTGCTCAAGCACTCGCCTCGGTGGTATACAGCTCTTTGGAAAGGCCAATGAAAACTCTGACCACACCATTGTAATTGCCATTGTGCAGACACTTTAATTTAGTGTCAAAAGTTACCCTGGTGGCGAAGCTGTGAACACCAGCTGTCATGCAATGATATACACCTGGATTAATGAGCTTGTACACTCATAAGTATGTTCTTTGCAGGAGCTGTAACAATAATTGTTACATACCTGAAGGGAAAAGAACTCTGCAGAGTGGCTAGGCATAGCTAGTCATGTCTTTGGCTTATTCCGTCATCAGGAATTTCAACCCCAATTTTCTATGCAAATTGTGCCAGTTGCCACTAACAAAATTCGAGCCAAGCACTGAGCAATGGCGGTCAATGGGAAGACAGAAGCGGTCACAACCCCACCATCTTTGCAAGGTGAGTTTCAGTACCAAAAACATACGTTTGGGTTAGGCGGTGTATTCATAATCTTGGCAGGCCATTCGTAAATAGTCAAACATTATTACATTGCATGGCCCAATTTTTCTCCTAGCTAGCTACCAGGAGTCTAATATACCCAAAGGGAATATTATAACAAAAAGACAATCCCTCCTAGCAGGTAGCCACTGTATCCATGGATAATATAGTACGCGAGGTGGATAGGAAACGTTGGTAGTATACGGAATAGTCCACGGATAATTATTTGTCAGTCCTTGTAACGGCTCTTTTGTGCGAACTTTGTGCTGGGTAATCTCAGCAACAGAAACAGCTATGATGAAAAGCTGTAGGATTCGTAGAGAGTAGTACCGGGTATACTGGGTGCACTACGTAGCAGCCTGCTAGGTATTAGTAGTGCCGCTCAATAAACGTCTGAAATTTCTGAATAATGCCTAGTAACGCTGTTTTGTGCGAACTTTGTGCCGGGTAATCTCAGCAACAGAAAGAGCTATCATTAAAAGCTGCACGATTCATGTAGCATAGTACCGGGTGTATTGGGTGTGCTATGTAAGAACCAGCTTGGTATTACCAGTGCTGTTCAATAGGCGTCGAAAGTTTCCAAATTGGCCTTTCCGGGCCCTTGTCGAGCACCAAGTATGGTATTCAAGCCTCCCGTGCCTCAGACAGACATGCTGCTGCTTTCTGTCTTCGTTCTCCCAGTAGGGCCATGATAGTAGTCTAGCCTGCACATAGCAAGAAGGTCTGGTTGTGTTTAGCTGTTGATATTTGCCAGCACAAAGTAAACCGTAACGCGGATTGCAAGCAGGAAAGTTCCGTACATCACGTGCGTTGCCTATCCACCTCGCGTACTATATTATCCATGCTGTATCTATGCACTGTGTAGGGTCTGCAATTACCTGTAAAAAGCAGAAGTCTGCAGTGGAGTAAGGCGGTCAGTGATGAAGACACACGTGCAAGGGCTGAATCAGATGTGAGTTGTTTTTCAATTGCTGCACAGATCCACATAAAAGTAGTGATGTGTTTAGCCCTGTTTACACGTACTAAACCAGTTACTTATAAGAATCCGGATTAGAAGTGTCCACACGTGCAACATTGAAACCAGTTTAGCTCATGAATCTTCTCTCACAACTTGCACTTCAGTGACTGTGGCTGGATTACATGTCATGAATATTGACAGCTTGAATGTGCAGCAGATAGTCGACTTAGAAACAGCTGCAGCTGTCAGGTAATTACGCACGTAGACTGGTTTCCAATCCGGATTATACATATCCGTAATCTGGATCCTGAATTGGTCCTGAACGCTATCCCAAGGACATACCAATCCAGTGGATAGGAAACACACCACTACATTATACGTGGGTTAGTGTCTAACGTGGATGGGGTTTAATTTGAAGCATCAGCTTTCCAAGTTTGGCTGTAGAAAGTGCCCAAGTCTTCTCAATGAGAAGCAGCACTGTTCAGTCAGAGATCAAGAGTTTATGTAGTTGACTATGTACATACAAGTAATCATGATACATAATATGATGAGAATAGCAGAACAGCAAAAGCGGGCATCATAAAATAGTTCAGTATACATGAATGATGAAATTTAAAGATAACATTTTAATTCCATTGGTGTTGTTGTATAGCTAGCCTCCTATACATGGACAAGCAGGAAACCTTAAAATGAAGTTAGCAAGCTTGTGGATGCAATCATGATCAGAGCCTGCTCGTGGGTGCCAGATTCCCTATAGCCGAGTCCAACGATTCTTCTCCTTCATACAGAATTGTGGCATACACACAGTTGGTCTGAAGGCAGTTAGTTTCCCTGTGCGTTTCACCCAATTTACAATCCCAAAGAAAGTTCCTCCCAAAACCTGATAGCTAGTTGTCAAAACCAATAGATCACTGATTTAGAATTTGTTTGACTGTTTGTTCTTCTTTTCAGCCTGCAAATATACAGACGAAGGATGCTGAGCTGCCCAATGAGGATGCTACGTCCCCTGACCCAACTGCGGTAAGTAAGGCAAGTTAGCGGTACTTGTTACTATGGATACCAATCCTAAATCTGTATAAGTAGGGGTGCACGTATCATGTGACTTCAGCCCACAAGAATAAATACAGCAACAG
>OZ007512.1:11478036-11674432 GCA_963931865.1 Axinella damicornis
ACTCATGTATGGTTCTGAATCATGGATTCTCAACTCAACTCTTCTCTCAAAGCTGGAGTCCTTCCAGGCAGAAATAGGGAAACGTATCCTAAGTCTATCAAGGTACACTTCCAACTATGTTCCCCTCCTAGCTCTGAAATGGCCCTCGGTCACTGCAAGACTGCTGTGCAGTAAGCTATCCTTTCTTCACGCCATACTAAATGATGACTCTGACGAGTCTCTGAGCTCACAAGTCTTCCACACACTCGCTGCATCTGACATTGACTCTATCAGCCTGATCAAACAATGCCGTCTTCTAGACCAGACTCTCGGCTTAAATTTCACTGAGACACTTCTTGTTGATCCTTCTACCTCTATTAGAGATCTGAAGAGACAGATAATCACCGCAGACTACACCCGAACTCTCAACATGTCTGAGCAACATGTCTCCCTGGAGTATGTTCTGAAAGTGGCAAACGGAGGCAGCTGGATGAGATTCTGGGATAACGCTCTAGAACATGGCCCTGAAGGGACAAAGGCCTCCCTTGCCATCTTAAACATCCTGAGCAAATCTGTATTCTCTGACCGTGCATGCCCTATCGACAACTGCTCATTCGTTGTACCTCGGGATACCCCTCTGTGATCATCTTCTGTCCACCCACCTCAACTTAACAAACTGCGCATCTCCTAAAGACCTGGTGGACTCTGTCATCTCCAGTTTGTCAGATCCTGAGAGTTTTGAAGTGGTACTGTCCACTGGCCGTGAACTCCTATGTTAACTCTGCCACTGTTTATTGTTTGCTACTTCGTACAGTTTTGTGTGTACACGTCTTTGTACTATATTTGTACGCGGCATTGTATGCCTCCCGTTACCGGGGTATCAATTACACTTTGACTTTGACTTCAGTGACTTTGAAGCGTCGAACAGTAGCCTCGTTCACAGGCTCCTCCCCAGCTTTTTGTTGCCATGCATACGGGGAACGAGGCTACTAATAATTAGCTCCGCACACATTCCAGCAGAGATACGCCGGATTTTTCCGAAGGGGCGCGCGCGTGGAAGGAATTTGCACGATCATAATGGACCATTTTCCGCTGATGTCACTTCCTGTGTACTAATTAATCAACATTGTTGCACTGCCCTGATTTTCACTTAGAATGTACTGTATGAGGTACGTGGATGATATCTCAAGTTTGAGTACATTAGCTCGTTGGGTACAGGAGTTATGAGCCAGTGAAATTTGTCCATTTCCCATAGAGAATGTAATAGGGGGAGCAAAAGTTGCCCCCCCTAATACATTCTCTATGCGAAATGGACAAACTTCACTGGTACGTAACTCTGGAAAACAACAAGCTAATGCACTCAAACTTGCTAAGTATCTCGTACAGTATATTCTAGGTGAAAATCAGGGCAATCCAGCAACGCCGATTAATTAGTACACAGGAAGTGACATCACGTGGAAACTGGTCTATTACACATTTCCAGTTGGCTTCGCAACCACTAACTGAGAACTGGGTGTGTGACGAAAAATAAATAATGGCTTCCGGCAAGCTAACCGCAGTTACCTTGAAGAGTGTTCACGGACTCGACACAGGCGAGAAGAAAGCATCGGGTGCGTATGGAGCGGTGTATAACGTCACGGTCGATGGAGTCCCCTGCATTGCGAAGCGATTGCACGACATTTTAGTCAACCCAGAAGTTCCGCGAAAGCAAACAACTACCATCCAGCAAAAGTTTCACGATGAGTGCGTGTTGCTCAGCCAACTGAGGCACCCAAATGTCGTGCACTTTGTAGGAGTGCACTATGGTAGCAACCAAGACGATATGTCACTCATCATGGAGTGCTTGGATACCGATCTAGCACGCTGTTTCCAGACACAACCCAACATACCCCTCGAGGTGAAATTGTCCATTCTCCTGGATGTCTCCTATGGACTTCTCTACCTCCACACACACTCCCCGATAATCATCCATCGAGATCTAACCGCTGCCAACATTCTGCTGACAAGAGACAAGCGGGCAAAGATAGCCGACCTTGGTGTATCGAAGCTATTGGATCCCCGCACGCGAGCTGCCATGATGCATACGAAAGCCCCTGGAACACACTTCTACATGCCACCTGAAGCCTTGAAAGATAATCCAAAATATGATGAAAAGCTGGATATTTTTTCCTTTGGCCATCTTGCTTTGTATGTCATCAACCAGATGTTTCCAGAAGTGTTTGAAGTTACGATTACTCCAGTTGTGCTCCGTGAAGGGACACTTCAAATTCTGAAGCGACGAAAGGCAATCGATGAGATGGGCAGAGACCACTGTCTTCATGATGTAGTTGTGAAGTGCCTACAAGACAACCCTCAGAAACGACCAACCACATTCAAGCTGAACGACATGCTGAATCATCTTTGTATGAAACACCCTAGAGAGCACCAAGATGTCACTGAGGTTAGTCTCCATCATCTGAGATTCTTTGGTGCTCAGCCTTAATCAGATGCTGCATTACGTTATCATTGTGATGGTAGACTCTATATGTAGGAATAGAGCAGATACGCAATAATTTATATCTGCCAAGAACTTGCAAGCGGTCAGCATAATGATAGTAGCTATAGGCTTTTTTTTTAACATACCGTTAATCTTTGAGTGTTATCCTAACCAAGAAGGCTCCCAGTGTTGTGAATAAGTATCATGAAATACCGGTACCGGAAAAAGAAAGTCCTCTCCCCTCCCTCCTCCTGGCCTCTTTCTAAACCACCAAGTAACAACCAGTCAAGCATGCACCTGTAAAACTGAATCCTATTGTCAATAAATTGCCTCATGCTCACCTTGATGAGGCTATTCATATATACTCTGGGGTACATTGCTGGGGTTCATAACCGTAACCTTATGCCTGGCCTCGTTACAAATCGTATGTCACTCGGTTCTGTAAGCATTTATACTAGTCATTTGGATCCCAGTTGGCCATTACTCCTGCTACCATTTGCTCTGTACAAGATCAGAGGCGGCGCCACCGGTCCGGCTGGTCCGGCTTTGGCCGGACCACTTTTCCAGCCGACCTGATTATAATATCACGTGCAGTGTAGTCACGCATAATCTACACTTGATCTTATATGCAGACTCAGCAATGGCATCCGTTTCTCGTCCTAGTTGTACCATTGAAACTCCACAGCAGCCAAGGTCTTTTCTTTCCCAAAACGGCCATTTTGATGCTACGAGAGCGCTTCCTCATCGCTAAAAATACATGCCAAAAAATTTTTTTTACGCGCTTTGCGCGGACAGATCGGCGCTTCACGCCTCTGTCAACACGCACAGCGCCTCCGGGCACCGCCTTCAGCAGTGTGCCACGATAGTGGGCCGTATCACTTCTTTTATGCCGCTGCCGCCCCTGAAGATTACTAGGTATAGTTTCTTTCTGTCGAGCTAGACCAATTTTCTCATGCTCAGGAAGTAGGGGCAGGACATAGGGAAGAGCGAGACAAGGTCTAGCAGATGTCATTAGTATGCATGAGGTATTGACCAATCAGATTCCACTGAGAGATTTCAGGAAGTAGTGAGCACAGCTGGCACTGCCAATACAATGAATACATGGCTTGCATCATGGCTTCTAGAAAAGCTGTGAACTATGAATATTTATAACAGACTATGAATACTAAAAATATCTGCTAGACCTCTCCCTCTTCCCTACGCCCCACCCCACCCCCACCCCACCCCACCCCCACCCCACCCCACCGAGAAAGAGGGAAATTGGTCCAGCTCGATAGACTGAGGTTGGGGGTAGACTGAGGTTGGGGGTAGACTGAGGTTGGGGGTAGACTGAGGTTGGGGGTAGTCTGAGGTTGGGGGTAGACTGAGGTTGGGGGTAGACTGAGGTTGGGGGTAGACTGAGGTTGGGGGTAGACTGAGGTTGGGGGTAGACTGAGGTTGGGGGTAGACTGAGGTTGGGGGTAGACTGAGGTTGGGGGTAGACTGTTATTATTTTGAGAATGCAAAAAATGTGCGAGTGAAAACAGCCACCATGCATGTTGATGTACCTTGAGATACGTAGTAGCTTCTGTAAATCTCGGTGAACACAATGATGCGCACCAACAATGTTTCTAGTATGTGTTCAATCAAACGAAATGCCATTGCTATGTACATACGCTAACAAAACTAGACTAGTGGAATGCAGGGCATTTGTGGGGTGAGCCTGAGCGAAGTGCATGCAACATGCATGGAGTAGTTGCATTCACATGACTGTCATCAGAATGTGGCAGCACACCTCCACCTCTAGAATGAAGTTGCTCACGCTGTTCGTACCAGAGATATTTGGTTAGCGAGCTTAAGTATAGATTTTGCACGGCACGTGCATGAGTATCCCGTAACCTTAACATTAGCTGAAACAGTCTAGCAGGTAGCTACGCCACCCACGGCGTGCCACCCACAGCAGTATGTCCATGTGTAGTCTTTGAGCCATCTTTGTTGTCGCCACCGAGGAGGTAGAATGTTCTTGATTTGCTTAGCTATCGCTTGATTCGCTTAGCTGTACATAGGTAGGTGTACAAGTGGTCTCCGTCTTTGTTGTCGCCATCGTTCAGGTAGACTGTTTGCTTAATTGATGTACCATAATACAGTATCAGTCGAAATGTGCCCTGGTAAACATATATTGGGGCGCCCCACACTAGCGTGAGTTCACTGTGCAGTGCGTTTGCTTGTTTGCTTGTTTGCTTAACGTAAATTTTAAATCAACTTGCACGTGCACAATGATATTCAAATTCAACGAACCCTTACTTCCTGAATTAAGATTGCACAAGTTTATATGCCATTTCCATGGAAACATGACATAAGTGTGATTGGTCAATAGCTACTTTGATCCGCAAATGGGAGTGGTCTTATTTGGCTGGCATAGGGACCCTGGTCCACAAGGTCATTGGATGATCACCCAAAAGAGCACAGTCATTGTTGGTGATCAGAGTCTGCCTTCGCGTTTAGGTCTTCCGCGCTTGCCTTTGTACTGTAGTTTGCATATATTATATTGTGAGAATTAAACAAACTGTCGGCAAATCTAGCGGAGTCTATGCATGAAGCAGTGACTGCATGACATTGTATATACTGGGAGCAGTCTGCAGAGCCAGCTGTGAAGAGAGAGTACTAGCTGAATCGATGCTCACTCTACCATTGCAGTACCAACCGGAAGAATTAAAGAAATGGGCTCTAAAACAGCTTGAATCAGCGATAACTGAGAACAAGCAGCTTTCTGAACGAGAAGACGAGCTGAAAGCCCAAGTGAGGAAGCTAGAGCAAGAGGTATGGACGTATAACCGAATTTGGTCGGCCTTTTGTGTCTACCATCTCCTTGTCTGATGTCTGATGGTGATTGTATTATATGGCTGTATATTACATTGAAGGATTGTGCCTTATAGTATTGACTTTAGATTTATGAACATGACATCAGAATTGTTGTGGGTACTATCCACACAGTGACAGCACATGGCAATATCTCTTGACTGTACTTTTTCATTTTTGCACCTAGCATCTAATATAATTTCTAGGTATATTAATTAATAGACGCATCATCCAACATAGTGATTCTGAGTGGATCTAACTTAATGCAAGTCATTAATAGTCTGATCCAACTTAGTACAATACCAGGAATGAAGCCTCTCAGTAGTTGTTCCGGGAGTGAACACTTTACTTTGTAACAGACATTAATATATCCAGGAGACTGAACTAATGCTACCTCTGCCTTCCATTCTGAGTCTTCACATCACTGTCCTTGTTGTCAAGACGTGAAGCAGATTTGTTCTTGGTACGTAGCAGCTGCGGCAACAACAGGCTTCTCTCTAGAAGCAACAACAAAAACAAAAGTGAATCTTACTACGCATGATCTAACATTAACTTCACTGGTGAATCTAACTCTCCGAACTATTAATTTGCATGTGTTTTATAAGTTATCTATAAGCTGAACAGAATTTTTCCTTGGACTTTGCTGCAATACTGGCCCATGCAAGTGGTTCTTCCCCATGCATCTAGGGCCAATTGAAATGCCTGCAGTCTTATCAACTATGATTCTATATATCTAGGCTGAATCAGAGCGAAACGATCGAGAAAAGGCACATAAGAAAATAGCTTACCTTGCAACACAAGGTGCAGAGGAGGCCGAAAAGTTGAAGACAGAACGATTTCAGATGCAGGGTCAACACAATGAAGTGGTAAGATTATATAAAATTCAGGTTAATGATGACAAGAGTATACGCACATCTAAGTGTAATGCCCTCAGTCACTGTATTTTTTGCTTTCAGCTCGCTGAGTTGGAAGGTCGCAACAAGGAGGTCGAACAGTACAAGGAGCAGGTGGACACACTGAATGACCAGGTTGGCTTGTCATACTGGTACATTCATGTCTTTGGCTTATTCTGTGCATCACACTTTCGCCAAAGTTCTTTCTATGTTCAGAGGACGCTGCATAGAAAAACCCACAAAATTGGCTTAAGTGTAAAACATTATGAAACCAAACTTGACTTACTTCCTTAAATACATTAAGATTTTAATGTGTGTGTGTGTGTGTGTGTCTGTGCGTGACGGAAGTGGGATGTTCACGGGGCGGGACTAGACTAGTGACGCGTGACCTTCGTACTTGAACCTTGAACTCTGCGAAGAATGTTCGAGAACTTGGGCTGGAATCTTCGAGAACATGGGCTGGAATCTTCCAGAACAGCTGAGGCTACAAGCGGATGGAAGGGAGCAGCAGTCGAAGCGGACGTGATCGGGGAGCAGCAGTTGAAGCGGACGCAATAAGCGGATGGAAGGGAGCAGCAGTCAAAGTGGACGTGATCGGGGAGCAGCAGTTGAAGCGGACGCAATCGGGGAGCAGCAGCCTGGAAGCGGACGCAGTCGGGGAGCACTGAGTTGAAGGCTTGAAGCGGACGCAAGCGGCGAGCAGCACACACGATCAGAGTGTGGCAGCTGAAGCGGATGCGAACGGGGAGCAGCAGCTCTGCACAGAGAGCTGTCTGGCACCGGATTACTCACGCAGGCGAACGAGGGGGAAGTATAGGTCATCGAGCGTAGCTGCTTGTAATTAATGCATGACTGACATGTTCCTTCAAGGCACTGCTATGTGAGTTGTCCTCTTGCTTGCACAGGTCGCTGAGCTCACGGAGCACATTAAAGACCTGATTCAGGAGATGGACAGAGTAAGTATAGAATTGGAAAAAGAATCTGGCAAGCCTAAGAAATTGCCCACTGATGCAGATGACCCTTCAAAGTAACAGGGTTCTGTCTAGGATTTTGAGTTTGGGGGAGAAGATCTTGAGAATCATGGTGGGCAGGGGACTGTGGCCTATGCCGAATTCGAAATGTTTGGAATTTTGAGCCTTCTGAGAGTGGTTCTGAGGCACTCTGAGACAATTTTGAGGTCATGGTATGGAAATGTCCAGCTGCTATGTTATGCTATTATGGTACACCAATATTAAGATGGCGGCACAAGTTTATATGTAATTGCCATAGAAACATGACATAAGTGCAATGCTTCTTTTTGGTCCACAAAGGGGAGTGGTCTTTTTTCAAGGGTGAACATGTTTTCATTTTCAGGTCAGAACATAATTATGCTGTATCCCAGTGGGTGTGTACAGTTTCCACTTTCAATTTGATCACCGTGAATTATATGTGGGAGTTTGTATACTTATGCACAGAAACCCCATATTGCACTCACAAATACTGAACAGCTCTCCGCTCAACTCAGTCAGAATAAGCGGGCACTGGCGGCCATTACTGCTGAGAAAGATCACCTCAAGGAAGAAGTGGCATCCAAGAAGCAGCAGCTGATACAGTGCGAGAAACAAGCGGACCAGTATAGGAGGGGAGTTGCACCTGTGTCTTTTACCGGGAGCTATCAGTTGATGAGTACCCAGAAGTGGATGAACTGGTATGTCTACATGAAAAACAACGATGAACGGAATGTGCATGGCTGGAAAGGAGACCCAGGTCCACAAGGGCACTGGAACATCACCCAAATTGGTTCGAGCAACAAGTACCTCTTGAGCCCCCGACGGTGGCCAAACTGGTACATGTACATGCAAAAAGGAGCCAATAGCGGCATCTATGGCTGGCAAGGGGACCCTGGTCCACAAGGTCATTGGATGATCACCCAGAAGGGCACAGTCATTGTTGGTAATCAGAGTCTGCCCACGTACGTCTTTACCACTGAGCAGCGGTCGAACCGTTACATGTACATGCAAAATTTCTCTCAAGGCAATCTATGTGGATGGGATGGCGACCCTGGCGTACAAGGGTACTTTATTATGAGGAAGGCTCCATGAACATCGGAAGACAATTATACAAACTGCCGTTCATTATATTGCCATGGTACATTGTAGTAAATTGTATTATTGTGGAAGCCAGTGACAGTTTGAGGTTAAACGGAACTTTCACCCCCGCATGCGCATGATTGTACGATGGGTGCAAGTGTTTTTTATTGCAGGCTGTCCAGCTAGGCAGTGCTTTAGAAGATGCCTGCAGGGTATTTGTAAGCTTCTGAGGAGTGACTATCGAACCCCCCCCCCCCCCCCCCCCCCCCCCCCCCCCCCCCCCCCCAAAAAAACAAACAAAAAAACAACAACAACAAAAAACCAGCTGCTGATTTTTGGTCAATAGTTATTGACTATTAGGAGATAAGGAATCATCTTAAAAAGTAAGTTATTAGTCATCCCAATATAATAATAATATACAGGAATGGATTTAGTTGGTATATACATACTCTATCACCGAAGTGGGAGACAACGCCCTCGAGGGTAGCCATGACCAATCAGCATCCTTTACAAGTACAGAGCATGTCACAAATGTATAGCTACCGGGTCCTGACTTTAATCCTATATTATAGCTAGTTGTATAAATCCCATGATTTACAAGCCAAGACTTTAATTGTTAAGTGTTACTGCTACAAGCCTGCTAGAGGAAAGATTGAGCCACACCGGATGTGGTATTCTGGCTAAATAGCCCCTGTAATGCTCAATGTTTAGCAGATCATAGTGAGCAGTGGAAAGGCTACCAGTGTTGTGAAGTGCTAATGCACTAGCTGCTTTTGGCATGTACGAACACCTATATGTACGTACAGTGGAACCTATCTATAATGGTCACTTTTTACGGCAGCAACCTCTCTACGGCAGTCACTACTGCTGGTCCCAGTTGCATGAATCTCCTTAGTGTGCTTTAATTAACCCGAATGCTTACGTATCTCGGTTGCGGCTTCACCAGGGTTAGTGAAGCTGCAACTGAGATAAGCATTCCTGGATAAAACAAACCTTCCGTTTTACAGTGCTAGCTGGTGGCCAAAAATACTGGTTAGACTGAGGTTCCACTGTAGAGCTAGCTAACCAGCAATCAGTCAATGATCTACTGGCATAAAATTTAATTTGAGAAGAATACATCCGGTCAAGCAGGAAGCAGAAAGCTGTGGAAAAAGGGCCCGTGAAAATGGGGACTCCGAGAATCCGGTAGAGGTCATTAGTAGGCGTCTCACGATAATGGCGTCTGGCCAGCTAGCTTCATTTGCCTTGAAGAACGTGCTAGGACTCGATACCGGCGAGAAAAAGGGATCGGGTGCGTATGGAGCGGTGTATAAAGTCACGGTAGACGGAGTCCCCTGCATTGCAAAGCGATTGCACGACATTTTAGTCGACCCAGAAGTTCCGAGAAGGCAAAGAGCTTCCATCGAGCAAAAGTTTCACGACGAGTGCGTGTTGCTCAGCCAACTGAGGCATCCAAACGTAGTCCACTTTGTGGGGGTACATTATGGTAGCGACCAAGATGATATGTCGCTCATCATGGAGTGCTTGGATACCGATCTAGCACGATGTTTGGAGTCACAACCCAACATACCCATCGAGGTGAAATTGTCCATTCTCCTGGATGTCTCCTACGGACTTCTCTACCTCCACACACACTCCCCGATAATCATCCATCGAGATCTAACCGCTGCCAACATTCTGCTCACAAGAGACAAGCGGGCAAAGATAGCCGACCTTGGTGTATCGAAGCTATTGGATCCCCGCTCACGAGCTGCCATGATGCAAACGAAAGCTCCTGGTACAATCTACTACATGCCACCTGAAGCCTTGAAAGAGAATCCAAAATATGACGAAAAGCTGGATATTTTTCCTTCGGCCATCTTGCTTT
Source organism: Axinella damicornis (assembly GCA_963931865.1). NCBI lineage: Eukaryota > Metazoa > Porifera > Demospongiae > Axinellida > Axinellidae > Axinella > Axinella damicornis. Next base: position 11,488,159 of record OZ007512.1, read on the forward strand.
ATATGTCATCAACCAGATGTTTCCAGAAGTGTTTGAAGTTACGATCACTCCAGTTGCGCTCCGTGAAGAGAGTCTTCAAATTCTGAAGAGACGAAATGCAATCGACGAGATGGGTAGAGACCACTGTCTTCATGATGTAGTTATGGAGTGCCTACAAGACAACCCTCAGAAACGACCAACCACATTCAAGCTCAATGACATGCTGAATTATCTTTGTATGAAACACCCAAGAGAGATCCAAGTTGTCACTGAGGTTAGCTAGTTTCCATCATCTGGGTGCTCAGCCTTAAGTATCAGATGTTATTATACATGCATTAAGCTATCCGTGTGCAATAAGTATCATTGAGACGGTAGACTCTATATGAAGGGATAGAGCGGACATGCAAGGCATTGTGGGGCTCGCTCGATCAAATCATAGGCTGCATGTATGGGAGGTCTGGTGTGGGCCATACTTGATGGAAGCTGCATGGGGGTGGGGCCTGAGTAGTAAGGCTAGCTAGCAAAGTAGCTTCTATCCAGAGCAAGGGGACGGTGCTGCAGCACTGGTGTAGACCATCTTGAGCCTCTGGTTGATGACGGTCTGCAATTTCCAGTTTCAGTTCACTCAGTCTGCAGTTGCAAGTTTGTAGACTACGTTGAGCCCATTGATTCTCGTTCATGACGGTCTGCAGTTCGACTACATTGAACCCATTCGTCCACACAGTGTCAAGTTTGCAGTATATATGTACATGCAGTTTATTTTGTAGCATTACCAGTGCAGTCCATGCTGGTGACCGGTGCAGTCTGGCGCGCGCGCGCAGTGCTACATTATGATTTTCCACCTGTATGTATATACAGTCATAATTATGCTAAACGAGCATAATATTAAACTTATACTGCCATCCTAATATTTTTCTCCAGGTTGTAGAGCCCTTTACTCAGAGCTGTCAGTTGATGAGTACCCAGCGGTGGATGAACTGGTATGTCTACATGGCAAAGACTGTGAGGGGCTGGGAAGGAGACCCAGGTCCACAAGGGCACTGGAACATCACCCAAATTGGTTCAACCAACAAGTACCTCTTGAGTCCCCAAGGGTGGCCAAACTGGTACATGTACATGCAAGATAATTCTCCACTGCACCAATGCAACGTCAAGGGCTGGCAAGGTGACCCTGGTCCACAAGGTCATTGGATGATCACCCAGAAGGGCACAGTCATTGTTGGTAACCAGAGTTTGCCCACGTACGTCTTTACCACTGAGCAGTGGCCAAACCGTCACATGTACATGCAAAATGTTGGTGGCGGGTATGTGAAGGGATATGATGGTGACCCTGGAAGACAAGGCTACTTTATTATGAGGAAGGCTCCATGAACTGTGGAAGACATCTTATACAAACTGCCGTTCATTTTTTTGTAATCATTATAGTAGGCATTATTGTGGAAGCCAGCAACTCTCACCCCGCATGTGCATGTGCGATGGGTGCATGTGTTTTTTTAATGCATGCTGTCAGTCAGTGCTTCAGAGGATGCCTGCAGGGCTATTTTGAATACGTAAGCTTCTGAGTGACTATCGAACCCCCCCCCCCCCAAAAAACACCTGGTCACTTGGTAACTTGATAGCTTTGATACCTGTGCCAGCATCAAGGACCTCAGCAATGGACGGCCGCGGCGCTGAAAAAGATTTAGCTAAGTTATTAATGCTGTTTTATCATGTGCAATAATTATGCTCCTGTACTGTATACTCACAACGGTATAGTTTGGACTTGAGGGCTAAAACTGAGCGTACGTGGACTGACTTTAACCTCAGACACTTACAATAGAATTATTTTATGCCGTGAGTAATTATTATTGTGGTTGTGATTCATGCATGATTGATGAAGCACAGACCTAGCTAGCTGCGGTAGTGGGTTTTCCTCGCATTATGAAGTCCACCAATTTAATAATGAATTTATATGCTTGTACCACCCTAATGATGGTGCTAAACAGAATGTATACATGTTTATATACTGGTTCTATCATAGGAAAACCCATGCAGGGGATAAGCTAGGTTTTCAGGCCATGGCAGCTTCTGGTAACCAACCGGCAGACCTGCATGTAGTTCTTACTCTTGAACTGTGCAGTGAGCTGGTTAATGTATACCAACTAACACTATTAGCAAGTACGAAGAGCGTCAGCCATGGTGCTGGCTCATCTGCTGTCTCCTTTCAGGACTTGGGTCGGTACCTCCAGATGGCTCTCATGATCGACCCAGAGCTGTCACTACAGCGCACATGGACTTGGGTCGGTATCTCCAGATGGCTCTCATGATCGTCCCAGAGCTGTCACTACAGCGCACATGGACTTGGGTCGGTATCTCCAGATGGCTCTCATGATCGACCCAGAACTGTTGCTACAGCGCACATGGAGGTATTTGCTGTGCATGCATGTTGACTAACCCTATTATGTCGAGTAAGTTTTGTTGTACTGGCATGGGTCAATCAATTTCTGTTTGCCAGAAGTATGATACACATCTGACATGACTGTGGCAACTATCCTATACATTTACCAATACAGTATTATGCATGCAGTTGAGATTACTAACCTCAACCCCACCAATCGCATCACCAGAATAGCTAAACAGCTTCTGAAAATTACCCTCTCTTTTGACAAAAGCTGGTCCAGTGGGTATATGATTGAAGGCCTTAATCTCCAAGATCGATATGAAGAAGCATCATGATTATTCAACTCATACACATACCAATTTGTACTCACAATTACTATAGGTGATAAAATAGCTTGCTGTGCAAAGACGGCTCAGCAACACAGAGCTCTCCAGCAAGCAGACCCAGCTGGAGCTGTCTAGACAACTCGCTCGCCAACCTCAACAATAACACACTTCTTCACAGCACACCTGATCTCCTGCAATAGTTTACGATCCACAACCCTGATCTCTACGATAACTCCTACAGCTGCTAGCTACATCAACTCCCCTTTCAAGAAAAAGTGCAAGCGACAACTCACATACTATGCGTTAGTCTCGGTACCAGACTATTCGCGCACGTGCACGGCGCCATGCGCGAATTGTCCGCACGGCGGAATTCTGCCGTGCGCGAATATATAGTCTAGTCTGGACTATATACTCAGTTAGCTCCGCCCACTCTCCTTCGGTTTCAAAATGGCTAGCAATGAGCTCGCTCCCTTTGTTCTGGAGAACGTTGAATCCGGTGAAAGGAAAGGCTCAGGTGCGTATGGAGCTGTTTACGAAGTAGCAGTGAAAGGGGTTATTTGTATCGATAAGCGACTGCACGACATTTTAGTCAACCCAGAGGTCCCTCCCAGACAAAGAGAATCGATACGGGAGAAGTTCCGCGCAGAATGCGTCATTCTTAGTAAGTTGAGGCACCCCCATATTGTGCACTTCGTGGGGGTACGGTGTGGACCAAATCCGAGTGATCTGTCCCTTGTTATGGAGTGTCTTCATACTGACCTAGCCAAATTCTTGGAGCAGCATCAAGAAAAGGAGGTGGACATCCCATTGTCGATCAAACTGTCCATTCTCTTGGATGTATCCTACGGTCTTCTGTACCTCCACACGCTGACCCCTCCGATCATCCACCGAGACCTGAGTGCCAACAACATTTTGCTAACAGCAGATGGCTTGAAAGCAAAAATAGCCGACCTTGGGGTATCGAAGTTGCTTGATCTTCAAACACAAACGCAAATTTCACAGACGAAAGTGCCAGGCTCACAAAACTACATGCCCCCTGAAGCTCTAACAGAGAATCCACAGTATGGCTTGGAACTCGATATTTTTTCCTTTGGTCATCTCACGCTCTACGCGGCCACACAAAAGTTTCCTGGCGTATACGAGGTGGCCCTGACTCCTGCCGTTCTTCAACAGGGCATTATTCAAATCATGAAGCGCGGGATAGCCATTGACCAGATGGGTGGTGAGCAACACTGCCTGCACCCACTAGTGATTCAGTGTCTGCAAGACAAACCAGAGCGACGACCAAGCACACTTAAGTTGAATGAAAGTTTGAAAGAACAGTGTACCAAGCATCCCCGAAGAGTAGCAGACGTTTTGCAATTGTCTGGTGAAAAGGTGTGTTTGTCATGTATAGTGGATCTTAACAAAGTGCGGTGCTAGCCTCATTCCCAGGCTGAGAGGGCCTGGGAACGAGGCTAGTGCAGTGCATAGTGGAGGGGCAACTAAATGTGTACTAATACCAACTTCTGTGGCTCTTGTGCCACTTCGGAGACTGAATTAGAGTCTTATTTCAACTGATTCAGAATCTGTTGTTAATTAACAGGTGGCTACAGAGGCCGGTGCAGTGTGGAGAAGTATGGTGGACAAACTCAAGGTGGGTATGTACACTGAACGTATGACACACGGTGGAACTATCACCTCACAGGTGAAGGGAGGAGGAACATGGGCCATGTGAAATCGTTCAGTAATGATGTTCACGTGAGATTGCTTCTCAGTAGATAACTCCTTCCAACAAGGTTGTGACCAGTATCCACATGTTCTTGTAACAACAAATTAGTCCAAATTGAATGTTGATTGTAGGTAAGGGTTTGAGATGGGTCTTGTTGACCCCCCTGTCAATATATATGACTGTGTGACAGACCGCATGTTACTTTGATAGGGAAGAATGTAGTACACTTTATGTCACGATATGTCACCTGTCACGATGATTCTAATTAGCATCCAAAATTTTAGACAGCATTCAAGTTCATGCATGATTTTTTCTAAAAATGCCGAATGCAAACCAACTACATGCATGGTTATAGGGCATTAATAATCTGACAAAGTTGCAAGTGATATTGACGAATGTTTTACCATCACAAAATTATACTAATATGTTGCAACTTTAAGTGTCACGATAATTATATTGAATATCACGGCTGTCACGGCATTCCTATAGAAGAAATATCATTCGTACACACATCTTTCAAGATGATGATGATCACAATAGATGCAGAGGCGGCGCCGCCGGTCCGGCTGGTCCGGCTTTGGCCGGACCACTTTTCCAGCCGACCTGATATCAGGTGCAGTGTAGTCACGCATAATCTATATACTTATATGCAGACTTGGCAATGGCATCTGTTTCTCGTCCTAGTTGTGGGCCTACCATTGAAACTCCACAGCAGCCAAGGTCTTTTCTTTCCCAAAACGGCCATTTTGATGCTACGAGAGCGCTTCCTCATCGCTGAAAATACATGTGAAAATTTTTTTCCACACTTTGTGCGGACAGATCAGCGCTTCATGCCTCTGCGCTACGAGTAGGCCGTACCACTTCTTCTATGCCGCTGCCACCCCTGAGATGTGATACCTATCATGCATGGCATGCTGTGATTTAAAAAAGGCTTTGTTTGTCCATGTCAGTTAGTGAATAATCACCTTGCTGAATCCTACATAAATTATGTGTGGTACGCATCTTTGGAGTCCTAAACGAAGCTTGAAAGTTCCAGAAACCTTCAGATTCTCAGAAGAAGCCTTCCATTTTTTGGAAGAAGCCTTCCGGTTTCTGGAAGAAGCCTTCTGGTTTGCAGTGCAGCTGTGTCGCAAATGCATATCGGAAAAGCGTTCCGAATCTCAGCATCAATTTTAAAGACGCATACCGTATACGAAACTACATGTTGATTTGCAGTAGGGATTAATGTTGCTTGTTTGACTCAAATTATAGGAAGGGAACAATAGGCTATCAATGAAGGTGGAGGCATTACATCAAGACAAGCAGTTCATGGAGAAATCGATGGAAGCCATTAAGACCAGAAATGAGACATTAGAGCCACTTGTGCAATCTCTGCAGGTTAGCCATCAATCTTCATGCACTGAATCTATGATAAGGCAACCACAATCTAAGATTGCAACAAAACATTTTCAAAGGGGGGTGAATGTACAGTCTATATTATGTACATCTAGGAACAGTCTGTAGAGCGTGTGAAGAGAGGATACTAGCTGCTCACTCTACCATTGCAGGCCCAACTGGAAGAAGTAGAGAAATGGGCTCCAAAACAGCTTGAATCAGTGATAAATGAGAACAAACAGCTTTCTGAACGGGAAGACGAGCTGAAAGCCCAAGTGAGGAAGCTAGAGCAAGAGGTATGTACGTATAGCCAAATTTGGTCGGCCTTTTGTGTCTACCATTTCTTTGTCTGGTAGTGATTGTAAATGCCTATAATTATAGTACATTGAGGGATGTGCTTTAGTATTGACTATATTGAATGCCTGCAGTCTTATCAACTATGATTCTATATTTCTAGGCTGAATCAGAGCGAAATGATCGAGAAAAGGCACATAAGAAAATAGCGTACCTTGCAACGCAAGGTGCGGAGGAGGCCGAAAGGTTGAAGACAGAACGACTTCAGATGCAGGAACAGCACAACAAAGTGGTAAGGTATATGACTACAAGTGATGACAAGAGTGTGCACATCTTAGTGGACAAGTGAAACAATGCCCTCAGTCACTGTATATTTTGCTTTCAGCTTGCCGAGTTGGAAGGTCGCAACAAGGAGGTCGAACAGTACAAGGCGCAGGTGGACACACTGAAAGACCAGGTTGGCTTACACATACTGGTAGAATCCTATAGTTACATTCATGTGTTTGCTTTTGCCAAACTTCTTTTTCTATGTTCAGAGGACAGTGTGCATAGAAAACCGGCTAAAATGTTTGGAAGCCATACTTTGTTTGCTATATACTTCATTCATTGACATGACTGGTGTGTTCCTTCAAGGCACTGCTATGTGAGTTGTCTCTCTTGCTTGCACAGATCGCTGAGCTTCAGAGGCACAATGAAGACCTGATTCAGGAGATGGACAGAGTAAGGACGGAATTGGAATCCGGCAAGCCCAAGAAAAAGCCTTATGATGCAGAGGACCCTTCAAAGGTTTGACTTCAGCTATGGATAGGGACCATAAATATTTGACAAACTGGGTAGATACTAGCCTCGTTCCCAGGCTCCTTCCCAGCTTTTTGTCACGTACAGTATGCGACAAAAGCTGGGGAGGAGCCTGGGAATGGGGCTAGGTAGATACCAATCGTATTCCTAATTTGATTATCAGCTGTTATCTTGTTTCAGCTTGCTGAATTGGAAGGTCGCAACAAGGAACTTGAAGGTCGCAACAAGGAACTTGAAGGTCGCAACAAGGAACTTGAAGGTCACAACAAGGAACTTGAAGGTTGCAACAAGGACTTGGAGGGCCGCAACGAGCAACTCATGAAAGAGAGGGATAAACTCTTTAGAGAGCTTGACAAAACAAAGAAAGAGCTTGCACAGGCAAACTCAAAAGCAAAGGCAGAAAAAGCCAAGAGGGATGCTAAGAAAGTGAAGAAGCAAGCTAGAGAAAAGCAGCCAGACAAGGGTGCTACATCTCCTGAACCAATTGAGGTGTCTACGATGTCACAGAGGGTTCTAGAAGAGGATGAGGAGATTGAACAGGAAAGGATCAAGCAAGCTCTCTTACAGTTCCGCAAGCAGCGGCAATCGTTGCAATCCAAGGAGGAGCAAATATCGGGTTCTGGCACCTTGTCTAGCCAAGGAATCTTCAAAGCTATTGCCCCACCTGTTCAATACGCCCACGAGCAACCACCGCCAGTTGAGTATTTTGATGAGCACCTCCCACCAGCCGAGTATTTCCATGAGCATCCTCCTTCCAGTGGCTTGGCAGCTCAGCTAAATGTGTGCTCTGGAGTTGATATTAGTCCTGCTCCTGTCCAACTAAACAACCAACTGCCTCCACCATCACGCCCACCGAAACCAAGTCCAACTCCTCCCACAATGTCTCCCAGTGATTCTGAAACACATCAACCTCCTTACAACCAACAGATACCTCCAGAGATTCCACCACAGGCTCATGCCTACCCTCAGACACTTCTTTTGTGACAAACGTATGTGACTTGGCCCCTGGCTATATTTGTTGCAGAGCTCCCAGTTTAAGTGAATTCATTATCTCCATACTAATCATGTTTTTTTTTGTTTGTTCTTTCGTTTACTATATAAGTTTTTGCATGACTGTAAGCAATAGACACAAAATAGCAGAATGCTAATACAAATATGCCTGGAGGCCTAACTTGAGGGATGCAAGACTATTAGCTAGTTACAGTGAGAGGCAATAAATTTCAGAAACGAATATATAGTGCGAAGCACTAATGAATTAAAATACAAAGTGGGTGATATAGCTACACAACACTCTAAAACCTTCATTTCTCCTTTTGTTTATACATGTTCCTAATTTTACCATAGCTATATAGATGCATTGAAGTGTTGATGGTCCCGTCTGCTGTCATCTCAGTGGTAATGAATTGCCTCACCTAAAGTCGATTCCAAAGCAGCATTCTGAAGAAAGTGAATTTGAGCAATGGACTTTTAATCCTCAGGATCGTCAAGCTGGCCAAATGCAAACTCCCAGTGCAGCACAGTCCAGTTCTCAATAGCACTTGAGGTCACCACCAGGACCAGCACTCAAGTGATCAACACTCTTTGTCTGCAGCACACATGTAGGAGGTAAGCACCTTAGCATAGCCCTCTCATCCATGCATCTACCAATACAAGTATACAAGTATATCTATGATGCCTCTCTATTATAGCAGCTCCAATTCCCCCCCCCCCCCCCCCCCCCCCCCCCCCCCCACCCCCCCACCCACCCACCCCACATTTGTATGCATTGATGTACCTTGTTTTAGTAACTTTAAAGGTATATTTTACTAAAATTAATTAGAAGTGAATGAGTCTGAGCTGCAACTATAGTAAACTGCTGAAAAGGTCTAGCGCGTCCACGCCCCCCGCGCTGGCAGAGAACCCGGGTGCGCGTGGGCGGCATTCCAGCCTTCTGGGCGGGGATGGCATTCCACGCGGCGACTGAACATTAGCGCAACATACGGCGCTCTGAAATGGCTGGCAAGGACCTTGCTTCGTTTATTCTGGAGAAAGTAGGACTTGAATCGGGTGAGAAGAAGGGTGCGGGTGCATATGGAGCTGTCTACAGAGTAACAGTGAACGGGGTTACTTGTATCGATAAGCGACTGCACGACATTCTAGTCAACTCAGAGGTCCCTCGCAGAGAAAGAGAATCGATACGGGAGAAGTTCCGCGCAGAATGCGTCATTCTTAGCAAGTTGAGGCACCCCCATATTGTGCACTTCGTGGGGGTACGTTGTGGACCAAATCCGGGTGATATGTCCCTTGTTATGGAATGTCTTCATACAGACCTAGCCAAGTTCTTGGAAGAGCATCAAGAAAAGGGGGTGGTTATTCCGCTGTCGATCAAACTGTCCATTCTTCTGGATGTATCCTACGGTCTTCTGTACCTCCACACGCTCAACCCTCCGATCATCCACCGAGACCTGAGTGCGAACAACATTCTGCTAACCGCAGATGGCTTGCAAGCAAAAATAGCCGACCTTGGGGTATCGAAGTTGCTTGATCCTCAGACACAAACGCAAATTTCACAGACGAAAGTGCCAGGTTCACAAAACTACATGCCCCCTGAAGCTCTAACAGAGAATCCACAGTATGGCTTGGAACTTGATATTTTTTCCTTCGGTCATTTCATGCTCTACACAGCCACACAAAAGTTTCCTGGCGTATACGAAGTGGCCCTTACTCCTGCCATTCTTGAGCAGGGCACTATTCAAATCATGAAGCGGGGGATAGCCATTGACCTGATGGGTGGTGAGCAACACTGCCTGCACCAGCTAGTGATTCAGTGTCTGCAAGACAAACCAGAGCGACGACCAACCATACTTAAGTTGAATGAAAGTTTGAAAGAGCAGTATACCAAGCACCCCCGAAGGGTGGCAGAAGTTTTGAAATTCTCTGGTGAAGCAGAGAAGGTAATGATAAACTTATATGAGTTCATGGTTGTTCAATGGTTCCGAATGTGTTCGAACCTCAGTAATGGCAGAGGAGCAATAGATGGGGGAATCTACATGTAGTACTTTATGTATTTGTTTGAAGCAGCTGCTTTTTTCTGCAGGCCGGTCTGACAGCATGGTAGAAGCCATGCGTAGCTAATATAGAGCGGCTGCATTTGACGTCACCGGCCGTAAAACAGCCGCAATGCCCTCCGTTATACTCCGTTTCTTTCATAAGACTGCATGGCAAGAATGTAGCAAGTTCTACAGTGATCTTAGAAACGCAAGCTGCTCGGAACTTACGAAGTACTACTGTGTCAACCGTCGCTGTAGCACAGTTACCATACCGATTAGATCGAACAGCTACACGACCTCGAGTACAAGTGAGCTAGTAGTTTCCGTCCAGCTGCCAATGAACTCCATGTTCTTTTGCCATGTGGAAGTACTTTGTCACGTGTTTTTTTGGCGTCATAGCGCGTCAATGCAGCCGCTCTATGGTTTAAGCTGAATCTGGCTAACAGCAATTAATGATGGATAAGATCTGTAATCTGGAGCTGCTTGCTACCAAGTTCAGACAGTGCATACATGCTTACAACTCCAGTTTACTTCATCATACAGTAATCACTGCTGTGTGATGAACCAAACTACTATCACTAGAAAGACCACAGTATAGTACGTATACCTTATTGTTTTGTCACTAAGCTGGACTACTTGGAATATATAGACTACTGGAAAAAGCCTGTTCCTGCTTGTTACCAAAGTGTCCCTTAAGCTTAAGGTTACGGGATACTTGTGTGTGTGCCGCGCGAAGTGTATTGAAAGTGCATGCTGATTTTTCTAGCCAAAAATAGAATTGTGGAACTCGAATTAGACCTGGTCGACGGTGTAAAAATAATAGTCATCAAGGGCATGACGGAAGCTTTTTTTGATAGCATAATGCTTGGCTAATGTATCTGCTGTCTCGCTCGAGAAAAGACCACTTTTTGGAGAACTGAACTGCTCGTTTTTGCACAGCTATACAGCGTATCCGTAAAAGCTTCCGTCATGCCCTGCACCTTGTGACAACGCACCTCCACCGCCAGAATCAAGTTGCTCACGCTCTTCGTACTAGAGATTTTTGGTTAGCGAAATACACTTCCAATACATTTCGCACGGTGCATGCACGAGTATCCTGTAACCTTAAAAGCTCACAAATGTGAGGCCACTTGAATGCTTGTCACAATAAAAGTGCCCCCTGCTTGTCACCAAAGTGTTCCCTTGCTTGTCACCATAGTGTCACCTGAAAACAAGGTTAATGTATCTGCAGCATGCCTCACACACGTATATATGTGGGTACCGGTAGCCTGACCATACTTGCAAATTAATGAATAGCTAGTATAATTATACATACGAGTTTGTAAGTGTGGAGCAGAGATTTGAAAATGTTGATTGTGTTAAAGATGTTGATTGTTCGCTCATCAATCATCAAGTCAAGGTTTATAATCTCATACCATCCTCATTTATTTCGCAATTGATTTACTGTTGACAGGTGGCTGAAGAGATCAATGCAGAGTGGAGAAGCACTGTGGACAGACTCAAGGTGGGTATTGTATGTTAAGTTAACCATATCTGTCTTTTGAAGTGAATATCAAAGGTTTTAAGCGCTGTTTGTGACTCAACTCTTCATGGTATTTAGCTATGCTTCCACCAGCTGTGCCTCTCTTTGATCTCTTTCAGAAGCATTCTCTCCACTTGCATGGTAGAGAGTCCATAATTGCAAAGTCACTTTCAGTTTGCTGTGCAGTAGGGATTCTCATTTTGCTCAGCATTAATTGGATCAGTCTCTACATTTTTGGTAATTAGGGAGAGAACGGAGGTTGTCAATGAATGTGGGGGCATTACAGCGAGACAAGAAGATCTTAGAGAAGTCAATGGATGCTATATATTGATGCTAGAAATGAAGAGTTAGAACCATGTGTCCAAAAACTGAAGTCAGGGTGCATCACTCTCAATGCAGTATTGAATCAGCTAAAAGGAAACCACAATATTAAACTCGGTACAACCTCTGCACCCAGTCTGTAGATCCAGGTGTGAAGCCTTTCAGGAGAGAACATATTGGACTACCTTTCAATCTACATAGAGAACTTAGTACTGTAACAGTTATAGGGTAGCTAGATATGCGGCAGCGAATCACTGGTGGAGAGGAAATCCAAAATTCAATGACAGCCTCCTATAGAAAGGTTGGTAGGGTAGGCCTGGCTGGACATACTATTTATGGTGAGTGACAAGTTCAGTGCATTGAGAATTTCCTCGTAGCAAATTATTTGCTGCATCTTCATATACAAGTTACCAAGAACGTATTAAATGGTAAATTCTTGCCCAATTTCCTACCCACTTACAGCAAGAGGAGTGCAACTGTGAGCCATCCAGCATCTAGATTATTTTCTTACTGGAGTGTATAAACTGCTGTGAAAAGCACTATTCAGTGACCTTTGACCTGTACGAACTTGTGGAAAGGTGCTTCAACAGGCTATGATAGATGCTTCAATTGGATTCAATCCAGTCCATCGATTTCCCTGTTCCATTCCCACGTTGCAGTGAAGGCTTCGCTGCAATGTGGGAATGGAACAGGGAACTGCTATAATACGCCTCGTTTAGGGTAGGACTTACTTCGCTAAACTAGCTCCATAGCAAGTTTGTACAGGTCAAAGGTCACATGCATACTTAATAAGCTTCAACATATGAGCTTAGAGACACCCCTATTCAGTATAGGACACAAGCTAGATACCAACCACGTGCAGTACACATGCAGTAGAGGGGCAACTATTGTAATTGTGTAGCAGAGCGTATATCCATGTAATACTTGATGTAGCTTATATATTCAGTCTGACACGGTCTGGATTGCCAAGAGAGTGGATGTGTACTGCGGTTTGGCTGATCGCTGATGTTGAACTTATATCTTGTGGGAATCAGGACTACTCAAAGTGGTACACACAATTATAGTATTTTTAGTGTGGGACAGTTCATTACCTGAAATTCCCCTGTAAGCAGCTGGCCAGAGCAGCTATGTAAACACTTGTCATCAGGCTGTGATGTGTGGTTGGAGCTGAATGTATGTTTTGGTGAGCCACAAACGTAAAAGTGTAGAAGGGGGTTCTATCGTTTCCATGACAATTGGCTGATACCGAGACCTTCCATTAGAGTACCTGAAAATTCATGACTCTGTATGCTGACAGTTGGCTATAGGGACAAGAGATGTCAAAGGCAGGACTCTGTAAGAAAAGACAGTGCACAGTGAGCAACTGCTGACCTTTTCTTACATGCAGACGTCCTGTATGATTGCTAACTGCTCTGAATATTATATACACTCTCTCAATGGTTCAATTCTCCCGGATCAACATGCATTTGTATTTGGTGTTAGTTTCAGATTGTTATTATGTCCACACACCTCTTGTATTGAAGGGGCATGGGCACTGTGCGCATGCAAGGTTGAAACCATGCTGGAGCGTTAACTGTTACTCTGCGATCCAAAGAGCCAAACGTCTGGGAATACAAATTGCACCAGTTGAGACAAAGTCAGTACAGCAAGATAAGAGAGCCAAAAGTGGGACTGTCCCACCTATAGCAGGATTGCATTTGGTGAATGTTCACTCAATCTTTGCATGCTGGTACTGTTGTTACAATTAGGAAGAGAACAAGAAGCTGTCGATGAATGTGGAGGGCTTGCAACGAGATAAGATGTTCTTGGAGAAGTCAGTGGAAGCCATCAAAGCCAGAAATGAAGAGTTAGAACCACATTGCCAAACTCTGCAGGTTAGCCAAGCCATCGCCCTACATGCAGTATATATAAATATTGAATGTGTGACGCACTGTGGTATATAGCTAGAACCACACATGTACAGTCAAGACCAGTAAGAGTAGTGCTTTAGTAAATTGTCGAAGGTACTAACAAAATACCTGTGCTTGATTTCCAGTGCTATGCTGCACTGTAAAAGTGAGCAGTTGGATCAACTTGGGTTTGTAATTCTTGGGACATCTGTGTGGGTTTATCGCTACTGACAATTTGGTCTTGTTGAGTCTTGCCAGAATCAAGAGTTCATAACAATAAAAGAGTGTGCAACTGCCATATGGTACCCACTACCACCATCTCGGCAGTATGACTTGGCAAGTTGGCAAACAGTGTGGTCAACATGTACATTAGGTTGTGTAAAGTCTGTAGTAATCACAACTTCATATTTAGGAGCAGGGATGCCTAAGTCATACTGCCAAGATGGTGGTAGTTGATACCATATGGCAGTTGCACACTCTTATTGTTATGAACTCTTGCCAGAATGTATGGGAAGATACTCTACCAGAAGTCTAAGTAGCTATTTGTGTGTGTTGGAATCCATTGCCCTTTCCGTTACCATCTGTCAGCATTCAGTCCAGCTACTGTTGGCAGGTCTATAGCTACACTGCTATAGGTCATCAACTGAACGGGCCAGCTCTCTTTTCTTGGCTGTCTCTCTTAATTCCCTTTGATACTTATGTGGTGTAAGTGGTCTGCATGTGCACGATAGAGTGATAGCGGAAGGTCGTGGACTGCAGGAGTAGATGCTATGTTTTATACTGTCTAGCGCATATGCTGAGGCATGGCATATCCGTGTACATATGACATTTCACATATGACATGACGGTTGGCTCTCTGCTCAGGTTGAGAAATTTGCAATGGAGGCCGAGGAATGGAAGTCCACGGCCGCAGAGTGGAAGGCCAAGCATGACACAATGGAGGTGGACGTGCAAAAGGAGAGAAGTCGCAGGGAGGCTTTTGAGAGAAAGGTTGCTGATTCGGAAAAATTGAATGATCAGTTACAGCCGGAGAGTCGCAAAGTATGCGAGTTATTACAAAGGGTGACTGTGTATGATGATCAATACTTTCTCCCCTTTTCCGTTTCCTCTTTCACTCCTCTCCCCAACCATTCTCCCCACATTCTCCCCACATTCTCTTACCACTGTCTCCCCTTCCACTTTAGCTTCTCTCAGCCAGTACAGAGTCACAAACTTTGTCCCGTGTGAAAGCCTTTCCCTCAATGCTGCAAGCTCACTCTTCCAGCATAGCCTCCGGCTACAACTTCCCACACATTCGGAAGTCACTGCTACAGATGTTTGTCGATGATAAGACAATACTCAACTCTCAAGGCACACCTCAAGTTCAAATGCCTGATGCTTCCACTTACGGAGATGGTCCATCGGGGCATTCACAGAGCATTCACAGGTACAGTGGAACCGGTCCATAGCGGTCACTGTTTAAGGCAACAACCATGCACTCTATTATGGTCATAGCTATAGCTACTAGAGGCAAAAAATTTTCTTACAAAAATTATTAGTGATGGCCACCCCGATCGACTCCCGAAAAAGCAGACAAACAAGGAATGCCATTAACCAGCCTCAGTCCTATCCCATTGAAAAATGTAGAATTTAGGGATGGGATGGGACTGAGGCTGGTTAATGGCATTCCTTGTTTGTCTGCTTTTTCGGGAGTCGATCGGGGTGGCCATCACTAAGTAATTTTTGTAAGAAATTTTTTGCCTCTAGTTTGTGTACTTTTTCAAGCGCATGAAATGCGTAACTTCTTAGTCATGGTACATACAACGTCACCGTAAGAGTACGGGGGTACTGCATGGGCCTGATGTCAGATTTTATTAATTGCCTCGTTCCTCTTGATGGACGTGAACCTTCTGCTGGGCACTGAGCAGGCTTTGATGCTTCATTCTAGTTCCACGAGTATTCCAAAACTCTAGCCTCACTCACAGTATTGGTACATGTTCTGCACTGTAGTGACGTCATGAAAAGAAAGCCACGCTGGCATAGTCACGATAGATCTTGGCAAGAACAGGTTGGTAGAAATTCCTCGCAGCTGTAGTGAGGCACCAGATGATGGATTCACAAGGATTCAGCGGATCAGCAAGCGCCCGAAATGCAGTAAAAAAGAATGCAACGTGCGTTTGCATGTGAACCTCTGGTTGCATCAAAATGGCTTCGTGCTAGCAATTCAAGGAATCGTAGCTAGCCAGCAGTGCCGTTCTTGCTAGTAATACTGTATGTAGTCAAAAGGGCCGAAAGGAGCTACTACGACGAAAGCGATGTTGTTCTGTGAGTGAACTAGCTCAGGAAATGCTTTTGTTGTCCATGGCCAGCTATGCTAGTCAATGAGAAAGAAGAAAGAAAGAAGAAGATGACGAAATCGAAATTTTGCGGCGACTTATTTCTCGACTCCCGCGTACTCTCAGGTACGTTTGCGAGTGTTTTTGTGAACTGCTAGGCAGTATCATTCTGTCTGCATGCTTGGTTTGGGGGTAGTAGCTTCTTTGGCCGTTTTCCTGCTGGTGCATCAAATGACCTGCAAAAGGCAGCCACCTGTCTCACTCAGTGGTATACGCTATGGCATTAATTTGCTCTCCTGACCACTTCACTTCAAGGCTGGACCCAATCTAATTATTTTGAGAAGAATACATCCGGCTGCGGTGGCCCTGGAGGTCGCGTCTAATACATAGGGCCTATGGCCTATTGACGTAATACCAAGGGCGCATCGACCCTAACGGGAAGAGGGCATGCAACTTCGTATTGACTCTCAAAACGGCATAATCCAAATGCGGCCACCGGATATACTATTTTTAGATACTTGTATGTTACCGTATATGTGAATGAATGCAATTATCCGAATACGCGGAATATCGCAGAACAGGCCAGAGAGCTAGATCGAGCGCGTAGAGTGGATGAATGGACGCCATCCAGGTTTTGACGACTGGAAACAACGTACCCGTCCGTCCTACATGCGGCAGCCATTGCGCGCAGATGCCGTAGGCTTCGCTCAGGACCGTCTCCACTGAATGACACAGTTCGTTGGCGAAACTGAGGCAAGGAGAAGGCAGTGGTAAGCGCCGTCCAGGGTAACAGCAGTGAGTTTAGATTAGAAGTTCATTGACTTACTAGAGAATGGATATTTTTCAGGAACTGTGGCTGTGACTACCGCGGTTAGCGTGCCAGAGCTGCGCGCGCCGCGGATCTGAAATAAACAATGTAGCACGTGATTTCTAAAAATAGAATCGATTTGGATTATGCCGTTTGCGGAGTAACATGCCCTAGCCCTCTCGCCGGCTTCGGCGGCTCGATACGCCCTTGGTAATACCCAATGCGCAATACCTAATACCCAATGCGCAATACCTAATACACGATAGACTTAATACCTGACACCCGATGCATAATACGCCTAATACCTATGACCTAACGCGCAATACCCAATACGCGACAGACGTAACACCTGATACCCAATACACAATATGCCTAATACCTACGACCTAACGCCGCAATACCCAAAGCGTAATACCTAATACCCAACACGGAATAGCCCTAATATCGCAATGCCCCGCAACGCTTTGGGTATTGCGGCGTTAGGTCGTAGGTATTAGGCATATTGTGTATCGGGTATCAGGTATTACGTCTGTCGCGTATTGGGTATTGCGCGTTAGGTCATATATCAATCAATCAATCAATCAATAGGTATTAGGCGTATTATGCATCGGGTGTCAGGTATTAAGTCTATCGTGTATTAGTATTGCGCATTGGGTATTAGGTATTGCGCCTTGGGTATTACGTCATTAGGCCATAGGCCCTATATATGTATTAGACGCGACCTCCAGGGCCACCGCATCCG
The DNA here is from genome assembly GCA_963931865.1 of Axinella damicornis. Taxonomy (NCBI): domain Eukaryota; kingdom Metazoa; phylum Porifera; class Demospongiae; order Axinellida; family Axinellidae; genus Axinella; species Axinella damicornis. The sequence goes on from OZ007512.1 coordinate 11,505,647, forward strand.
GCCAAGCAGGAAGCAAAAAGCTGGGGGCGCGCCCGTGATAATGCATGGCGGGGGGACCCCGACGCGGGTAGAGGTCATTAGATTGGGCGTATCACATGGCGTCTGGCCAGTTAGCTTCATATGCCTTGAAGAACGTGCTCGGACTCGATACCGGCGAGAAAAAGGGATCGGGAGCGTATGGAGCGGTGTATAAAGTCACGGTCGATGGAGTCCCCTGCATTGCGAAGCGACTGCATGACGTTTTAGTCGACCCAGAAGTTCCTCGAAGGCAAAGAGCTTCAATCCAGCAAAAGTTTCTCGGTGAATGCGCGTTGCTCAGCCAACTGCGGCATCCAAACATAGTCCACTTTGTGGGAGTGCACTATGGTAGAAACCAAGACGATATGTCGCTCATCATGGAGTGCTTGGATACCGATCTAGCGAGATGTTTGGAGATACAACCCAACATACCCATTAAGGTGAAATTGTTGGTCCTCTTGGATGTCTCCTACGGACTCCTATACCTTCACACGCACTCTCCGCAAATCATCCATCGAGACCTAACCACTGCCAACATTCTGCTCACAAGAGACAAGCGAGCAAAGATAGCTGACCTTGGTGTATCGAAGTTACTTGATCCCCGCACACGAGCTGCCATGATGCAAACGAAAGCTCCTGGAACACACTTCTATATGCCACCTGAAGCCTTGAAGGAGAATCCGAAATATGATGAAAAGCTGGATATTTTTTCGTTTGGCCATCTTGCTTTGTACGTCATCAATCAGGTGCTCCCAGAAGTGTTTGAAGTTACGATCACTCCAGCTGTGCTCCGTGATCATGAAGAGACACTCCAGATTTTGAGACGACGAACAGCAATTGACGAGATGGGTAGAGACCACTGTCTTCATGGCATAGTTACAAATTGCTTACAAGACAACCCTCGGAAACGACCAACCACATTGAAGCTCAACGAGATGCTGAAACATCTTTGTATGAAACACCCGAGAGAGCACCAAGACATGACTGAGGTTAGTCTCAAGTTGTATGTGGTCTGAAACTTCAACCTGAATTAGTATACATATATCCCACCTACTGTATCTACTAATGCCACAGAAGGGGAGGGAGTGTATGAGCCATATTTCCCTCCCTCAGGGTAACTACACAGGACGTTTATGGTCATACTTCCCTCCCTGTGGCATTGAACATGCACATGCGCAAACTGTTCATAGCGCAATGCAAATAGCTATAATACTATAGTAAAGGTCTTATGTATGTGACGAAGCTCAAAGGAGGCAGTAACGAGCGACCTTGCCAGTTTGTGAAGAGGTTAGAAGTGATTGGAAAGTTCGTCGCCACTCACAAACTCCGGAAAACGGGGAGGGGCTGTGAGAGAGTCAGGGCTACAGTTGTTAGGCCAGCGGTCCATTCTATTCAGATACAGGAAGTTGACATTGGGCTACATTCCAATGCATAATTAACGCACAGAATGTTTCCTGACTTTTCCACAGGCTAGCTCCAACCAGCAACAACAGAAACGTGTCGGGTTTGCGCTCGTTAGTGTAGAGACACCTCTCTGCTGTCCACATATCCACTTTAGATCCCGGGCTGAGAAAGCTTTCCAGCTGGGCAGCCGTTTTCCGAGACCTCATCGCGAACCGTGGCGGGCGATATAGTGCCGCATATTTTTTTTGCCTGACTGGACCCAGGTAATCTATATATGTACCGATAGCCCATGCATTGCTCTACAAATATGTGAAAATAAAGTTGTTCCGCCGGGCAGTTATTGTGCTGTGTGAGCTCAAAAGTTCAGCAAAATTATTGCATGCGGGCTTGCGGTTTATACTAATCGGTTGTGTTTACTGGTGTGCTTCAGAAAGGATGCATGCTGCACAGTTTTTTGGGCCGCTGCTGGAAGTGTTGACCGAGGAGAAGAGGACTGTAATAGCTATCTATTTGTAAGCCCAGTTAGAAAGAAGCAAAATCATACTAGTAGCTAGACAGCTACATCTAGATGTGTACAATAGCATTATAACTAGCTAGCTAGGTACAAGCATCCATCATAATCATTTCAGTGGAAAGAATGATCAGCAGTAGCAACCATAGCATGTTTTTTTTAGGAAAACACATGCATGGTGCTCCAGATTCCAGGCTGCAGCACACACAGACTCCTCAAGCTCAGCCGTTGCTCACCCTCAATTGTAGTCCACTCATTCCCAGACAACCCCAGCGAGGATCGCTTGCAGTATCTTGCAGCTTGAGCATCACTACGAGACCCCACCCACACGTCATGACAAATTATTGGCGGAATTAAATTTGGCGGTGCGTTCATAATCCGCCAAACCAACAAATTAAATTCCCCGCCAAATTTTCCGGCCATACGGTATTGGTGTCTTTTGGTGGTACCATTTGTTCAGTTATGTTTAAGTTTAAAGATTTTACTAGCTGAGTTCCTTTTTTCATTTTGTATGACTTGCAGCTCCAACTCTGAAAAGTTAATATTATGTCTTTGACACTAAATTGCCAGTCATAGCAAGATTACAAGATCCAATATTGCAACTTTGTGACTATGACTGTATTGGTGGCAGGTAATTGACTTGAGAGAGCAAAGAGATACCCTTGAACACCAGTTGACAGAGTTGAGAAGAGGGAAGGAGGCTATAGAGCACCAACTGTCTGAGTACCAGGAACAGACACTGCAGGAGAAACACAGTATAATGTGAGTCACAAGCTAGTATTGAGGGGTACAGTTGAGACTCATGAGGTTCAGTGCCGTGATCTCGTCACATGCCTTCACATTAGTTTAGCTGGATTTATTCTAAGCTTGTGTATAGATACATAGCTTATGATGAAATCTGTAATTATTCCGCTACTCGTGGCTGCCTGTGTGTCTAGAGCTATTAATAGTGTATTTTTGGGATCTATAATTATGACCTTTGAACCCTTGACTCAATGGGCAGTTCATGCATGTCTGCTGTACAGTCGATTTCCGTTGTGTTTGAACATTTGCGTGTGGAAACATTGTGTTGTGTGCACGTGTACGCAACGCTAAATCCCCACACCCAAATTATTCACACGCAAATGTTCGAATGCATTGGAAATCGACTGTATATATTGACTGCCAAACTTACTCTATGCATCCCGTCTGAAAACTAGTTTAAGTCACTTCCTATTCGCTTCCATAACAACAGTTATTCACATGATTAGTATAGGTAATCACATGGGTTTCGAGTGCAATTTGGGAATAATTGCACGAGCAACAGGCAAGTAATTGCACGAGCGATAGCGAGTGCAATTTATGCCTGTTGTGAGTGCAATTATTCCCAAATGGCACGAGAATACATGTGATTAAATACTAATCATATACTTCCAGGCATGGCGCCATGGCATGGTCGAAAGGAAGCGGTTTGAGCGAGCCACGCCCCAGCCACAAAAGCGCTCGAGCGAGCGCGAGCGAACTACACGCTACTAGTACCGCTTATCTTATTTGCCCAGAGTACTGACCTGTTGTGTAGTGAAGCTTTAGGACGGAAGCGCGGTGTTGCAACTGACACCCAGGGTCCCAAAACAGCAGCACAGAGCCTGTGTGCGCATAACAGCCACGAACAGTACGGCTGCAGCGCTAGTATGGCACAATGACTAGCGCCACCGTTTCTGTGACAACACTTTCGCCACGCTATCGTTCGGTTCTCACAGCGTTTCTTCAGCTCAGGTACAGAAAGCTCAAACAACGCGAGCGTTCACACAGTACGGCCATTTTCAACTGTTGCTAATGAAAACGAGGCGTAGCCATGACGCGACGCTCGTTGCTAGGGCGGAGCTTGACCTGATTGGTTAGCGCGCGCCGCGGCCGCTTCGTAACCGTGCAATTTCTGACAGCCCTCGGGCTACAATAACCGTGCAATTTGGGAAAAAATTGCACGCTTTTCTATGGGAGTTAATGCATGGCAACTCTATAAGTATGTGATTATGGTAGAAATAATATTTTGCTCATAGAGAACACTATGAAGAAAAGCAACTAAATCTGCAGCAGGAAAATGACTGGTTACGTCAGCACATGGAACAGTTACAGCAGAAGATACAAATGATGGTAACCAGTGCGGCCCAAAAACAGCAGTCATACCAACAGCTGGAAGCAGATAAGCAGATGCTGCACACAGAAAACAAAGAGCTGGAAGGCACTGTGCTAGAGTTTCGTAAGGAGTTTGAGGCACTGATGACGGACTACCAGGGGTCGGCTGACCGGCTTCATGAGACTGAGGCAGAGCGTGACGAGTACAAGAACCAGTATGAGACGGAGCTGAGGAGGGCGGAGAGGATCAGGCAGTTGGAGCGGCACCGCAAGGAGGCGACTGAGAGGAATGAGCACCTGAGATTCCAGGTGAGTGTCTGGCATCCCACCTCAGTATCAACTCATGCCTACATTTATGTCAGCCATGCATTACACCTCCAGCTTTGATCAATTACAGCATGCACACTTCAAACTGGAGGTGTTGAACTTAAACTGGTTCCAAGGCACCACCAAGGCTGCGTGGGAACAAGGCTAAGAAGGTCTATGCATCTACACTTCCATGGAGCATAAAGGGATTGATGAAAGGGAAAGCATATTCCTTTCCAGTATCCTTCTTGAAGTTGTATGAAGTATAGCTGGAAAGTAATATCCAATTCTTCCACTTCAGCTCAAACAGTATGCTGATGACTTCAAATCAGAACGTGATGCCCGAGAGGCAGCTCTGTATGAGAAGCAATATCTCGAACAGCAGGGCACAGAGAAAGACAAAAAGATTGTTATGCTGAGGCAGAAGCTTAAGGTACATGCAGTGGAGTAGGAAGAGAAGTAAAGTTAGCAGGGCTGAAGTGGAGTCCAGTTGGTGTTCAGTGTGCCACTGGGCCCTTGCTCACTTGTGAATGACTTGTGAATGACTGTGGTGCATCTGAATTAGAGTAAATCAGTGAGATGTGCTGTGAAAATGAGTGAGATGTGTGAGACACGCTACTGTAACAACTCCGCTGATTCCAGTTTTGCTGGTAGCACTTGTGTTTATCCTCATTGATGTGGATGGACATGGGAGTCCATCAGAGTCGCTCAAATCGTAGCGGCATCTGGACCGTAGGGCACACATTATACATATATGTTGTAATAGCTAAACACCCGCATGTTATGTGTGCCAGATTCCCGGACCCCACCCACATAATAATCCCTGGTGGGCTAGCACTATAATGCATGAGACTTGCTGTAGCGTACAGTCCCCAATTATGGCCAGTCCCCTATTATGGCCACTTGCGTTTATCCCCGATTCCTGACTACTGGTAGATTCCCGTATTCTTGCACATGCGCAGTATAACTAAGGTAACGTAGGGCACAAAAAAAGTTGGTGTCAGCATTATTGCTCTCAGAAATATCGCCCTGAATCGGTCATTTGCTTTTCTCACCTCGTGATGTTCGGGCGACGGGCTCCTACTGAGTTGAGACAGGTGGTGTTGCTCCGTTTTGTATTTCTAAGTATCCATGACTGTCTGTAGAGTAGTTTTGTAAGTTCTGTCCGTTGCCAAAAGAAACCGGAGAAAAACTGGAAGTTTTATTGTCAACAACTTTGTTTATTTTACTATACTTGCTGTATTGAATTTGATAATCAGTACAACAATATAATAAGCTCCTGTGGCGGCTCTGCAAGCCCTAGGACCGTGAAATCTTCACCATCTGTCAAGTAGGGGGGGGGGGGGGGTCAATGCAGGGTTAAAGTTTTAAAGAATTAACCCCTTGGTTCCCTGGTTAGCATGGGTGGCCATAATAGGGGACAGTCCCCAATTATGGCCACCGTGAACGTCGAGTACTAGACCCCTCAGCTTCGTTCGCTCAGACCTAGATACGGAACGATGTTGCTACCTGTGGAAGGACAAAGGTTGGTTGCAAGTATATGTATGCAGACCCGTGGGTATAGTGAACGCATGCGTACATAATAGAAGAAACTAGTGAAAATGTGGCCATAATTGGGAATGTACGCTAGTAGGCATGAGACTTGCTGTAGTAGGCATGAGAACATTACATTGCGGACGAATATGTGAGTCTCACGTGCAATGTGTGAAAGTTGGCATGTCTGCACCTATATAATAGGCCTTTTAAACGACTGCTTGCCTGTTCTGAGTGTTCATCGCTTACAACCTTGGCCATGTGGTCTGGTAGGCTACAAATGGAATTCAACAATCAGAGCCTATCATTCTTATTAAAGCCTATTACGATTTGGCTGAAGTTTGGACTTAGTCTCATGGGCCAGCCTCTTGCCACAATCACGTACTATGGAAAGGGGAGAGTCTGGTCAAATTCGCATCATCTCATATCTAACGTTAACATACCAGGAGCAGTGGCGGATCCAGGGGGGGGGCACCGGGGGCCGGTGCCCCCCCCTTTGGCTTCTTCATCACTTTATTTTCCTCCTTACTAACCAGCTGCCGCTACGTTGCAACTCCTGGCCTGGCCTCCTCAGCTCGCAATAACCGTGCGTTGCCTGAAACCGAACGGCTTGGGAACGAGACCACGATCTACGTGTACGTACGTATTACGTTCGTGAGCGAAATTTGAGCAAGAAAGCAGCACATGGCGGCCCCGGGACCTGCAATCCTCGTACATCTGGAACTTACAGTGCAAAGCACGAAGGTGCCACGAGAGCCCATCCTGATAGCTGAAAATGAAGGCGAAAAAATTTTTCCGCGCTTCGCGCGGACTGATCGGCACTACGCGCCTCTATCCACTGCCTCCGGCAGCATCTAAAATATATTGGCCCCCCCCTTTCACAAATCCTGTATCCGCCCCTGAGGAGCTATCTGTTTTCGTTTTAGTTTTTCGAGTGAAACAAATGTTATAACTACATGTAGTTAGGTATAGTGTTAACGTACAAAAAGGACATTTCCATGCAAACTGAGTCCATCTTCCAAGCATGGAGAACGTGTTTTGAGTGACCTCTAGTTCTTTAAAGGTGGCTTAACGCTTGCTGACAATGTGTAAAATTTGGATACTCTCAATTAACAGTAACGAGACCTTAGCACTATATCTATACCAGACCCTTCCTTCCCCACATGTGATGCTAAAAGTGATCCTGGTGGGGTTCATTGGGTCTTGACCGAGACTACGTACTTCGCCAGATTGATTTCGGTAGTCTTCTGCACTAGGCGAATAACTGTCTTTACAATAGCCTCAGAAGCCTCGAAATCCTGACTCTGAGTCTCTGAAATACAAAACTTTCTTGGGGGGGGGGGGGGGGGGGGGCATTCCCACAGACCCCGCTACTACATGTACAGTCGAACTTGTGCATGTACGGCGTTCAATCAAATTTACGCTACCTCTGTGTGAGCTTTGTCTGGATTTTTACAGGTGCTACCATTATCCACCCATGCATACATGATCCTTCACCCAGTGCTACCATTGTAGTAGCTAAGTTTAGGTTCCCTATACTACAGCTGACTTCCCCAGAAGAAACCTGTGAGGATAGACTTTGCTAGCCTCGTTCCCAGGCCGTCTGCTGCTTCGTTTTTATTCGCATACGTGACCTTTGAACCCTTGTCAGATAAGCTGGCAGAAGGCCTGGGAACGAGGCTAAGACTTTGCTAGATGGCAAGCTTCAGCTCAAGCATGCACTTGCTACTAAAGTAACAAAAATGTAGGGATCACAAAATATAGTAATAGGGTAGAGATGATAGCATTTATTATGCAGTTCATCTTGATGTTTATGTATGACGATTTGCTGGTCTACAGATGAAAGATGCAGGGGAATTGAAAGCAGAACTAGCACAGATGGAAAAGCGTCTTGATCACCACAAAGACTGGCTGGCGGAGGTGGAGCTCATCTACCAGAGGAGGGAGAAGGAGATGAGGAGTGTGCTAGAGGAGGCATCAAGGAATCAACAGGAGGTGCAAGCCAAGACGTCCCAAGTCCAGCAGTACAAGGAGCGAGTGGACAAAATTAAAGACCAGGTTGGGTTACACATACTTGTGGAATCCTAGCTGTGTACCTAGGCAATGTCTTTGGCATATTCTGTGCTTCATGAACTACAACTTGAAGCAGTTTTGCAAACCTTTTCTGAACATCAATGTGACAGAATTTGTGAAGAGAAAGATCTAGGAACTGAAGTTTTGACATAGGCTGCAAAGCAGCTGAGAAACCACGGAAATTTTTTTCACCATCAGTTTTAGTCATCCAGAAGGACTCTCCCGATTGGCAACTTTGCACTCTCCACTGAGCTTTCTGCTTCTATGCCGTCTTTCTCGAAAACACAGTAATATAATTTTGCATACAGATTCCACATATGATCTTGCAGGTATAAACAAGCCAACAGCTCTCCACCCCAATTGGGCCTGGTCAACGTCAAAGTACTTCGACAGAGCATGCCTATATTTTCACCTCTCATCTGATGAGGTGGGTGGAAGGGGCTGTTTTTGCAAGCCTGTTCAGTTCAGTAGCTGCAGCCTGGCACTGTTAGTTGCAGCTGTTGTAGATTAGCATCACCATGGGAAAACTACTCATGCGCATGCATACTCAGCCAATGGGCACGCCTTACCTGCTGCCCCCCCCCACTCGATGTTAACCTGATTTAACTTCATTAAAGCTCATCAACACTATTGGTTGCCTATATGCTGGCTACTCCTCATTTTTTGACTGATGTCATCCTTCAACACACTTTTCAGAACATCCGATACAATAATTTGTAAAGAACATTAGGATACAGTTTAGGAAGCCAAACTTACTTCGGTATACAGTGTTTAATTGTTGACGTTACTGGTGTCTTCCTTCAATCCAATAGTGTGTGAGTTCTCTATCTTGCTTATACAGATTGCTAAGCTGAATGAAGAGGATGCAGGAAAAGTAAGGACAGAATTGGGAAAGGTAAAGCTGTCCGATATAGATGACACCTTAAAGGTTGGACATGACAGATTATATATTTCTCTTGTATAAAGTATGTATTGATGCCGCGATTCGGAAACCTTTCCGTCACTGGTCAGGAATTCCATCACAAACAAAACGTGGAAGACCTACAGATGAACGCAGAAGGCCTACAAATAAATACGGATGGCCTATCCAAACTCCAGAAGATCTGTAAGCGAAGCTGCATCATTTTCCAGAAACTTCTTGGGTGCGTACAAAGCCAGAGCTCTTCGGAAGAAGCCTTCCACTTTGCGGCAAAGTCATGCCACAAGCGCAAATCGGAAAGGAGTTCCGATTGTGGCATCAAATTTAAAGATGCATATATATTGTAGAAAGAGAGGGAAGCTCTTTAAATAGATTAGCAAAAGATGGAAAGAGATTGTAGGTTGTAATTAACGGAGAAGACAAAGCAAAAGCAGAAAAAAAAACAGAAGGGTGCACGTGCACGGAGAAAATTAAGAAGGAATCTGCTACAAGGGTGCTGCTTCTCCTGTACCGACTGGGGAGTCCAAAGTGTTAGTGAAAGAAAGGAACAGATTCCATACAAGTGCTTATAAACTTCTTCGAAGCTTGCTCTGCCATGATATCACAGCTAGAATCTCTTTCATACTGCTTTTCATCTTATAGAAATGGATGCCTGCTTGAGTGTATAGTCTCACCTTCATTGCAATAATATGCCCAATGCACTACCAATTATTATACTTTTACCAATGCAGGATCAGCAACCAGATTCAGCCACTCAGGATAAGGTGACTCCTGCTACTGAGCGGCCGGCAAAGCAGCTCTGTAGGACTCCTGGGTGCAGCTTCAGAACAATTCCAGAATTGGGCCAGTTATGTAAAGACTGTTTTGAGGGAAATTACTATAAGGGACAAGTACATTTTTATGTGCATAAGTGACAAGAAACACCCACTGGAGCATTTTCTGTAACCATGACCTTGGCGTTGATAATCTTTATTCACAACTCCTCTGCTTGCTCAACAATGATCCGACAGTATATATAGCTATAGATGAAGCAATAAGAACACTTCACAAGTAACGAAAGACCATGCAACTACTATACCAGCATAAGCACCGTGGACACCTCGGCCAGTACGTATAACGACCACCTTGCTTGAATGCGTGGACTCACTGCAGCATAATTATTCAATATTGAACACGACTTTCAATGAATTTCCTGACACCAGCTTTGTGTGCAGTCTGGACAGATTGTTTAGGTAATTTCCTTAGCATGTTGTACTTCACACTTCTTTGGTTGTATAGGATCTTACTTCCTTTCTGTACAGGTGTATAGCTCTTGCCTCATTTGTGTATAGGGATGTGGTCATCCACTTAGATCAGATACATCTAATTGTGCAATATAAACACATTCTGTATTCTGCATGATATACTTGATTACCATTTAGCTAAGAGTCTACTTCAAGTTATCACAGTTTCCACTCTACGGCGGCCACCAACTGCTCGCATAGCAAAGCTTTTATCTCTTGGGGGTCTCAACAATGTGTCCGTTTACATTCATATATAATGTCTGGAATTAGTGACCTATAGAGACTTTGAATGGTAGCTAGGGTTTACGACTTTCGCTGCTAGGATAATTGGAATGTACCAGCTATATGTACTCATAGCCTCCTCACATCAATTACTTCCATTATCCATCTTGCTTATGCGATAGTGCTTCAACCAATGTGTTGCTGCTTGCAATCATCTACTGTTCTGCTACGGTGTGCTGATTATCTGCTATATATGTGGAAATTTTCATGCTTGTGAAATGTTTGTTTAGAAGTTGCTGACGATTGGAACCAAAAACACTGACCATTCCTGTACAACACTGTCTCACCTCATATTCCATGGCTTTCCCATGGCTTATCTTCGAATGCTATTGCACCTGCATAGACTAGGGCTACAAATTCTCCTACACTCAGCCTGCTACATGCGTCACTTTCTTTATCAGAGCTAGTTCAAAATTGTCTGACTCCCTCACACAAATTAAACAGCAGCATTTTACACTAAGGATAGCAGAATGGCGGAAACAAGTTAGGGATGATACCCTCATTATACATGTACAGTATTATGCTGAACTGTTTTATGCTATCATCCTGGTGTTGTATATAGTCACCATATGCTGTCAAAACCAAGGGGTGGAGAATCAAATAGGAAGCAGGAAGGGTTGGTATACTCCTCTGACTCTTATGTCTGTTGATTCCCAATTAAGTCTGCTATAATTGCCATGGAATATGGGAATCACCAAGTGGAAGTGTTTGTATAAATATAATTATACGTATTGTGTCTGCATATAATTATATTTATACCAACACTTCCACTTGGTGTTTCCCATTGCCTTAATATTGTGCCTCTACTGTGGATGAGGGTTCTTTCTATGAGTGTTTTCTACCTACTGTCACAGAGGATTCTGGAAGAGGACAAGGAGATTGAACAGGAAAGGATCAAGCAAACTCTCTTACAGTTCCGCAAGCAGCAGCAATCGTTTCAATCCAAGGAGGGGCAGATATCGGGCTCTGGCATCCTGTCTAGCCAAGGAATCTTCAAAGCTATTGCCCCACCAGTTCAGTATGCCCATGAGCAACCACCACCAGTTGAGTATTTCGATGAACACCAACCACCAGCCGAGTATTTCCATGAGCATCCACCTTCTAGTGGCTTCGCAGCTCAGGTAAATGCAGTTGATATTGGTCCTGCTCCCGTCCAACTAAACAACCAACTGCCTCCATCACCAAAACCACTGAAACCAAGTCCAACTCCTCCCACAATGTCTCACCTAAAATTGATTCCAAAGCAGCGTTCTGAAGAAAGTGAATTCGAAACAATGGGCATTTGATCCTCAGGGTTGTCAAGCTGGCCAAATTCAAGCTTCCAGTGAAGCACAGTCCAGCTCTCAACAACTCTCGCAAGAGGACCAGCACTCAACAGATCCGATGAATACCGATTGTCTGCAGCACTCCCAAGGGTGGATTCGAAATTCCCCCAAAATCCAAAGCAAGGTGAAGTCCAGGAGTCGTACGAAGGAGGCAATCGCAGTTGTCTTGATCAAAATCATGAATCTATTATTCGTGCACAGGCTGAAACTGTCAAAACAGAGGTCGGTGATGAAAGCAGTTGTCGGTTGACGATGCAGCACGTTCCCTATAACCCAAACCTCACTTGTCCCATGTGCAATTAGCGATTTTGGATCGGAGAGATACAGAAGTATAAGGCACATGTCAAGAAGCATGTGTGAGATCACTACAACTGACGTACATGTAGCTAGTCCTTTTTGTACCAGTAATAGCTATACTAATGTTTCTTTGCATGTATATGTACATTTCTCCCGTCATAGAAATAGATTGGAACATGACTGTTCAATTTCCTCACACCTACCAATCTACTGCACTTTGTAATGCATGTCATTAATGTAAGTCCCTCTCTGTCTTGACACTGACCAAGTACTTGGACGAGGGAGATAGGCACCTTGTCCTTGGTGTTTCAGTCTTCAAGTTCTGTACCTCTCCACACTCTCATCTGCCAAGATTAAATCAGTACCCAGCAGAAAATGCCTGTCTAATAATAGCAGCTCCAATGCATGATTGTGCCTTATAATTTTTCCTTCACCACTGCACCTAGGGTGCTAAAACAACAGCATTGCTACAATTTTAACTGTGTGGATAGATTATGTAATCCGCTGTGCAATGTTGCAAGTCACACCGTAGTCATGCCTTACTAGGCACAGCTCACATATAGGTGCATATTCGCTGTTTATTGGGAAAAGCTATATGTATAGTTGGAAATGGAGTGTACTTTGTAATCAAAGAATGTCATTTCAAAATCAAGTGCATCTCAGATCTCACTTAGAGGCGCATATTTCCAACTGTGGAGATATAGGCACATGCAGGGAGCAACTACGGTGCATTGAGTGGGGCGGTGTCTGGTTGAGATTGCTTGCTCTTCTGTTCAGGTTGAGAACTTTGCGCGGGAGTCTGAGGAATGGAAATCCAGAGCTGCAGAGTGGAAGGCTGGGTATGACACAATGGAGGCGGAGGCGCGAAAGGAGAGAAGTCAGAGGGAGGCTTTTGAGAGAAAACTTGCTGATATGGAAAAATTGAATGATCGGTTGCAGCAAGACAGACCCGTAAGTTTTACAGACTAACTAATACCTCCTCCCTTCCCCTCCTGCATCTCTACCCCTTTCCCCATTCCTCTCGCTGTCCCCCTCCTCCCCGGACCCCTCCTCCCGGTCCCCCTCCTCCCTCCCCTTCTCCCCCTTCTCCCTCACTCCTCCCTCATGCACTCACCGTCCCTCTCCCCTCCCACTGCAGACCAAGACAGAGTCACAAGCTTTGTCCCATGTGAAAGTCTCTCCCCCAATGCAGCCAGCACACCCTTCCAATGAAGCCTCCCAACACGCCCGGACATCGTCACTACAGAAGATAAAAGTTCTCTCTGTTGATAATGATTCAATGCTGAACTCTCGAGGCACGGGCTCGTATTCGCAGCAGCCGCCAGTGCCAAGGGCTGTGGTTGACAACCAAGTGTCCACTTTGTCGGATCACACCAAGCCAGCACACCCTTCCAATGAAGCCTCCCAACATGCCCGGAAGTCACCACTGCAGAAGATGGAAGTTCACTCTGTTGATAATGATTCAATGCTGAACTCTCGAGGCACGGGCTCGTATTCACAGCAGCCGCCAGTGCCAAGGGCTGTGGTTGACAACCGAGCGTCCACTCTGCCGGATTACACCAAGTCAGCACACCCTTCCAACGAAGCCTCCCAACACGCCCGGAAGTCGCCACTGCAGAAGATGGAAGTTCACAGTGCTAGTGCTAACGTCCGCCACCCTGTTCAAGGTCCTTCTAGGCAGCCTCAACCTTCACAGGCTGCATATACCTCCCCGAATACTTCACAACCTGGTCGAGGAATGGATTCAGATCGACTTGATGTAGGAATCAAGCGAGAAATTTACCACATTGCTAAGGATGAGATGAAGAGCAAGTCTGAAACACCACAGGCGTTAGCCTATGAGGGGATCCCGTACGATCCTAACTTAGTATGTCCGAAATGTCATTTGAGGTTTAGGATTGGCGAGATCCAGAAGTATAGACGACACGTTAAGACTTGCACCGTACGTGGAAAGTAACCATTAACACACTACTGATATAGTATGTTGATATGTTGCTTCACATGTCATCATTATTTTGGTTTGTGACAAGTACTTGCTCAAGCAATGTTGTGTGCGTACTGATTACTGTAGTGTTTGCCTGACCACAGCAGCTCAATTGCAAGGTTAATACTAGTGAGAATTGTGCATGACATCATTGCAAACGTCATTGGGTAATCACTATGTGTGGTTGTTCACTATATACACACGTGGGTTTTTTTTTCCAGCCAAGCAGGTCCTCTGCCTATCATATTTCTTCCAGGAGGCTTCACTGTTGTGCTAGAATTAACATCCTCAGCAGCTTCACCAACCATGGAGTGGAACTGTCTACCCTATGCCTCATGTACACAAGACAGACCCCACACCTCATTTGCAGCACAGGCTTCTACGTACAGTCAAACCTCCGAACAAAGGACACTTTGGGAACAATATAAATTCAAGTTTTTTTGTCCTTTGTAGAGAGGTTGTCCTTTCTCGGAGGTTCAAAATGTATTAGAACCATAGGCAAACCAATTATTTGGGACCTTGAAAAGCGTCCTTTGTAGAGAGGTTTATTATATTGTGTCCCTAGGGTCCACTATCAGAGGTTTGACTGTATATAATATTTTGTCAAATGTACCGTGCATGCCACAGTCTGGCCCCACACCCAAGGCACTTCTGGGCAGCCTCATGCAGCCTTCTTCGCAGCATACCACCTTGCGTATATTTACCAGCCAAGAACACAGCCTGAACAACTGCACATTTATGAGCAGCAACCAATCCATCCACCTTCAACATTGATCTATCAGCAATCCTGCTGTACATCCAGCACCATGCACCCCCTGCAAGCAGTCCCATGCAGGACTAGGAACCGACCACAGGGGCAAATGACTCCTGATTTGTAGCTACATTCCATGCAGACCCACCTGCAGACTCCACCAATACTTGTACCCCCCAGCAAGCAAACGTCATCCACTCACTCCTCCATAACACATGAATGGAACTTACAAATCCAATTTTGAGCCTTAGTTCTGTACTGTGGGTTGATGCCTCTCTAGTATAGAGCTGCCTGCCATAATATATGGCTTACTGAGACCACTGTGTTATTGTGTCATCTCAGTATCCACGCAAATACAGTGGTAGCTAATCAGTATCCAGATCTACAGTGGCAATGAAATGCCTCACCTAAATTTGCAGCTTTCTGAAGGAAGCCAATCTGAACAATGGACATTAAAGCTCAGGGTTGTCAAGGTGGCCAAATGCAAGCTTCCAGTGCAGCACAGTCCAGCTCTCAACAACACTTGAGATCACCACCAGAGGACCAGCACCCAGCAAATCAACACTTTGTCTGCAGTGCTCCCAAGGGTGGAATTTGATTAATACAAAAATCCCAAGCAATGAGCAGTCCATGAGTCATACGAAGGAGGCAGTCATCTTGATCAAAAGCTTGAATCCATTATTCACACCAGGCTGAAACTGTTGCAACAGAGGTTGGTGATGAAAGCAGCCGTCAGTTGACGATGCAGCACGTTCCCAACCTCACTTGTCCCATGTGCAATAAGCGATTTTGGATCGGAGAGTCGGAGATCCAGAAGTAAAGAGCACATAGGAAGAAGCATGCATGTGTGGGATCACAAGAGGTCGTGTCATAATCACCTTTTTGTGTTTTTCTTACGTAGCCATACACATTTCTGCTGTCACAGAGATTATACGTGACTGTTCCATCTCCTGACACCATACCAATCTACTGCACTTTGAAATGCATGTCCCTAAATGTAAGTGTCTTCGCATTGACCACATACTTAGACGAAGGGGATAGGCACCTTGTCCTGGGTGTTTCAGTCTTCAAAATCTGTACCTCTACACACGCTCATCTACCAATTAACCAGTACCCAGCAGCTTTTTGTCACATATAAGTTTTTTTGTACGTGCAGTATGCGACAAAAAGCTGGGGAGGAGCCTGGGAACGAGGCTAAAAATGACAACATTGCTACAATTTTAACTGTGTGGGTAGATAATGATATCCGAAAACATAGTAGTACTGTGCAATAATTAATGCAGTATTTCATGGGTTAACAAATTAAGATGAACTGTCGTGTGTTTCACCAGTGGAGAGTGGCTGGTGGAGAATTTGATGCAGTACGTCGTGTTCAAGGTCTACATACCTTAGTTAAAGTTAGTTTAATGCCCAAATCCAACAATCAACTCTCCAATTCCGACCTGACTGTCCAGGATATAGCAATGTCACCATGAACTTAATATCATTCATGTGTGTATGTATTCTGCATTGAAGTTCGGAACATTCCCCTCTGGGAAGGATTCAGACCTCTGCATAGAGAGCAGACTGGCACCACAGTGCTGACGTGGGCAAATGAGGGAGGAGTAACTGAGTGAGCAAATATACTTGTTGTATGAATAGCTACTGTGGAAACCAGGAAGAGTGATTATTGAACCAATAGCCTAAACCTGCTGGTTTTCAAACCAAGTAATTTGCAATTTGCAATTGTTATAACTTCACTAACTTAATTACATATCTTTCTTCATTGTAGGGGGGATTGTATACTTCACTGTTTTGTGTGATCATCCCTACCTTGTTTCCTTACTTTTTGCCGTTCTGGTATCCCTACATCCTGTTACATTTCTAAATGTTTTTGATTACTTGTAATAATGTAAAGTCTAGCAGATTGAGCAGTAGAAAGGTTAACAGTGTTGTGAATTGCTCTCCTACCAACATGTCATGTACCAACACCTAGCTAGGTAGCTAGCTAGCTACAATGGCCCAGTCCATAGTGGTCATCATAGTACTGCTGGTCCCAGTTGCGTGAATACAGTATAAAAATGACCTGCATAAAGGCAGCTGCCTGTCTCAATCAGTGGAACCATCACTGTACGCTATGGCATCGCTCACCACACCACTTTCAATTTTAGGCCTTAACCAGCATAAAGAGAAGAATACATCCGGTCAAGCAGGAAGCAGAAATTTGGGGGAAAAAGGGGCCCCGCGAAAATTGGGACCCCGAGATGCCCGTACTTACGGGAGGTACTATTATAATTATAGCAAATAGCGGGCCGCTTTCTCTCCTCCCACGCGGCCTGGGAACGAGGCTAATAGTAGGCGTATCACGATAATGGCGTCTGGCCAGCTAGCTTCATTTGCCTTGAAGAACGTGCTAGGACTTGATACCGGCGAGAAAAAGGGATCGGGAGCATATGGAGCGGTGTATAAAGTCACGGTGGACGGAGTCCCCTGCATTGCGAAGCGACTGCATAACATTTTAGTCGACCCAGAAGTTCCGCGAAGGCAAAGAGCTTCAATCCAGCAAAAGTTTCACGGTGAATGCACGTTGCTCAGCCAACTGAGGCATCCAAACGTAGTCCACTTTGTGGGAGTACATTATGGTAGAAACCAAGACGATATGTCGCTCATCATGGAGTGCCTGGATACCGATCTAGCGAGATGTTTGGAGACACAGCCAAACATACCCATCGAGGTGAAATTGTTGATTCTCCTGGATGTCTCCTACGGGCTTCTCTACCTCCACACACACTCCCCGCAAATCATCCATCGAGATCTAACCGCTGCAAATGTTTTGCTCACAAGAGACAAGCGGGCAAAGATAGCTGACCTTGGTGTATCAAAGTTACTTGATCCCCGCACACGAGCTGCCATGATGCAAACGAAAGCACCTGGTACACACTTCTACATGCCACCTGAAGCATTGAAGGAGAATCCAAAATATGATGAAAAGCTGGATATTTTCTCGTTTGGCCATCTTGCTTTGTATGTCATCAACCAGGATTTTCCGGAAGTGTTTGAAATTACAATTACTCCAGCTGTGCTCCGTGAAGAGACACTTCAAATTCTGAAGCGACGAAAGGCAATCGACGAGATGGGCAGAGACCACTGTCTTCATGATGTGGTTACAAAGTGCCTACAAGACAACCCTCAGAAACGACCAATCACATTGAAGCTCAACGAGATGCTGAATCATCTTTGTATGAAACATCCAAGAGAGCACCGAGACGTGACTCAGGTTAGTCTTGTGAAGTTATGTTGATTGATAATAGATCCATTGCACTGGGCCCATGCACACGCGAAGAGCAAAAGGGGCTGGTCACACAGACAACATTCCTGTATGTACTGAGTCAGCAATCTTGATTTGGGTGGATCAGTCACGTTCATTCATTCATTACCAATTACTTATTGCATGAAAGAGCCAGTTTCTAAACTTGTGGCTGCTGCTTTAGCCTCATAGGACTTGCCTCTAGTCTGACATGACGTCCTGCCAGATCAGGCCATATTCACATACTGTAAGCGGATGGGCTGGGAACGAGGCTATGTGAAGATTATTGGGGCGGCCCCGCCCCCAACTTCCGGAGCGAGAGAAATTTGGTCTAGCTCGATAGACTATTCTTACCTTAACGCTTTACCAGCAGTAGACATTGGAAGTCAGTTTTATTGCTATCGTAGATAAGGTTCCCATCGGTTTTCATGCTCAAAACTTCACACAGAACTGCACACAGCCATGCTTTCTACATTTGTGACGTGACTCTGACCCACTCGTTAACAAGTATGCGATCAAGATGCTCAGGCAATGGTAACTCACTCTAGCAGAAAAATTAGCCTTGAAAACTGGAATTCAAGGGTATACAAGCTGAGAGCGCTGTTTTCTATGCCCATTTACACTTAAAACCCGAGAAATGGCCCACCTGGCTCCAACCAAGGGCTATTCACAGCTAAGCGCAGACGCAGCCATGCTATTTGCACCCTTTGGGTGCATCCACCCACCTACCCCTGCCCCGCCCTTTCTATTGACACAGAACCGAAGTCCCAGGACATTGCCGAGTATATGCGTATATGCGTATATGCGTATATGCGTCATTGTTTGGTAAAGGGTTAAGTAGCTGATCTTCAGCACAAGCTATTTGTATTGAGATACCAGTGATGGGCTTCACACAGCATCGTCCCCACCCATAACCCATATTGTGACTTTAATGGATCTATAGGCCACATATGAAATGTAACCCCCCCCCCCCCCCCCCCCCCCCCCCCCCCCCCCCCCCCCCCCCCCCCAGAAAAACAGAGCAAAGCTTGTTAATAACAAGCTCTGCTCTGTTTTGTTTGTTTTGTTTTATTTTTGGGAGGGAGTGGGCAGGGGGGGTTACCCTTCACATGGCCTATAGACCCATTGCATTTTATCACTCGAAATTCAGAATCACGGAATCACCTCCACCAAAATCATACCTTCACTTTATTCAATTACAAGCTTGCTTTGTTAAATTAGATTCATTGAAATTCCATGAACCGAATTTCTTGCCTTGTATATATGGGATCATGGGTTGTGAAATTTGTAGTTTACATTCCTGGAGTTCTTATTCACTTGAAATTGTAGTGAGCCTGTGCTAAAGTAGATTCACCTGGAATCACACTTTACAATCAATAATTACTGGAGACAAGGGAAGGACTGGGTGTTCTGACATGTGTCTACATTTTCAGGGGGAAAAAAAACATTCTGATGGGCTTATACTCACTTCAAATTGGCATTTGAAATATTCACAGACTACTGCATTTAAGTATCACCATAGTACAAAGCTGTACCAGACATAATTATTGCAAATGCATGGTTCTTTCTCCTCCTTAGCCTGCGGGATATTGGGTGGGTTCAGAAAATATCACGAGTTTGTTCGGCTGTGGGTATTGTTAAGTAACAATGCCGAAGGCAACAAACAAGTGATATGTTTCCTGCATAGCTTAATTGGTATGATGGTAATACTCTGGAATTTATTGCACGTTCCTCTACCAATGAAAGTAGCGAATGCTAAGTTACCATAGCTTGCTTGGCAACAATAGCCACACGGTTACAGTTAAAACTGGATTGCCAGAAATGGTTTGTCTCCATAGCAGCAAGTTTTGGTGGGTAGTGGGTAGTATACTATTCTCCCCCCCCCCCCCCCCCCCCTGCCCCAGTACTCAGTGTGGACCTCCGTAACATGTATGCTTCCTGAACTGCCCTGTGTACTATATTCATGTACACACGCACATTGAGGTACAGGTGGCAGCCATTGCTGCTGAGAATGATCATCTCCAGGAAGAGGTGTTGTCCAAGACGCAGCAGGTGAAGCAGTACAAGAAGCAGGTGGACCAGTACAAGGAAGAAGTGAAGGCTCTCAAGCAGGTTACTGAAATGCAGATGAAGCAGGTGAATACATATGTGCATGAGTGTTTCTGGAAGAAGACTTCAGTGCATAATAACGGGATGAGAGTAACCTGTGACTAACAGCGAATATGCACCCGCTATAAGAGAGCAATGCCTAGTAATGCACGACTACGGTATGTGACGTGATACCAATATTATAACTTGCTGAACAGTGTAGATAAGGTATGCTCAAATAGTGCTTTCTTCATTTGTATGCATGCGCAAGAAACAATGTAACTTATTCATTACTTAGTTAGGAAATATGGTCAGCGGATGGCGCATTAAATAGACCAGACACATCGATGTGGTTTCCAGTCATAGTGAGTCAAGCTTGGTAAAGCACCTGAACCAAAGTTTCAACTTGATACACGCTTAGTCACTACTATGGTAACTTCCCCCCAACTTAAGCTGTTTACCTTCATGTGTTTAGCCAGTATAGTAGCTACATGTGGGTCACAGGTCACATTGCAGTTGACTAACCAGTATGGTGGGTCTCCCTGAACCTGTAGGCCAGGTCAGGTCAGATCAGGCGCATATTTCCTACCTGTGGAGATATACATGTAGGTGCATGCGCCTAATTATGAGCGACTACGGTACAGTAATTGAGTAGGGTGGTGTCTGGTTGAGATTGCTTGCCCTCCTCTCAGGTTGAGAACTTTGCGAGGGATTCCGAAGAATGGCAGTCCAGAGCTGCAGAGTGGAAGGCCAAGCATGACACAATGGAGGCAGAGGTGCAAAAGGAGAGAAGTCGGAGGGAGGCTTTCGAGAGAAAGGTTGCTGATTTGGAAAAATTGAATGATCAGTTACAGCCGGAGAGTTACAAAGTACGCGAATTATTACAAAGGGTGACTGTGTATGATGATCAATACTTTCTCCCCTTTTCCGTTTCCTCTTTCACTCCTCTCCCCAACCATTCTCCCCACATTCTCCCCACATTCTCTTACCATTGTCTTCCCTTCCACTTCGTATTCACAGCAGCCGCCAGTGCCAAGAGCTGCCTTAGCTCAGTCCTACCACACACCATCTACAGACTATGGTGGTGACAGGATTGGTTATTTTAGCAAGCCACCAACCCTACCTCCACGAGCCCGTGCTTCTCCACCGGGGGTGGTGCCATCAGTTAAGTCCTCTGTCTCTGCAACTAGCTCACCAGGATCTGGTGTAGGTGCCATACCTTCAATGAGACCTCCCAATGCTCCCATCCCTGCAACCAGCTATAGCCACACCTCTCCACCGTATAGCGATGGAGGACGCTCCAGCAATGTAGCTGCTAGTAGGCCACCTGTTATTCATTACACAGTACCACCAACGGCCGGTGGACCCTACTATCAAGACCCTCAAGGTCATATACCGCGTGCTTCCATGCACCGAGAGGCCCCACCCTCTCCACCGTATAGCGATGGAGGACGCTCCAGCAATGTAGCTGCTAGTAGGCCACCTGTTATTCATTACACAGTACCACCAACGGCCGGTGGACCCTACTATCAAGACCCTCAAGGTCATATACCGCGTGCTTCCATGCACCAAGAGGCCCCACCAGGGTACCACCCTCGGCAACCACTGCCGGGACAATCCCAGAGAGGAACTGCCTCTCCTTATCATGCCAACTTGCACTCAGGATATTCTGCCGTCAGCCCTGCCTCTTTGTCAACCATCAGCAGTACTAGTGAAGCAGATTCATTCCGCAATCGTGCGTATGACGATAGCAGTGTTCACTCCGGATGCAACCATGACTTTTTTGAGAGAGATTCTCCTCCGTCTTCCAATCTTTCCCGTCAGTCTGCTCAACCTCCGGATGCCAGCCAGCAAATGCCACAGTTCTCCGGGAGGGGTGGCAGCAGGCAGCCACAACCACAACAGGCACCTTACAGGGTCACTGCTGAGGGAGAGAGCAGTCCTCTGCCCTCCCGTTTCGCTCCTCCGAGAGGCTACACCAATGCCCCTCAACCCTCTCAGCAGCCGTTCCGACCTCCACGCAGTGGGACTGCCTACCCAATGCCTCATATTAGTTCACAGCCTGGTCGAGGAATGGATCCAGTTCAACTTGATGTAGGAATCGAGTGGGAGATTTACCACGTTGCTAAGGATGTGATGAAGAGTGATTCTGAAGCACCACAGACATTAGCCGATGAGGGGATCCCGTATGATCCTAACTTAGTTTGTCCGAAATGTCATTTGGGGTTTAGGATTGGCGAGATCCAGAATTATAGACAACACGCTAAGACTTGCACTGTAGGTGGAAAGTAACCATTAACACACTACTGCTAATATTAATTTACTGCTGACTAATTCTGATTTTTCTCATGTAGTCTCGTTCCCAGGTGCTGGCCTGGGAACTTCTGATGTTGCTTTGTGATCATTTGTTTGTTACAGCGATGTTGTGTGGGGCCATAGCCTCGTTCTCAGGCCCACCCCAGCTTTTGTCGCTTGCAGTATGTAGCCTCGTTCCCAGGTTCCCCCTGCATGTGCAGAGACGTAAAGTTTCAGCGCCGTGCATGCAGGGGGAAGCCTGGGAACGATGCTATGCTGTAAAACTGGGGCAGGACCTGGGAATGAGACTATGGGGGCCTAGTCTTAATTGTTTGCTAATGTTGGACCGTGCGAGACTAAGGGGGCCAATATAGTTTCATGTAGCCATAGCCAGACTCTCTACACGAGACTAGGGGGCCATGCATCTTACTGTGGCATTTTCCTGTTCACAGCCGCTTGGTTACTGCATGCTTTCGATCACGTCAAAGTAGAATGGATGTGAAAACTTGACATGCAGGACTATCTCAATTTCCGGATGATATTTTTGTACCCCAACCTTCTAACATAATCACTTGCTCATCAAACCCCTTTGCTCATATTTATTGTGCCTTGCACTAGCTAGTACTATATGTTTACAAGTGTAAAAAACATTAAAATGTATGGAGATGTAGGGATAACAGAACAGCAAAAGTATGAAAACAAGCAGGGATGAGGGCATAAAACAGTTCAGTATACAACACCATCTTACATATCTTTCCACATAATAATGAGAAAAGTATGTAGCTAGCTAGGGTGTTGTATACTGAACTGTTTTATGCCCTCATCCCTGCTTGTTTTCATACTTTTTGCTGTTCTGTTATCCCTACATCTCCATACATTTTTAAAGGTTTTTACACTTGTTTATCTCATTTTTATAGCAGCATACTTGATAGCTTCACTCCGCACACAGTACACAATTTTGAGTTCAAAGTTCAAAGTTGCTCTACGCATGCGCACATATGAAGAAAATGGCGTCGCACATGAAGCCATAGTTATCGAGTGGGCGGTTTCAAGCGCCTCGTGAGACTTCGAAGTAGCCAAAAAGCGATGGGGTCGTGCACTGCTCAGTGTAAAATGCTGCTGTTTTGTGCAAACACCGTCGTGAGGGAGTCAGCCAAATTTGAACCTAGCCCGTCTGAAGAAAGAAGAAGAAGAATTAAGAAGAAAACCGATTTTGGCGGTTTGGCGACTTTTTGGCGCGGTACTTTCGCGACGGTTATTCACGACACTGGGAGTCTTCTGGGCAAGGAAAACACTCGAAGACGAATAGTAAGTTGTCATAAAGGCTTATTTGCCGCCCGTTTTTGAGATTTGGAGAGATTTGGGAAGATTTTTTTGTATTAGCTTCTATTGCGTGTCCGTTGTATCCCGCCTACACATAGAGTCTACCGACTCTATGATATATTGCCTCCTTCTGTAACTAGCATATACTAATAATTGTTGGACGGATTATGCTCAATTATGCCTATGTAACTATGCCCATTATTTCTGGAAGGAGCAATAATATTATTGTACACAGTGCAGACTTGAAAAAATAAATTGAGACAGGCAGTTCATCGACAATTGAACCGCAGCAATATCATGGAAAGTTCAATGTACTCCACCAGACTCTGTGATCATGTGAGGACTCTATCACTGGGACTGGGACATGGTCTGAAGACACCACAGTTATAATTATGCTCAAAGTGCCTATTATTCTCACATTAAGCTCAATCCTTTCTGGCACCTATTATGCCCAAAATTATGCCAGCATTGTGGTATCGTTATTGTATTGATTGCATTCCATGTACTGTAGCTAATGGATTTCCTATAGCACTTGTGTGTATTCTGTTTTTGTCTTGTAACAGATTAGTCTATCATGAAATGATTCTCCCGTGAACTTGCTGCTCATGCGCTGCGACCAAGACACCACAAGCATAATCCACCCAACCCTAATAGTGTTGCATCCTTTAAGTTAGGTCTCTCTTAGGAACTATGGATGTTGTGAGTAATTTGTGCTTTTGCTGTTGTATCTGTCTGCTCTACACAGGGCGTGCTACAAAATGAGTGAGTCAGTATCCGACTTCTCTCCTTTCGCACCTCTGCCTCCATTGCATCAAGACAGACCCGTAAGATTTTGAAGCAAAGGGTGACTGTGTATGATGACCAAATTATACCTCCCCGGGCTCCCTCCCCTCCCGCATCTGTACCGCCTCCTCCCTTCCCCTTGGTGTATCAAAGTTGCTTGATCCCCGCACACAAGCTGCCATGATGCACTAACAGGAACTTAGCCGCTTCTGCCTTTCCGAAGTGGACGCGAAGCACGATACAAACATGCAGTAAGACCCCATAGATAAATTCGACCTGGCCGTATGTAACAATACAAACGCTTTCTTGCCATTATGTAGCTACGTGCTGTATTGCTGTCAGTTGTTCGTCCTCAGCACCATTCCTGGCTTTCCGACCTTACCGAGGGCGTACGGCACGGCTTGGTTGAACAGAGCTGCGTCTTGTAGATGTAAACGACTCCCGTGTTTGGGTAATGTACGGTCGTGCAACACGGACTATTAGTATAACAGTAGTTTCCAAGTTCCCACAAAAACCTGGGGAGCCGCGCATGCGCGAACAGTGGATAGAACCAGCCCTAGCATAGCCCATCGCCTTACTTCCTGCCGGACCAATAACCGCTTCGATTAATGGCGTCTGGCCAGCTAGATTCATATGCCTTGAAGAACGTGCACGGACTCGATACAGGCGAGATAAAGGGATCGGGAGCGTATGGAGCGGTGTATAAAGTCACGGTGGACGGAGTCCCCTGCATTGCGAAGCAACTGCATGACATTTTAGTCGACCCAGAAGTTCCTCGAAGGCAAAGAGCTACCATCCAGCAAAAGTTTCACGGTGAATGCGTGTTGCTCAGCCAGCTGAGGCATCCAAATGTCGTGCACTTTGTGGGAGTGCATTACGGTAGAAACCAAGACGATACGTCGCTCATCATGGAGTGCTTGGATACCGATCTATTGAGATGTTTGCAATTGGAGACACAACCCAAAATACCCATCGAGGTGAAATTGTTGATCCTCCTGGATGTCTCCTACGGACTCCTATACCTCCACACACACTCACCACACAAGTCATCCATCGAGATCTAACTGCACCCAACATTCTCCTCACAAGAGACAAGCGAGCTCAGATAGCCGACCTTGTGTATCGAAGTTACTTGATCCCCGCACACGAGCTGACATGATGCAAATGAAAGCTCCTGGAACACACTTCTACATGCCACCTGAAGCCTTGAAGGAGAATCCGAAATATGATGAAAAGCTGGATATTTTTTCATTTGGCCATCTTGCTTTGTATGTCATCAACCAGGTGCTCCCGGAAGTGTTTGAAGTTACGATCACTCCAGCTGTGCTCCGTGATCATATGAAGAGACACTCCAGATTTTGAGACGACGAACGGCAATTGACGAGATGGGTAAAGACCACTGTCTTCATGGCATAGTTACAAATTGCTTACAAGACAACCCTTGGAAATGACCAACCACATTGAAGCTCAACGAGATGCTGAATCATCTTTGTATGAAACACCCAAGAGAGCACCAAGACATGACTGAGGTTAGTCTCAAGTTGTATGTGGTCTGAAACTTCAACCTGAATTAGTATACATATATCCCACCTACTATACCGAGGGGCAACCGCACTCATGGTAGCCGTTGCAACGCCGGTTTCGACTCGCCGTAGCACAAGCTAGTATCGCAGTTCGTGCACAATTATTATGTGTTTGTGTCACTGCATGATAGCGATCACGACGGTGTAGTCAGAATCTTTGTAGACCATTCCTAAGGTAGTGAAAGGTTAATTAATTATTTAGATTACGCGGCACAATTTTTCCCCTACCAGGAGTGTAATTTTCCCCTACCTCAGGGTAACCACACAGGACGTTTATGGTCATATTTCCCTCCCTGTGGCATTGAACGTGTGCATGCGCAAACTGTTCATAGTGCAGAGCACTATTCAAATCGTGAAACGGGGGATAGCCATTGACCAGATGGGTGGTGAGCGACACTGCCTGCATCCGCTAGTACTTCAGTGTCTGCAGGACAAACCTGAGCAGCGACCAAGCACGCTTAAGTTGAATGAAAGTTTGAAAGAGCAGTGTTCCAAGCATCCCCGAAGAGTAGCATCCCCGTTTTGCAATTGTCTGGTGATGTGGAGAAGGTACGGTGTTGATCTTAACCCAGTGCAGTGGAAGGCAACTATATAAAGTAATCAAAAATGTAACAGGATGTAGGGATACCAGAACGGCAAAAAGTAAGGAAACAAGGTAGGGATGATCACACAAAACAGTGAAGTATACAATCCCCGATCTTTTTCCATTATACGTGTATAATGAAAAAGATATGTAGGGGGGATTGTATACTTCACTGTTTTGTGTGATCATCCCTACCTTGTTTCCTTACTTTTTGCCGTTCTGGTATCCCTACATCCTGTTACATTTTTAAATGTTTTTGATTACTTGTTTATGTCATTTTTTTTAGCAGCAGGCGCATGTTCGAGCTGAAATTTGCCATCACAGAGCAGAAGTCAGTGTCTTCACAGGCAGTAGGTGCCCTTGCTTTGGTATATGGACAACATTGACTCCGGTGTTTTACACTGCCAGCATTGGCTGAAGAATCAGACCCAAGCATCTCCAGTCAACCCTTTTCTGGATGGATACTAAGCCAGCGCTCCCTGTCTGAAGCCAGATTTATTATATTGTAGCTAGGCAATCACCCTTCTCACAAAACACAGTAGGTAGTAACATACATAAAATTGATAAATCATACGCACAGAGAATTTAACTCAACTTATGAAGTACCTCGTTGGATCTGGAACTCGATCGATACAACGCACTTCTAGTTCAGCGATCTTGAGTAATAATTACGTACGTTGCTAAGTGATCGTTTAAGTGCGCATGCGTACAAACGAGAAAATGGCGTGACAAACGAAGCCATAGTTACTTAGTGGGCAGCTGCAGCTACCTGGTGAAGACTCGGAGGTTACGAAAAAGCGATGGGACGTTGCACTGCTCGGTTGAAAATGGTGTTGTTTCGTGCGAAAACCATCGTGACAGATTGAGGCAACGTTGAGCTAAGTTGTCTGAAGAAGAAGAAAGAAAGAAAGAAAGTTACACTCCTGGTAGGGGAAAAATTGTGCCGCGTAATATAATATAAATAATATATATAATGTTCGAGTACTTAGGCTTGGCCTACAGAAATTCTGACTACACCGCCGTGATCGCTTTCATGCCCTGACCTGAATGTAAAAAGTTGGTGTTGAAACTCACCTTGGTGGTGGAGATATGAGCGCTTTTGTCTCGCCGTGGCCGCCATTGCTCGAGCGCTCTCTTCGACTTCCGGTGGCAGTACCGTTCTTAGGAACGGCACACGAAGATTCTGACCACACGGCCGTGATCGCTGTCGTTCACTGACGCTTGCATGCCATAACTCACCGTGCTGGCTTAGTTGTGAGTGCTGTAATGATGTCTTGTGTTCGTTTTGGTCGCCATTGCTCGCGACTCGACTGGGCCACGTGGCATGTGCGTTAATTGGAACGAATTGCAGAAGTTCACTACGTCGAGGCAACCGCAGGGTTGCAACGGCTACCAGGAGTGCGGTTGCCCCTCGAAAGAAAGAAAAACAATTTGCCGGTTTTGCGAGTGCCTGGTTTGGTACTTTTGCGATGGTTTTTCGCGACGCTGAGAGTCTTGTTGGCCATGAAAACACTCGAAGATGACTGGTATGTTGTTATAAAGGCTTATTTTGAGACATATGTTTGTATTGTCATGTATTGCGTGTACGTCGTATCCCTACATACAGAGTCTACCGACTCTGTGATAGGTTAGACACTGAGACCGATTAGGGATCTACACGATTTAGAAACCCGAGGGCCCTGGGCTGTAACGTCCCGAGCGCAGTGAGGGCGCTACTAAGGGCCCGAGGGTTCCAGTATAGCTTCCAACATCGTTCGGGCGAATTCCGCATGCTTTACTTCCGTGAAAGAGCCACTGTATGTGTAGCTATTAAGTATCTAGCACGTGCGAGTAAACGACATGCATGTGACTGTCACGCGCGTGAAAGTTTTCTGTACAGCTGCACGAAATCGATAAGTGCTTGGAACGATTCTTCAAATTCTTGGAAGACTCCCAGTGTGAGATCTGTAGTGATGAAGCGCATGCAGGCCTCAACAAGCTCCCTTTTGCAAGGTAAGAATTTTAGCGTGTGACAGATCGCCTGACTTGCGGTTTATATAATTTTGCCCACTTCCTCGTTGCTATAGTGAAATCGTTCACCACAATCGCGTTCATATGGTATTGGGAAGCGCGCGCACAAGTGCTATGGGGATGCCCAAGATGAATGTTCATTCCAAATAGCATTTGGTCAGAAGCTGTGTAATTTCACTACGTTCTTACCTGGCGGGGCCTGGGTACGAGGTAGTGCTAATGAGCTCAGTATTTTGATAGTCCAAGATGGTGATGGTCATATCTAAAATTATCACGATAGAGGTGATATTTACCATGCATGCAATTGCTCTGTTCTAGCAATCAGTTAGTGAAACATGTTGCTGAATCCTGACATTACCTGTTGATTTGTAGTAGAGACTACGCCTGCTGTATTTGGTGATTGTTGAGCCAATCTCTACGTTACAAATTAGGAAGAGAACAGGAATCTGTCTGACGATGTGGGGGCCTTGCAGAAAGACAAGAAGTCCTTGGAGGAAATGGTGGAAGCTACCAAGGCCCGAAATACGGAGTTAGTACAACGTGTCCAAAAACTACAGGTTAGTCATGGCATCTCCCTTCACACTAAAAGCAAACTACAAAGAGATATTATTAACAAGATAGTCTTTAAAAGGACGTGATATGTCTCGGCACAAGTTGTTTCATGATGTCATTGGCAGGCCCGTAGGAAGCAAATCGGAACTGGTATAGCGTACTGGTAGGCTTGTCCATACATTATGGCTTGTCAGGAATCACCAGATTGAGGAAAATGGTGGTGTACTCTAGCAATAGACACCATGGATGAGTTGGACAAGTTGATGAGTCGGTGCAGCACAGTGAGCACCTTGCAAGAACAATGTAAACACTAGCTGACATATCATCCTCTGTCCCAGCTTGTAGTATGGTCCCATCTTCTTGATCCATTCCAAACTCTTCTTGTAAACAGGGAGTCAAATATCTGCAATCGGTCCATCAACCTTTGCTGGTGCAAAAATTAATGATCATATGAAGCAGAACGTGTTTTTGTTGTGACTGCTTCATCGTCACCAAAGGCTGGACCACCTATGCCAACCTGGCGTGAAAGGATTGAGTGTGCTACACTAATGTTCACTGTGGTCTACTGCCACACCCGAGACCACGCATGCAGTTTAAGTGACCCTCTGGTGTTACTGTATGCATACACTTCTTCCTATGTGTACATTGCAGGCCAAACTAGAGGACATGACCCAGAAAGAAGAATGGGCTCGAACACAGTTTGAGTCAATTGCAAGTAATGTAGGAAGCATCAGAAGGACCAATCAGAAGTGTCATGAACTACAGGCTGAGAACAAGCAGCTTTTTGAGCAACTGACGAAGCTAAATGGGTTAAATGATGACAACGTCACACTAGTTAATGAGGTGAAAGCCCAAGTCAGGAAGCTAGAACAAGAACTACAGATTGCAAAGATTGAGGTATGTATACAGCCGTGTTAGATCTTTCGGTCTCTATATGTAACGAAGATGTTTCAAATAGCGATTGTGAATCTATATAATTATGGTTCTTGTCACTTCAGATAAATACCTTCTGAACACGTGTAGCCTAAATAAATCACTTAATTAGATAAGTGCGTGGATACAAGTCAAGCCAGCTGGCTAGCAATGGAAGCTTTGCCAGCAGCAGTGAAAACGGACTGTTAGTTTGCACTTGACAGCATAATTTTCACACACCTTAAATTCATGATGGTAGCCATTAGCTAACTGTTTTGGGGGGCCTTTCCCCCAATGTGTAAAACAACATTGCTTCCCCCTTCATCTACATTGAGGGGGCAAATGCAACTGTCCAAGTGTAGGTGGTTCATGTAAGGTTAAGTTAGCATGTACGTTTTACATTCAAAATCAGTTCACTATGCTAGCTGTGATAGTAAAAAAGTATCGCTATCGCTCCTCTGTTATCATCAGCAAAATCTCCATTCCAGTTGCCCACTGAATGAAATATATAATTCTATTACCTGCATGCAGGCTCAGCTCTACATGGAGGACTTTCAATCCGAGAGGAGTGACCGAGAAGTAGCTCATGGGAAAATAGCCGATTGCGAGAAGCAATATGCCCATGATATAGGGGAGCTGAAAGCCCAAGTCAAGCATTACAAGGAGCAGGTGGACTCACTGAAAGACCAGGTTGGCTTACACATACTGGTAGAATGCTGTATATGACTATATATCATTTAACTCCTAGTTGAACGGAGTTAACATAGAGGAGCAGGTCCTGCAGGTCCGGCAGCTGAATAGATCTCGTTTCGTGTAATTAAAGTTGGGGGTGGTCCTCCGGGATAGAAGTTTACGCATGCACAGTCCTGCTTCAAGCACATGCTCAGCTGCCGATTTTGCATTGAGCCTCTGCGTTTCTTTTTCCCTCCCTGTTTCCCTTCCAGTTGTTTACTAATTCTTGTTTCACCCGTAGTTTTGTGGTGTAGTAGCTCGGTTAGGATTCCTCTCCAACAAGTTCATTGCTTGTTGAGACAGGTGCAGGCTCATGGGAGGTGGTCAGGGTATGCATAGCTACCCTTCGTGCTCACCCAAGCCGTTAAGGAATTGAAGTGGCAATGATACTGCTTCATATGCTTTCTAAGGGCTTACGAAGGGCTAATCAGTGTGTACCTATCACCTGGCCACTGCATGGTCAGTGTGTCTATCACCTGGCCACTGCATGGGGCCTGCTCCCTCCGCCAAACATTTTAGTTAGGTTGTTTTCCTTTGTTTGCTATTTGCAAGGACTGCGACGTCAAATGTTAAGTTACATTCATTGAGAAACATGATAGAGGATTATCATAGAGTCGGTAGACTCTATATGTAGGGATACGACGTACACGCAATACATGCCAATGTTAGGATATATATATCTGATTCAGAAGTTTAGGCAACTAAACTGTTTATTGACAAGGCTGCATGGTATCTTCCTTCAAGCCAATGGTGCGTCTGTCGTCTCTCTTGCTCACGCACAGGTTGCTGAGCTTACGAAGTACAAGGTTGACCTGATTCAGGAGATGGAGTGAGTAAGGACGGAACTGGAAAAAGTGAAATCTGGCAAGCCCAGAAAAAATCCTTCTGATGACCGTTCAAAGGTTTGACTTCAACTATGGATAGTGATCGTAATCTTAGAATTTGTCAATCTGTATACGTACATGCATGCACGTACGTGAAAGTCGAGGACAGCAGATTGTTTATGTGCATGTTGAGCTATAGATTGCCTAATTGTGTGGGTATCTTTGTTTCAGCTTGCTGAACTGGAAGGTCGCAACAAGGAACTGTCAAAAGAGAAGGATAAGCTCTTAAGACAACTTGATGAAACAAACAAAGAGCTTGCAGAGGAGACAAAAGCAGAGGCAGAAAAATCCAAGGTGGATGCTGAGAAAGTGAAGACGGAAGCTAAGAAAAAGCAATCGGACAAGGGTGTTACATCTCCTGAACCAACTGAGCTGTCTAAAGCTCTCAAGGGAAATATAGCAGAAAAAGATCAGCTTAATGAAGAGTCCAGAAATGAGAGCGATGTAAGTTGCTAAAATGATACAAGTGCTTGTAGACTGCATGGTACACCTACTGGATATATGTAGTAGGAATAATTTTGCCAAACCTGCAATGGTAGGACTCTAAATTAGTGAAAATTTTACAGTAGACATAGTAAATACTACAGTAGACCAGGTATTAACTACTGTATAGTAGACAGGCAGTAAATATACTATACTAGACCAGGAGCTAAACTATTGGCTGCAAACCAACTACACTGCATCAATTATTGGCTTAGTGCATGAGTCCACCCCCCACTTTGAGTTATAGGGATAACTTATTGTCCTTCCCTGGACATACTATCCAGTCATGTTAGTAGTGTCCCCATTATACAGACTCTGCGAGATGAAGTTGAGCATGCAACGACTTACAGACATTGTTCACTAAGAACCTCCACCTTGCACAGAGTCATGGGAGTTGGAGTTTGGGGATTGTGGTACCTCTGAATAGCCGTGATAACATGGCTGTCAATGTTGCTTACTTACAGGAGTCATCACAGTCACCACTGACATCTCCAGTAGTTGATCTGCCCAGGGCAAGCCAACCTGGACAGCAGCCCCCTGTAAGTATTGTCTGGGTATATATATAGTGAGTCACCATGCAGTCCAAAGACGGATAGAGTTCTTGTGTACTCCTTTCCCTCTTAAGTCTGTCTCTCTCTGGCCAGTATTTGATAACTGTGAACAAAGGAGAGCTATGTGTATTGTGTATTTCTGCCTGGCATTCTCCATTGCAGCCGTGCCTCTACTATGGATAATAGTCAGAACTCCCACGCGGCGGAGAGTCTCCTGTAGAAGGCTTGTTCTGACACCCACCCTGACTGGGGTGGGCGATAAGTATGTGCGAACCACAGCGCCTCTATATATGGCACTTTTATTCCAAGGCGTTACGTAATCTGCATACTGGTAGCTTACTTAGCTAACATGGCACGGTGGATTACTTAACACCTTGGAATAAATGTGCCATATATGGAAGCACTATGGTTCGCACATGCTTATTGACCAGGGTGTCAGAACAAGTCTTGTATGTGCAGTTGACCAGACTCTCCTTCGAGTCTGGCTTACAAGACTAGCGTACAGTCCCCAATTATGGCCAGTCCCCTATTATGGCCACTTACGTTTATTCGCGATTCCTGACTACTGGTAGATTCCCGTATTCTTGCACATGCGCAGTATAACCGAGGTAACGTAGGGCACAAAAAAAGTTGGTGTCAGCGTTATTGCTCTCGGAGAAATATTGCCCTGAATTGGTCGTTGACTTTTCTCACCTCGCGATGTTCGGGCGACGGGCTCCTACTGAGTTGAGACAGGTGGTGTTGCTCCATTTTGTATTTCTAGGTATCCATGACCGTTTGTGGAGTATTTTTGTAAGTTCTGTCGTTGACAAAAGAAACCGGAGAAAAAACTGGAAGTTTAAATGTCAGCAACTTTGCTTACTTTACTATACTTGCTGTATTGAATTTCATAATGCAGTACAACAATATAATAAGCTCCTGTGGAGGCTCAGCATGTCCTAGGACCGTGAAATCTTCACCATCTGTCAAGTAGGGGTGGGGGTCAGTGCAGGGTTAAAGTTTTAAAGAATTAACCCCTTGGTTCCTGAACGGTTAGCATGGGGTGGCCATAATAGGGGACAGTCCCCTATTATGGCCACCGTGAACGTCGAGTACTAGACCCCTCAGCTTCGTTCGCTCAGACCTAGATACGGAACGATGTTGCTACCTGTGGAAGGACAAAGGTTGGTTGCAAGTATATGTATGCAGACCCGTGGGTATAGTGAACGCATGCGTACATAATAGAAGAAACTAGTGAAAACGTGGCCATAATTGGGGACTGTACGCTATATGGATGATATGGTCCACCTCACAGTTGTCTTCACAGGAGCAGCAGTTTATCACATTGTACAGTCATACTATAACATGAACCAGCCATTGTTACCCCGTGCGCGCATGCGCGAAGCGGGGGTAAGCAAGCGGTTTTGTCCGTCTGTCCTGCGTCTGTCTGTCTGTCAGCCGTGTATAATTGAAATCTCGCAATGTAGCTACAGTTGCTAAACCGGACAAAAAGATGGGAATACGAAAAAAAGAAGCGTTTGTGTACCTGATAGCTACGAAGCCGCTTGAATTCGTTGCATACGGCAGCTCTTTCTTATTAAACATCGGCCATTTTTACGGTCTGCAATTGCGCAACTCAAATACGGACGTAAATACGGATGTACGCGGATTCTGGCACGTGTTCATACTGAAGATTGAATTGAAGAACGTCCATTGTGGATTTTTGATTGATTATTGGTACATGGTCTGGCAGATCGGGGCAGCCCCTTAGGTACCGGTCTGCGTGAAGAAAGTCGGCGATCGTCAAACAGGTAAGCGCGGGGAGGCCATGGTCGCGGGCTAGTCGCGTATTAATTGAATTAGCGTGATACACGCGAGTATTGTTTCTGTACTGTCAATTTTCGTGAACCTATTGACCTTTTGCGGAAGTCAATTAGACATCGTGGAAAGTGTAAAGGCTGCCAGTGCCTGTCACGGCGTCGTTGTACGTTTTGTGGGCGAAGTCTCAGGCTAAAGCTGTTGTTGTTCGGGCGAAAGTTATTTGAACCACAGCCGAGTTTGACTGACGGAAGGACACCAATCCAAAAGAGAGATTCTGGATGTCCAGCAACTGTACTTTGCGGAAACGTATAGTTTTTGTCTGACCGCTGACCACAGTGGCAGTACAGAGCCAAGTGTAGCCTAAAATGTGTCCTAGAAGGTGATTCTTGCTTGTACTCGAGCGTCCTGCTCCGGTTACAAAGCAGCTGTCCGTCTAAACTATACGTTTCCGCATTCTACAGGAGTGGTACTCGTGAGCTGTGGTTGTCATGAACTTGTCAGGTATGTTTCTGGTTTTATTCTGTGGTTTAAAATTGTTAGTAGCTTGTGTGAGGCTGCCTCCATGTGTTGGTATAGTGCTTCAGGCTGGTATTCTATTTAGTGCGCGCCTATCTGCGCAATGCGCGGACTAGCCCGCGACCTTACCAAATAACTAATTAGGTAATTAAGTGGGCGTGACTTCCTGTACGCATGCGCCTAACCGAGACAGCTGCTGTCTTGCCATAGTGAAGACGTGTTCCTGATGGCCGCTAATTTTCGACGTCAAACGCCGCCTCTGCCGTTCAGTGTAGGGTGTGCACTGTTGCCGTGAGTGAAAGTGAGGTACCTGTTGCAGTGCCAGAGACAGCTGGAGACTCTTTCAGTGAAGTAGTACGTGCTGACAGGGGGACGGTTTGACGTCGGTGACCGTTCCACTTTCGACTTCCGTCGTTTCTATCTCTCGTCGTAGACCTCACTGGGCTTTCACTATGGTCTCTGTCACTACTATCGGCAAGGTAGGTCTCGATAAAGTATGATTTGTGCACTAAATGTCCTTACTATCCGCAAAATTTGACGTCAAAAATCCTTGTAACTGAGTCGTACGATAACTACACGCAGTGCGTGTGCCCTAGCGCTTGTACCGCTGATCTCCCCAGCATCCAATGGTACATCTCTTGTACTTCATAGTGCGTGAGCCTTGCTTAGAAGGGTGAGCGTGAGCGAGCTCCACATCGGTTGTAAAACTAGGAAGTCACGCCCACTTAATTAATCACATGTTAATTACATTTGGGTATCCTGTAACCTTAAGCATATATCTATGCCTCCCGTGGGGAGCGGTATGTGCTCTGCAGAGCTCTAGTTTATTCATAGCAGTGTACTCTATATCTACTGTTACAGAAGATTGTAGAAGAGGGTGAACAGGAAAGGATCTTACAGTTTCACAAGCAGCATCAATCATTTCAATCCATGGAGGACCAGACCTATACAGCGGCTGCTGGCACTCTACCTGGCCATGCAATCCTCAAAGCTAATGCCCCACCAGTCCCATACGCCCACGGACCAGTCCCATACACCCCGCCAGTCCCATACACCCCACCAGTCCCATACACCCCACCAGTCCCATACACCCCACCAGTCCCATACACCCCACCAGTCCCATACACCCCACCAGTCCCATACACCCCACCAGTCCCATACGCCCACGGACACCCCCCACCAGCCGAGTCTTGCCGTGAACACCCCCATGCTAGTGGGTTTGAAGCTCAGCTAAATGTACACTCTGGAACTGATAATGCTCCTGCTGCTGTCCAGCTAACCGACCCGCCGCCTCCACCGCTACACCCACCGAACAATGTCACACTAGAACAGAATGAAGCGCAGATTGAGGTATGCACGTATAACCTGTTGGATCGACCTTCTACATAATTATGTGTCATGTAATTATGCATTTCTTTAGCTATAATGATGATAGCGTCATTGTTAGCCTGTTGCACGCATCCATGCACAAGAGGGGTGTAAGTAATACGTCTGTTTGTCTGTGTGTCAGTCATCAACGTTTTGGCCAGTTAGCTACCCCGGCACTCATTGTAAATGCGTGCTTTTTAGATGGCAAAAAGCTTCCAGTAGCCTGTATATAGCATTTTGTTGAGGAATCTAATTTAACGGTAAAACTATTTGTAGTAGGCCCAATGATCACATGTTTATTAATAAAACCGTATAGTCGGTCTGCAAAACAGTGTTGTTATGTATGGTTCTGGCATTGACTTCTGGATCTGCAATCATGCATTATATCCCCTAGTACCCATATAGAATATTTGCAGTCCAGTATTTGACTTGGAAGCATGCCCACCAGTTGCTTAGTCACATCTTGACATGCATGGTTATCCTTGCCCATACATGGACCTAAAGCGTATATATATCTGAAAGACATTCGGTCCCAGCTGGCCAGTTCTCCTGCTATACCATTGCTCTCTCTATACAGTTATTACAATGGACCCATTGCATGACATCATCATTTTAAAATGTGCGAACGAATACAGAAAACAGCCACCATGCATGTTGGTGTAACTACCTCGAGATAGTAGCCTCTATGGCGATCTTGTTGAATGCAGTGGTGTGCCAACACTATTTCTATAGTATGTGCTGAATCAAGCGAAATGTCATTGCTATGTCGGGTAATGAAGCTATGTAAATGCTTACTAGTGGCGGAGGGTACATTTCGATTGATACTGCATAATTGTTATGGTACACCAATAATGGCGGCACAAGCTTCTTTAGTTATACAGAAATGCCACGGTAACATGATGTAATGCAATGGGTCTATACTTTGGTCCACAAAGTAGAGTGGTCTTATTTTCAATGGTAGACGTATTTTAATTTCAGTACTGTATCCCAGTGAACTGTGGTTCCCACTTTCAATTCAGCATGAATTATTTGTACAATTATATGTGGGAGTTTATATATTTATGCACAGAAACCCTATCGCACTCACAAATACTGAACAGCTCTCTGCTCAACTTAGTGAGAAAAAACGGGAACTGGCGGCCATTGTTGCTGAGAAAGATCACCTCAACAAAGAAGTGTCATCCGAGATGCAGCAGCTACAACGGTATGAGAAACAAGCGGAGCAATACATGGGAGAAGTTGTAAAAAAAGACAAGTCTTTTACCGGGAGCCATCAGTTGATGAGTACCCAGAAGTGGACGGACATCTATGTCTATGCCGATATTTTGGGGATGATAATTGGCTTCAGAGGAGACCCAGGTCAACAAGGGCACTGGAACTTCACCCAGATTGGTTCAACCAACAAGTACCTCTTGAGCCCCCAACGGTGGCCGAACTGGTACTTATACATGCAAGGCCATACTGTCAGCGGCTGGCGAGGGGACCCTGGTCCACAAGGTCATTGGATGATCACCCAAAAGGGCACAGTCAGTGTTGGCGATCAGAGTCTGCCTACGTACGTCTTTACCACTGAGCAGTATCCGAACCGTTACATGTACATGCAAAATTTCTTTCAAGGCAAACTATGTGGATGGGATGGCGACCCTGGCGTACAAGGCTACTTTATTATGAGGAAGACTCCATGAACTGTGGAAGGCATCTTATACAACTGCCATTCATTAATCTTGCCATGGTACATTATAGTCAATTATTGTAGACATTATTGTCTTTACTGTGGAAACCAGTGACAGTTAATTGGAACTCTCATCTCCGCATGTGCATGTGCGATGGGATTGCCTGCATAAAATTTGTTGTATAATTTATACGTAAGCTTCTGAGGAGTGACTATCGAACCCATCCCCCCCCCCCCCCCCCCCCCCCCCAAAAAAAAAATAAATAAAACAACAAAAACTGGTGATTTTTGGTCACTTAGTAAATTGACTATTACGAGATAACTGGGAAGATAATTGTAAGTCATCCCAATGTACATGGTCACACTATTATGTAATGGCAATAAATCTTTGCTACTACAGTAGCTATTAACCCATTGCACCCCGTAGCAGCCAAATGAGCCCGGAGGATACCCATAAGCCCATAAGATTTTATATACGGGGGTTAATATTAGGCGTTAATACTTTGTACATGTTCTTCTGCTTCTTTAAGCTGTTTGCAGTAGTAGGTAATGAGTTAAACTGATTGCGCAGGAATGGTATATGACAGTGTGCTCTTTGGTACCCTATTAGGCTATTACTGCATGAAGTGGGAGACAACACCCTCGAGGGTATGTAGCCATGACCAATCAGTTTGCTTTACAAGTACAGAGCATGTCACAAATGTATAGGTCCTGACATGAATTTGTTTGTAGTAATGCCCCTATATAGCTATAGTTCTATAATTATCTCCCCTGAACTGCAGGCCAAGACTGTAATTGTTAAGTGTTGCTGCTTGTAGTGTATGCTATTGCTGATGACTGAACTGTTTCCTGTGTGGTAAATGTGTATCCTGTATGAAACCATCACAGAGTCGGTAGACTCTGTATGTAGGGATACGACGTACACGCAATATATGCTGATACAAAAAAATCTCCCCAAATCTCAGAAACGGTACACTTATAAGCCTTTCTAACCACATACCGTTCATCTTCGAGTGTTTTCATGACCAACAAGACTCCTCGCGTCGCGAAAAACCGTTGCGAAGGTACCACACCAGGTACTCGCAAAACGGGCAAATTGTTTTTCTTTCTTCTTTCTTTCTTCTTCTTCTTCAGACGGGCTAGCTCAACGTCGCCTCAATCTCTCATGATGGTTTACGCACGAAACAGCAGCATTTTACACCGAGCAGTGCATCAGCCCATCGCTTTTTTGCAACCTCCAAGTCTTCACCAGGCGGCTGCAGCTGTCCACTCAATAACTATGGCTTCTTTTGTCACGCCATTTTCTCGTTTGTACGCATGTGCGATCACTAAGCAACGATACGTAATTATTACTCAAGATTGCTGAATTAGAAGTGCCTGCGCCGTTGTGCTGTCATTGTTCTTCATAAAACTGTGAGGTAAATTCTAAACTCTGTGCGTATAATTTACTACCCACTGTGTTCTGTGAGAGGGGTGAATGCTCAATAATGTCGCTACCACTTGCTACTATCTGGTATAGCGGTCTTCAGACACAGGGAGCACTGGTTTAGTATCCATCCAGAAAAGGGTTGACTTGAGATGCTTGGGTCTGATTTTTCAGCCAACGCTGGCAGTGTTAATGCTTATACCAAAGCAAGGGCCTGTGAGGACACCGACTTCTGCTCTGTGATGGAAAATTTCAGCCGTCAAACATGCGCCTGCTGCTAAAAAAAATGACATAAACAAGTAATCAAAAACATTTAAAAATGTAACAGGATGTAGGGATACCAGAACGGCAAAAAGTAAGGAAACAAGGTAGGGATGATTACACAAAACAGTGAAGTATACAATCCCCCCTACATATCTTTCTTCATTATACACGTATAATAGAAAAAGATCTCTGTAGGGGGGTTGTATACTTCACTGTTTTGTGTAATCATCCCTACCTTGTTTCCTTACTTTTTGCCGTTCTGGTATCCCTACATCCTGTTACATTTTTAAATGTTTTTGATTACTTTATATATAGGATTAGCTGCATTGCTGCCTGAGTCAGTTGTACTGTGAAATGAATAATCCAAGTCAGGCAAGCGAGAGAGATTTGTCGGGGGATCTAACAACTGGCGACGAGGATGGGATAGTTACTGGCTCCGCAAGTGAAAGCGGGTCACCAGAACGAGAGGCAACAACCGAAGAGGTGATGGCGGCACGAACGGCGGTCATTGGTCATGTCCGTTCATGGTAGGAACGGACGACTGGGAACAGTACGAAGAGAGAATGGAACAATTTTTCTCGGCCAACCAAATCGACGGCGAGAGGAAGGTGGCGGTTTTCCTGACTATGGTGGGACCCCAGGCCTACTCACTGCTGAGCGATTTGCTGGCGCCCCACAAACCGGCTACAAAGACCTACGACGTGCTAGTGGCGACCATGACGAGGCATCTAAAACCGAAGTCACTCGTAATAGCGGAGCGATTCAAGTTTCATCAGAGGGTCCAAGGGGAAACCGAGAGTGTGTCGGAGTTCATGGCAGCACTGCGTAAGCTGGCTGACAAATGCGAATTTGGTGAATACCTGGAGGAAGCGCTAAGGGATCGGTTGGTTTGTGGACTTCGAAGCCAAGGGGTACAGAGGAAACTGTTGGCTGAAAGTGAGCTTACCCTGCAGAAGGCCTACGAAACATCTCATGGCATGGAAGCTGCAGCTCTACGGGCGGGGGAGCTACAAGCCACGTCGAGGGTGACCTCTGGGGATGTCCAGTTTGTGAGGAAGCCGCGCAGTGCCAGCTGAAACCAGTCAACCAAAACCACTGGCCCTGCCTGCACTCGCTGTGGCAAATCAGGACACACCCCAGACAGATGTTACTTCAAAAAGCAGAGATGTAGAGGCTGTGGCAAGTAAGGACATATTCAGAGGATGTGTGCCCAAAGAGTGGATCAGGTGAACGAGGCAGAATGGTCACCAGGGTCTGGGGGAGAGAGTGACGACGGGATGGCTAGCTCCCCTTCTCAACATTCGGATGGTAAAGCCGTCTTCCTACAAGAGTGGAATCCAACTGGACCTTCGGGTCAGGGGTAAGCCACTTCAAATGGAGCTTGACACTGGGGCATCCGTCTCCCTGATATCAAAGGCAACGTGGAAGAACAGACTCAAGTCCCCACGCTTAAGCCCCTCAGAGATAAGGCTGAAGACATACTCTGGGGAAGCTCTGAAGGTGCTGGGCCAGTGTATGGTGGAGGTACGATATGGTGAACAGACCTGCCAAGCGCCCCTTGTAGTAGTGGCTGGCCATGGACCGTCCCTATTTGGAAGGAACTGGTTGGAGAAAATACGCCTCGAGTGGGGATCAATCCAGAGCATTACAACTACGCCATTGGAGGAACTACTGCACGAGTATGCTGAAGTATTCAGCTCAGACCTGGGCACCATACAAGGAGTGGAGGCTCACCTGGAAGTGCAAGAAGGAGCCACACCACGGTTTCACAGACCGAGATCAGTGCCTTATGCACTCCGAGGAGTTGTGGAACAGGACCTGGAGCGACTTGAACGATTGGGGGTAATTGAAAAGGTCCAGTATAGTGACTGGGCGGCCCCTATTGTGCCTGTTCCCAAGGGAGACGGGGGCATACGAATCTGTGGGGATTATAAGGTGACTGTAAACCCCGTACTGAAGGTGGACCAATATCCAGTCCCTACAGCAGAAGACTTGTTTGCCACCTTGGCCGGAGGTCAGACCTTCACGAAATTGGACCTCTCCCATGCTTATCAGCAAGTCCGATTGGACCCGGAGTCACGTAAGTATGTGACTATAAACACACATAAAGGGTTATACCAATATACGAGGTTACCTTTTGGGGTAGCATCTGCCCCTGCTGTGTTCCAGCAGATAATGGAAAAGATCCTGCATGGAATTCCTCGTGTAGTAGTGTATCTAGATGATATACTGATTACGGGCCGGGATGATGCTGAGCATTTACGGATCTTACGTCAGGTATTGGGCCGACTTAAACGGTTTGGTATCAAGCTGAAACGGGCAAAATGTCGACTGATGCAGCCTAGAGTTGACTACTTGGGGTACCGCATAGACAAGCATGGCCTCCACACAATGCCAGACAAGGTAGCTGCTATACAAGAGGCCCCAAGACCTGGGAATGTAAAGGAATTGAGAGCCTTCTTAGGGCTAGTCCAGTACTATGGGAGGTTTATTCGTAACCTGTCCACAGTAACTCAGCCCCTAAACAAACTGCTGTGCAAGGGGGTTCCATGGAGGTGGAGTGAGGCCTGTGACAGTGCTTTCCAGAAATTGAAAGCTGCACTGGCCTCCTCAGAGGTGTTGGCCCATTATGACCCTGAATTACCCGTGAAATTGGATTGTGATGCTTCAGCGTATGGGGTTGGTGCAGTGCTATCACACACATTCCCTGACGGGTCTGAGAGACCAATAGCGTATGCTTCAAGAACGTTGTCAGCCCCAGAGCGCAATTACGCCCAGATTGAAAAAGAAGGGTTGTCTTTGATCTGGGGTGTGAAGAAGTTCCATAAGTATCTGTATGGCAGACTGTTTACTTTGGTCACTGACCACAAGCCACTGCTGGCTATACTTGGCTCTAAAAAGGGGTTGCCCACCCTTGCTGCAGCAAGGCTACAAAGGTGGGCGATATTCTTATTGGGCTACCAATATGTGCTTGAGTTTAGAAGCACTACTAAGCACTGTAATGCTGACGGATTCTCTCGCCTACCCAGGGTTACAGCCGAGGGAGAGTCTGACAAGCTGGTAGCAGAAGCGACTTCGTTCAATGTCCATCAGATCAATGCACTACCCCTCTCAGCTAAACAGCTTGCAGCAGCTACCTCAGCAGACCCAGAGTTGAGTAGGGTAGTGCGATACTGCTGTGATGGGTGGCCTGCTAGTGTTTCCAAGGAACTGCAGCCCTATTTTCAGAAGCGGGAAGAGATGAGCATTGAGGGTGAGTGTTTGTTCCGAGGCACTCAAGTCATCATTCCTACCAAGCTGCGGCCACAAGTTCTAACTGAACTACACACGAGCCACCCGGGTATCGTCCGGATGAAGGGGTTGGCCAGGTCTCGAGTCTGGTGGCCAGGAGTAGCAGGACAGATTGAAGAGAAGGTGCGGAGCTGCACTGCTTGTCAGGAGCATCGGAACCAGCCAGCTCCAGTTCCACTCCAACCCTGGCCCTGGGCCAAGACCCCATGGGAGAGGATCCACATAGACTTTGCTGGGCCTGTGGAGGGAGTCA
Source organism: Axinella damicornis (assembly GCA_963931865.1). Lineage (NCBI taxonomy): Eukaryota > Metazoa > Porifera > Demospongiae > Axinellida > Axinellidae > Axinella > Axinella damicornis. Next base: position 11,549,103 of record OZ007512.1, read on the forward strand.
TGTACCTGGTGATTGTGGACAGCTACTCAAAGTGGGTAGAAGTGGAGCCTATGCGCAGCACGACTACTGAGAAAACACTGGATGTACTACGCATGCTTTTTGCTCGGTACGGCCTCCCCAAACACTTGGTGTCGGACAATGGCCCCCAGTTTACCTCCACAGCTTTCACGCAGTGTAAGCAGGCAAACGGCATCCGTCATTCGAGAAGTGCTCCTTATCACCCGGCCACCAATGGGGCCGCAGAAAGGGTGGTCCAAACTTTCAAAAACTTTTTGAGAACAGGGAAGGACGACTCGGGCTCCCAGACCCAGAAGCTGGCCCAATTCCTCCTGGTAAATCGTACAACACCACATTCAACGACCGGAGTTCCGCCTGCCGATTTGTTCCTTAAACGATCTCTACGTACTCGTCTGGACATCATGAGACCTTCGGTTGATGACAAGGTGAATATTCAGCAAGAACGGCAAAAGAGGTACCATGATTCCCGGGCACAAGATCGAGAAATAGAAGCTGGACAGGAGGTTATGGCTAGAAATTTCCGAGATGGTCCCAAGTGGGTGAAGGGAAAAGTGGTCAAGAAAATCGGAGCAGTTATGTTTGAAGTAAGAGTGGGTGATGGAATCTGGCGTCGACATGCGAATCAGTTGTTGAGGTACAGAGGTCACCCAGAAGAACCGGAGTCGGAAGTTAGCCCGGAGACGGCGGTCAATGAGGATGATGAAGTAGGACCAGAGACCACCTTGGGATCGGGCTTATCTGATTACGTGACCAACCCTGAACCAGTTCCAGAGGAAACGGTGGAGTCGACTATTGTGGACAATTCGGACAATTCGGAATCTGACTTGCCGGGATCATCCCCTGTTGCTGATGCACTGGCCACACCCGTAACACAGCCCACGCCCATAACGCGGCCCACGTCTGTGACGCATCCAGTACCAGTGACACGATCATACCCCCGCCGAAATAGGGGGCCTCCTACCCGTTTTGACCCTAGTTTCTTCTAGGGTGGAGGAGTGTAGTGTATGCTATTGCTGATGACTGAACTGTTTCCTGTGTGGTAAATGTGTATCCTGTATGAAACCATATATATAGGATTAGCTGCATTGCTGCCTGAGTCAGTTGTACTGTGAAATGAATAATCCAAGTCAGGCAAGCGAGAGAGATTTGTCGGGGGATCTAACACTGCTAGAGGAAGGATTGATCCACAGGAGACATCCAAGAGGATCGACAACTTCACCTCGATGGGTATATATGTTGGGTTGTTTATCCAAACATCGTGCTAGATCGGTATCCATGCAAGCATGCACTCTATGATGAGTGACATATCGTCTTGGTTTCTACCATAATGCACCCCCACAAAGTGCACGACGTTTGGGTGCCTCAGTTGGCTGAGCAATGTGCATTCACCGTGAAACTTTTGCTGGATTGCCTTCGAGGAACTTCTGGGTCGACTAAAATGTCATGCAGTTGCTTCGCAATGCAAGGGACTCCGTCGATCGTGACTTTATACACCGCTCCATACCATACGCTCCCGATCCCCGGCTTCACTCAGTTGCGGCTTCACCAGTGAATCTGCAACTGAGATGACCTGTTTTTACAGTGAGACAGGTGGCTGTTTCATTAAGTAGGTCATTTTGTACTGCATGGATTCACACAACTGGGACTAGCAGTAGTGACCATAATAGAGAGGTTGCTGTCTTTAAGGGCAGTCTCAGGGCTTTAACTAGGCTAGTGCAATGACTAATCCTAACACTGGAGTTTGGCCTAACCCTGTAGATCCTAGCCCTATGAATATCATTAACCCTGATCCAGATTAGGGTGATCCTACTAACCTTAGTGTGTTCATGAATATCATTAAAACCCAGTGGGCATGGGATAGAACCCAGTCTTTCTGTGTGCTCACGAATAATAATGAGTTAGGATTAGATAGCTCCATGCTGTGCTCGCAAGCTTGATTGACTTTAGTCAGCTGTCCGATGGGAGGGTTGGCTTATGTTGACACTCATGAATATCATTAGTGACCACCTGTCGGATCTTTGGTGGTGTAGCATGGGGTTGAAAGCATGTGTGTTGTGTGATGCAATATTGGTAAATTCACCCTGAGACTCCACTCTCTCCTAACCCTGACAACCGGGGATCATGAATATCATTAGCCCTAAATTGGGACTCATGACTGGCATTGTTGTCCAAATTGAGGTCAATGAATCTCATTAAAGCCTTCAGCTTTGGCTGAGATTCATCTTGTCTGTCAGCTTCACGAATAAGCAATGAGCCATTTTCAGGTAGCCGTGTGTAGCAGTCATGAGCAAGATTGCCTTTAGTTTGCTGTTTAGAGGGAAGTTTGGCTTGTGTTGACTCTCATGAATAATTATCAGAGAACGCGGTAGCGTTCTCTATTTAGGGATGGCTAAGGAAATTTCGAAATACCATACTGATGCACCAGCAGGAAAACGGCCAAAGAAGCTACTACCCCCCAAACCAAGCATGCAGACAGAATGATACTGCCTAGCAGTTCACAAAAATACTCGCAAACGTACCTGAGAGTACGCGGGAGTCGAGAAATAAGTCGCCGTAAATTTCCGTTTTCGTCATCTTCTTCTTTCTTCTTCTTCTTCTTCTTTCTCATTGACTAGCATAGCTGGACAACAAAAGCATTTCCTGAGCTAGTTCACTCACAGAACAACATCGCTTTCGTCGTAGTAGCTCCTTTCGGCCCTTTTCACTACATACTGGCAAGAACGGCACTGCTGGCTAGCTACGATTCCGTGAATTGCTAGCACGAAGCCATTTTGATGCAACCAGAGGTCACGCGTGCCAAATGCGCATGCGCAGTTCAGATGCAAACGCACGTTGCATTCTTTTTTACAGCATTTCGGGCGCTTGCTGATCAGCTGAATCCTTGTGAATCCATCATCTGGTGCCTCACTACCTCTGCGAGGAATTTCTACCAACCTGTTCTTGCCAAGATCTATCGTGACTATGCCATCATGGAGGCGTGGCTTTCTTTTCATGACGTCACTACAGTGCAGAACATGTACCAATACTGTGAGTGAGGCTAGAGTTTTGGAATACTCGTGGAAATAGAATGAAGCATCAAAGCCTGCTCAGTGCCCAGCAGAAGGTTCATGTCCATCAAGAGGAATGAGGCAATTAACTCTTTACCAACCATAAGAAACAGCTTAAGGAAGCAAAATCCTGTATTAAAGTATAACGCCTAGTAATAAATTCCCCATATAAATTCTTATGGCTTATGGGAGCTCATGACGGCTTTTGCAGTCATTGGTTGGTAAAGAGTTAATAAAATCTGACATCAGGCCCAGTACCCCCGTACTCTTACGGTGACGTTGTATGTACCATGACTAAGAAGTTACGCATTTCATGCGCTTGAAAAAGTACACAAACTAGAGGCAAAAAATTTTCTTACAAAAATTACAGTGATGGCCACCCCGATCGACTCCCGAAAAAGCAGACAAACAAGGAATGCCATTAACCAGCCTCAGTCCCATCCCTAAATTCTACATTTTTCAATGGGATGGGACTGAGGCTGGTTAATGGCATTCCTTGTTTGTCTGCTTTTTCGGGAGTCGATTGGGGTGGCCATCACTAAGTAATTTTTGTAAGAAAATTTTTTGCCTCTAGTATCATTAATGATGTGCATTCAGTTCCCTTGTAGTGTGGTTTGGGTTCAAATGAAGGCTAGTAAGATCAAATATTCACGAGTTTTAGTTAGGGGTTTGGGTTAACAGTGACCACTATAGACATGGTACATCAGCCAGTGCATTAGTACTACTTTGGTAGGAGAGCTCTTCACAACAATGGTATACCTTTCCACTGCTCAATCTGCTACAGTAAACGTTGAGCATTACAGGGGCTATTTAGCCAGAATACCATGCACATCCGGTACGGGCTTCTGTACACATTCCCCACAGATCATACACTGATGAGATCTAACTGCCATGCCGCGAACGTTTTGTTCACAAGAGACAAGCAGGCTGCTCTTGGTGTATCGAAGTTACTTCCCGCACACGAGCTGCCATGAAAGCTCCCTGTGCGTCCTTGAATTCGAACTGTGGAAGACATTTGCCGTTCATTTTTTATTACATTATAGATCTATTCATTTATTGCTGTAGAAACCATGCAGGGACAGTTTGAGTTTGAATGGAACATGGAACTGATATCATACCCCACATGCGCATGTGCGAAGGATGTGTGTTTTTTTTTTTTTTTGCAATCCAGTGCTTCAGAGAATGTCTACAGGGCTAATTGGGAGAGCGTGAGCGAGCTCCACATATGTGAGGCTCGCCAACCTATACACCAAAATAGTCGTATAGTTGAGCGCGGCTCGCGCTGAGTGTTGTCGATATCTCGATTTACGCCTTAGGGAGAGCTCTCCCATACCATATACATCTGGCGCATGCCATATTATACAAAAACTTTGCATTCATTTCTGGACATCGACATTGAGTGGAACTCATTCATGCACCGCTCGATGCGCCCTTGATCCGGGAGAGGATCGATTTTATTAGCAGATTCGTTCTGACGGATTGATTCCGCTAGCGCTAGCCAGACATATCGATCGACAACACTCAGCGCGAGCCGCGCTCAACTACGACTAGCTCGCTCACGCTCGCCCAATAATCTTTTTGTTCGAACGACTATATAGGTTGGCTCGCATCCACTCGCCAACAACTATAGGCGTATCACGATAATGGCGTCTGGCCAGTTACCCTCATTTGCCTTGAAGAACGTGCACGGACTCGATACCGGCGAGAAAAAGGGATCGGGTTCCTATGGAGCGGTGTATAAAGTCACGGTCGACGGAGTCCCCTGCATCGCGAAGCGACTGCATGACATTTTAGTCGACCCAGGAGTTCCGCGAAGGCAAAGAGCTTCCATCCAGCAAAAGTTTCATGCTGAATGCACGTTGCTCAGCCAACTGAGGCATCCGAACGTCGTACACTTTGTGGGAGTACATTATGGTAGTAACCAAGACGATATGTCGCTCATCATGGAGTGCTTGGATACCGATCTAGCAAGATGTTTGGAGACACAGCCAAACATACCCATCGAGGTGAAGTTGTCCATTCTCCTGGATGTCTCCTACGGGCTTCTCTACCTCCACACACACTCCCCTCCAGTCATCCATCGAGATCTAACAGCTGCCAACATTCTGCTCACAAGAGACAAGCGGGCAAAGATAGCTGACCTTGGTGTATCGAAGTTACTTGATCCCCACATACGAGCTGCCATGATGCAAACGAAAGCCCCTGGTACACCTTACTACATGCCACCTGAAGCCTTGAAGGAGAATCCAAACTATGATGAAACGCTAGATATTTTTTCGTTTGGTCATCTTGCTTTGTATGTCGTCAACCAGGATTTCCCAGAAGTGTTTGAAGTTACGATCACTCCAATTGTGCTCCGTGAAGAGACACTTCAGATTCTGAAGCGACGACCTGCAATCGATGAGATGGGTAGAGACCACTGTCTTCATGATGTGGTTATGAAGTGTCTACAAGACAACCCCAACAAACGACCAACCATGTTGAAGCTCAACAAGATGCTGAATCATCTTTGTATGAAGCACCCAAGAGAGCACCAAGACGTGACTCAGGTTAGTCTTTGTACTATTCTGGTATACGTTGCATGCTTATTCTATCTAACTTGCATTCCACACAAAGTGCATTCCTCCTCCTTCTCCCCACCTTAAACTATGACAAGACTCAAAAAGGAGTAAGTGACCATCCCATTCCATACAATAATTATAGAGATTGAGGATGGGTAATGGCTTACTTCTTTGCTTTTTCGAGAGGTAAGCCATAACTATGTATATCCCTTTCTTGTTTTTATAGCACGTGAAAATTCATAATAGCTTACAGTGACTTAGTCAACTTTGTAGTGGTAGGTTGTAGTATGGTGGACTTCAAATATTATTCAGCAATTGGCAAATGTGATTACAAAGGCTTTTTATGTAGGATGATACATTCCAATGTTTCTAGGATTTTTGAGAATTAGGATAACTTGGGAGTTGTCTTTGGATTCAAATCAATGAGAATGTTGACATCATCGATGCATCTCATGACAGAAAGCTTCAAGTAGCTTGCAAATTTAAATCTGGCTTTTTGTCTTTAAATTATGATAGAGCTACGTATATTCATGGTATGCAATGCATATGATGTCACCACTGCTTAAAATGCATAGCTAAGACAACACATGGAGGGGTTCATTATTGGGTGCCTCAGAGTTGTCATGGCAGGAACATTAGCTAGCAGGTTATTGTGCTATAAACGGCTAGAGAATCCTGAAAATAAAACAACATAATACTTCAGGTGGTTAGTGTCTGCCTTTTATGAAGCCTGATGGAATTCTAAGTGATGACACTTGGAATGCATATTTGTGCCATTCCCTTCATGGTACTTACCAGTTGGGTATGCATCCAACTGCCTGGTTCATTTAGCACTACATGTTGCAGTGAGAGTGCACGGAAATTGGAATACCAAACACCTAATGGATTATTTTTCTAGTGGGACCAGCTTTCAGTTTGTCTGCAACGAGGGCGGCTGCATTGTGTGTTTGAATTTTACAGTGCAGCACATCATAGGCGGTTCAGGATAGAAAACATACCCGGGCAGTAATAGGCAAGAGTGACAATTGCACACTGCCAAAGGCAGTGCATAGAGGTGTGTAGCGCTGATCAGTCTGTCAAGGCCGGCGCAGCAGGGTGGGCCGGGTGGGCCATGGCCCACCCAATTCTCAGGCCAGGTAGTTTTTTGTTTTTTTTACCTGTCGCTCCATCGCGACATCGAGCATCGAGGCAACATCGAGCGCTCAGTTGATCGACACTCGCACTCGTACTCGTGATCGGGTCATAGCCTCGTTCCCAGGCGCCTGGGAATGAAGCTAATTATAAGCTGTGGCGATTCGTTCCGTCATACCTAGCCTCATTCCCAGGCCCCGCCCGGCTTTTCGAGCAAGAAAGAAGCACATGGCGGCCGCTGGACCTGCAATCCTCTTACATCTGGAACTTGCAGTGCAAAGCACGAAGGTGCCACGAGAGCCTATCCTGATAACTGAAAAATGAAGGTGAAAAATTTTTTCCACACTTCGCACGGACTGATCAACACTTCACGCCTCTGCACACTGCCTTCGGCAGCGTCCAATGGATTCTGGCCCACCCTATACCTTTTACAGTGATCCGGCCCTGTCTGTGCTAAAAAAACAATCCACCTTCATTTTCAGTTATCAGGATGGGCTCTCGTGGCACCTTGGTAACCTCGTACCCAGGCCCGGGAATTGCCAAGTGTCATCAGGCCCTTTTTCACGCTCCGCGTGTTGGCCTGGGAATGAGGCTGGCACCTTCTTGCCTAGCGCTTTACACTGCAAGTTCTGCCTGGAACAGTGCAGCTCACAAGCTTGTAAGTAATAACTAAGATCAACCTGATTTTTACCCGGGCATTGCCCTGGGCCTGAAACTGCCTATATGCAGCACATTCAAAAACCACACGACAGGACATGGGGTAAGTGCTGGACTGGGCATACACTTGGAAGAATATACAGCATTCAGTGTTTATCATAGAGTCGGTAGGCTCTAATTGTTATATAGGATGGGTGGACACGCAATATATAAAGCATCGCAAAAGTACTGAACGAGAAGGTCGCCGAACTGCTGAAATCAGTTTTCTTCTTCTTTCTTCAGATGAGCTAGTTCAAATTGTGTGACTCGATCTCACGATGATTTTCGTACTAAATAGCAGCAGTTTACGCAGCGGTGTACAACCTGATTGCATATCGAGAACTCTCACGAGACACTTTTACCACTCACTGAAGATCTATGGCTTCACTTGCAATGCCATTAGCAAAATGCCATCATTACTCAAGATTGCTGTATTGCTATCCGATATGGTTAGGATACAAACTGCATAGAGTACACAGGAATTCCAGGTCTTGAGACAGGCTAGGAGAGCTGGCTTATCCATCCAGAGAAGGGGTTGACTCAGCGCTTGAACAGGTGCCCTGGTCAGTGATTCTTTAGCCATGCTATGCTTTAAGCGTAATAGCTACGTTTTGTCCCTGTAACCAATGGCTGACACCAACTACCACGCAATAGTTATGTGTGATGTTACTTCTGGTAATGTCCTTGTGAGATACATTCTGCATGAGCAGTCAGGGTGGAACGTAGTCTCGCAGGCCCCTGCATGCCGTGAATGTCTGGCCTGAGAGACTAGGTGAGACACATGGGCCTCAGTTGGAGTTCAAGGCTGATATTTCTCAGCAACTTCATTAAATACTTGCTAATGACGTGGTTGGAGAACAGCAGAAGTCTGTTGTCACATGCAGCAGAGTCATTGGTGGTTAATGTTACTGAAATCTGTATGACATCAGTGCCCACTTCACATCAACCATGGCTAGATACGTTTTATGGCTTTTGCTAAAGTTTGAACTTAGCTATAGACTCGGGAAGACATTCTGTAGTAGACTCATAGTTACTAACAGGTAGCTACTAAGGTATCCCCGGCTATTAGGCAATTGAACAGGCAACAGCCAACAGCCTGTGGATGAGGCTACTGGGATACTGTTGTGCTATGTGAATGGATAGAACGAATTATAATTGATGAGCGAATTGAGGATTATGATCAGGGTGGAAATCTGGGCAGTGTCTGCATGAAATGCTCAGGAATACTACTATGCAAGACGTCACCACCACACCAAGTTCGCACTTCAAAATTATGTTTTGCTAACACTTCATGAATATACTTACTAGGACCGTGAATACAGAATACGCAAGGAGTGAATGAGGCCTCCCTTCATATTCTACATGATAATTATGGACCCGTTATTACATGTAGCATAGCCTATTATAGTACCAATACTGCTAAGTGCTATCTGACATGCAGATCATGATCAATTTTCTAATCAGTGTCCACCAGAAGTACTACCAGCAGGTCATGACAGATTTTGGTCTCCTGTAGCTACATCTTGCACAACACAAACAGGTGGCGGATTTGGAGCAGCTCTTTCAAGCTCAGCAGCAAGAGCATAAGGCCCAACTAGAGCAAGCTAATCGACTGCAGCGGACCCAACTTGAAGATGTCCACCGACAGCTGAAACTGGCCAACCAGCAGTTGGACCAAGCCGTAACTGAAAATGAGAAACTGAATGATGATGTTCTGGCTAAGACGCAGCAGGTGAAGCAGTACAAGAAGCAGGTGGATGCATTGAAGGCTGAGATGACAAAGTACAAGTCACAAAGGTCCGCTGCTAAGGAAGAGGTTAGATCTGTGTTTATGCCTGCAGGAGGGGGGGGGGGGGGGGGGGGGGGCTGTAGTGATTTCAGGTATTCCAGGTCTTGAGACAGAGAGGCCAAGAGAGCTGGCTTATTCATCCAGAGAAGGGTTGTTGACTCAGCACTTGAACAGGTGCCCTGGTCAGTGCTTCTTTAGCCACACTATGCTGTAAGTGTAATAGCTACCTGTTGTCCCTCTACCAATTGCATGGTAGTTGGCTGACACCAACTACCACGCAATAGGCCAATATTAATAGTTATGTGTGATGTTACTTCTTGCACAACACAAACAGGTGGCAGATTTGGAGCAGCTCTTTCAAGCTCAGCAGCAAGAGCATAAGGCCCAACTAGAGCAAGCTAATCGACTGCAACGGACCCAAGTTGAAGATGTCAACCAACAGCTAAAACAGGCCAACCAGCTGTTAGACCAAGCCATAACTGATAACGAGAAACTAAATGATGATGTCCTGCAGCTAGCTAAGACGCAGCAGGTGAAGCAGTACAAGAAACAGGTGGATGGATTGAAGGCTGAGGCAACAAAGTACAAGCCACAAACGGAAGAGGTTAGATCTGTGTTTATGCCTGCAGTTTGATATTTATGGGCTCCTGATTGGACAAAGCTGACAAGCTGAGAGTGTACTTGTCCTGAATGTCAAAGAGGCTACATTATATAGATGGTACAGCTACATAGGTGGATGGGTGGATGGACACTGACTGTACTAGTATAAATGGATATCTTATGTAGCTATGTTAGTCCATACTGACGCGAATAATATATTACCTATGTCTCATTCAATATTCAACATTCAATAATTTATTGCTACACTAATACTTACTAGTTGGATATGCAGACTGCCATCTGTGAGAGCAAGCAGACGGAAGCTGCCCGACAGTTGGAGGAAGTCACAAGGAACTTGCAGGATGCTACAAGGAGGTCGGAAGAGCTGAGGGGGGAGAGAGATGCTCTCCGGTCTGAAGTGGAGCAGCTTAAGAATGAACGCCACTTCTCAGCTGCTTTCCAGAAGGAGTTTGAAAAGCGAGGAGAGTTTCAAGAGAAATTTGAAATGCGAGGAGGGTTTGAAGCCAAGTACCACCTGGTTATTGATCGGTGTACTGTAAGTTCAAGGACTAGCCTCGTTCCCAGGCCTAACTACCCATTTTTCTGTTCATGGTTTGCTTTGACAATCAGATGCGGAAGAGTGGCAAAAAGTGGGAAAGCCTGGTATCATTCATTCATCACGTGAGTGACATCAGGTGGACACAAGCTGGACATAGGAGGGGTGGTGCTCGTAGTCATTTCAGCAGGTCCTGGTTCAGTTCATCATCCAGTTGGCTAGGTTCGAATGCTCTCTGGCTAGTCGTGACTCCAAGATGCTCTACACGACATGGATAACACCTGGGGCCTTCCCCAGTTGGCCACTCTTCCATATCTGTGAATGCAAACCAAAACTGGGTTGGCCTGGGAACGAGGCTATTCTAGGACCACATCTGTTCCTACATACACTCACTGTTTGTATACTGAGGACTGAACCTCATTCACCTCACAGTATATAGTCTGTCAAAACTCAGATATGAAGTGGCTTCACACAGGAATTTTCTTCACAATTTCACAAATTCCTCTCCCAGAAATTAACCTCATACCCAGGCCCATGTGCAGAATCACTGAAAAGGTGTCTGCCTGCCTGGTGGCACTCAGCAGGTTTTCCCATATTCTCTGACACTACCGAGTCAATACACTATGTAAGCAATTAGCAGCAAACTTCAAACTTCCACTGTGATTGTTGCCAAGGCGTCTGCAATTTTGCTGTTCATTTTAAGCGGAAACACACTTACCCAGAACCATTGCAGTGGGGTCGGTCATACACCGATTGTTGCACACCAAGTAGCTAGCTATTCCAACATAGCTAGTTTCTTGGAACAAGAGCAAGGTGAATTCAAGTACATTTGAGCAAAAAAGCTGAAGAGAAAGAGCAGCAGAAACTAGAAGTGAATAGTATCACAGGATAGCTATAGGTAGCTGTGTGGTGTTTATTTCTTCTGGTCAAACCCTGGCCTCAGTACGGACTACCATACCTCTGCACTGGAAATGGTAGTAACAATAAGTCATTCTAACACTAAAGGTAGCTACATAAAACCAAAATTATTTAAGTTAACACTTGGACGCCTATGATAAATATTTTTAGCTTTTAATTACTAAGGCAATGCAAAGCACCAGTCTTACCCGAATACGACAACAATCAACCAAACCAAAGGCAACAGCAGTTGTTGCTGAGCGGGACACGTGCGTATTTCAAATCGGCCAATTTCACTTGCAAGTGCACAATAATATTCAACGAACCATGCATACTTCCTTGATGCAAGGAGCCATGAACATTCATCATAAAATTTTGTATACTTTACTGCGCAACAATAGGTCTTCAACTAGGTGCTGTGTGACTATTGGCCACTTACACTTGCAAGTGAAAATTAATGGCATTGACATCAACCAGTGAGAATTTTCATTTTGGAAAACACAACATTTTGTGCCTTCATCAGGCATTATGCTAAAGAGTAGTTGAAATATCATGTTTTCCTAAACGAAAATTCTCACTGATTCTATGTCTGATAAAAGTCAATGCTATTCTATACCTGCCAGCACTATGATGTTCTCTAAGCGTGAATTAGCCTTCCAAGACGTCCAGTGCATGTACCATCTACAAAATGATGTGTATTGCAATGCAATGGAGTTATGAACTACCGATTCATCTGCGTGGAAAGTCACTATGCATTTCTCCACTCTATTTGTGTACTGCAGAGTATGTATACACTAGCTATGCAGTGCATAGCCAACGGATTAACAGTACTTAGTGTTGCTCTCTCCTGCAACTATAATTATAGTTATCTCACTTGATTTCAGCAACCTCAGGGTTTGATGTCAAGGTCTTCTGATGGGGCCATGCACCCACCTGCCAACCATGGTGACCCAGCAGCTCACCACACGTCTCCACGATTGGTTGGTATTGTTGTTGTGCCATTCTGCATGCATATATACTAGGAGCTAGAGTGATATAACTTAGTTATCATAAGTTATCATAACATCGGGAAAGTACTGTTGTATTCAACCAAAACGTTTTGAGTGTATACTCTGAAGTGGATAATACCAGGTGCAATTCTCCACACACACACACACACACACACACACACACGCATGCACACACACACACACACACACACACACACACACACACACACACACACACACACACACACACATGCACACACACACACACACACACACACACACACATCCACACACACACACACACACACACACACACACATCCACACACACACACACATATATACACAATGGATGCACATAGGCCAGGCCTGATCCTCGACCTGCTAATGTACCACCAGAGGTACAACTTCTGCAACGGTATGAGTTCGACCAGCCACCAGCACCAATCCAGCCACTACCACAGCAAGGTGTCCATCAAATTTACGAGCCACATGAACAAACATGGGTACATGATCAGCCATACAATCCCGGTGAACAGGCTCCAGACACAATGTACCATGCTCCAGGTCATGCTCCACAACAGCATGTCAGAGGTCAGCCGCACCGTGAAGTGTATTACGATGAGGGCATGTGTCGAGATGACATGGCAATTGCCAAAGACTTGGCTGTAAAATTGCAGATGCAGCACGAACATGAAAAGATTGAAGCCCTTTTGGCACAGCAAAGAGCAGAGCATCACCCAGAACAGGATCGCCAATTCCATCCGGAGCATGAAATAGCAGCACACCAACACATCAGGCAGGGATATTTCATTCATGACCCTCGCTATGACCACCCCCGCTATGCTCCAGTGCAACACCAAGATGGGATGGGCCCGAGTGGACATAGTTCTTTGCCTACAAGCAGCATCACTCCTCAGCAGCAGGCTCAAGATCAAAATCATGAATCTGTTATCCATGCTCAGGCTGAAACTGTCAAAACAGAGGTTGGTGATGAAAGCAGTCGTCGGTTGACGATGCAGCATGTTCCGTATGACCCAAACCTCACATGTCCCATGTGCAATAAGCAATTTAGGATTGGAGAGATACAGAAGTATAGAACACATGTTCGCAAGAATTGTAAATTATAGCTATAGTGATTATCACCCTTTTGTACTTTGATTGCTATTTTCCATTGAGTATAATGTTACTGTATACTAAGTGAAGTAGATTGTTCATTGTATTTACTTTGTGGTAGAGTTTTGAACAGCTGCATTGATGAATTGTACCTTTTTGATTTCCTGTTGATGACAATTGCAATTGGAAGAACATTCCTTTATAGGATACCGTGATAATGTTTGCCATTACGGTCTCCTATGTTTTTGGTTGGTGAACGAGTTAATATGCATTACTGCCATCAGTGTATATACTGCACATGCTCCTACAAAGGAAGCAGAAATTGTAGCTATAGCTAGCGCTGTTACGTGAATATTTTCTATAAGGTATAGTGATACCACCAGCTAGTCTCGTTCCCAGACCGTTTATCCAGCGCGTGTATTGCTTCCAGTATAACGCATGGAAATACTAAAAGCGATCCGTGCAGGGGTTGGCTGGGTCTGGCATGCACCGAGACTAGCCACCAGCTTGTGCAGCTACTATATCTTGGGCTTAGTGCATATGGCCACTGGTTTGTAACTGCCATCTAGCTACCATTAATTGTTACACCAAACTGCATGCATTTTGAGACATGTAAATACTAGTGGCATGTATACCACTGTTTTCATGTTTGCATAATAATTAATGTATAGCTATTTCTGGAGTGTATGCATGAATGCAATAACTGGAGAAGTATCTATTTGCATGACTATTTGCATGACTGTCATGTTCTTGTTTTGCTATTCCTGTGTATCATTATTGCAAGCAGTCTATTTTGCTGACTACGGTATGCCATTTGTCATTCTGCATAATTATGCTTACTTCTTTTAATGCTTGTGAGAGAATGGCAGTTCAGGACTGCAGAGTGGAGGGCCGGGTATGATACAATGGAGGCGGATTAACGAAGGAGACAAGTCAGGGGGAGGCTTTGAGAAAACAATTGCTGATTTTTCAGCGTGGAATCCAGCACTGCTAGGTATAGCTGTTGATGGTATAGCGTTCACAGAAACATCTTTCAGCGGGATGTGGTTATAAGTTTGCCAGCAACTATGAGGCTGAGTATGAGCCCAGACAGAGACTGCTCCTGGACCTACCATCTAACCTGACTCACAGTTGCTGTGAAGTGCACGAGTGTATTTTTAGTGTCATAAGTTCTGGTGTGATCTGTTGTGCTATGCTCTCTGTCACATCTGATGACATGCACTGACAGTCATGCACATGCAACTGCTCCATGCACATTTCAGCACATGAAACTGCTCCATGCACATTTCAGCACATGAAACTGCTCCATGCACATTTCAGCACATGAAACTGCTCCATGCACAACGATGACATCATTCAGCACATGCAACTGCTCCATGCACATTCAACACCTGAACTCGCTATAGGCTCACCCCACAATGTTGTGCATCCGTCTAAACCCGTACAGTATCGCTAAAAAAAACTCAATCTTTTGTACGCTTTTATCCAACTCCAGTTGCTTTCCCCCAAGTTCGTGCACGTGGATGCGGTGGCCCTGGAGGTCGCGTCTAATGCATAGGGTCTATGGCCTAATGACGTAATACCCAATGCGCAATACCTATACCCAATGCGCAATACCTAATACACGATAGACTTAATACTTGACACCCGATGCATAATACGCCTAATACCTATGACCTAACGCGCAATACCCAATACGCGACAGACGTAATACCTGATACCCGATACACAATATGCCTAATACCTACGACCTAATACCTAATACCCAACACGGAATAGCCCTAATGTCGCAATGCCCCGCAATTGGGGCTCACGAAGTTCGCACGATCTGAGGATATGATGTCATCGCAAGAATGAACCCTGACCTTGCGATGGACGCCAACTTCGATGACCTGTACCTGTTGTGAAGAATGGCGTAGCTACTACGGAAGCTTCACTTTGGGCTTTAGAAGTGGGCTGTACTAAGAGAACCTGGAAAAGACGCCGGAACTGACTGAGACTCAAACACCCCCCCCCCCCCCCCCCCCCCCCCCCCCCCCCCACACACACACACACACACACTCTGTAATTGCCTATTTCTGTTTTGCAAGTAACTTGCTTATGTACAGAGTCAGCCAAAGTCTTCTCTCAGAGGGTACCTTGTGTCCTAGGCTAGCATATCTCCTAGCTATATATAATATAATCATGTCTCATACTGTTGAGCCTCTTCTGGACGACGAATCTATATTTATTATAGCCTACCAACATACACACACACTTCCACGCACAAATTGTTCATCCAAGAAACAGGCAATCATGATTGATAATGTCCCCGTTGGTTGGAAACTAGCTAACTCCTTACTTGCCAGTCAATTTTCTGACAATCACTGGCTGTCTCCGAGTCCCTAGCTAGCTACACAAGATAGCTAGCTAGCTAGCTACGTACAACATTCCTGTTTTTCTTGCGGGAAGTTCTGGTGCCAGAAGTTGTTACGATGAAGTTCCGGCGTCTTCTCCAGGTTCTCTTAGTACAGCCCACTTCTAAAGCCCAAGGTGAAGCTTCCGTAGTAGCTACGCCATTCTTCACAACAGGTACAGGTCATCGAAGCTGGCGTCCATCGCAAGGTCAGGGTTCATTCTTGCGATGACATCATATCCTCAGATCGTGCGAACTTCGTGAGCCCCAATTGCGGGGCATTGCGACATTACGTGTTGGGTATTAGGTATTAGGTCGTAGGTATTAGGCATATTGTGTATCGGGTATCAGGTATTACGTCTGTCGCGTATTGGGTATTGCGCGTTAGGTCATAGGTATTAGGCGTATTATGCATCGGGTATCAAGTATTAAGTCTATCGTGTATTAGGTATTGCGCATTAGGTATTAGGTATTGCGCATTGGGTATTACGTCATTAGGCCATAGGCCCTATGCATTAGACGCGACCTCCAGGGCCACCGCACCAGGGCCACCGCAGGTTTCTCACCTTCTCACCTAATAATGCACACTGAATGAAATTCCTTGGCTATGCGGAAGCGCGGTTCATTTGCCCTGACCCTTACTCCGGGGTAGGGTCTGGGAACCGCAGATCATGCTAGCCTCGTTCCCAGGTCCCGCCCAGCTTTTCGTCGCTTGCAGTACGGAAAAGCGGGGCAACCGAAAGCGGCGCGCGGGCCTGGGAACGAGGCTAGATCATGCATCATACTTTCTTAGGTGTTGGTCCCCAACTAGTGACCCATCCCTTATTCAGAGAGCAGGCGCCTACTTAATTACATGTACTGTGATTCATAGCGTTATCGCTCGCTGCCCGGCCGACGCGCGCGCATGCTCAATTAGTTTAGCAGCCCCGCCCCACTTTCGTCTCCAAGAATGGATGACCTTGCTCCGTTTGTTCTGGAAGACGTAAAAGAACTTGAATCGGGTGAAAAGAAAGGTTCGGGTGCATATGGAGCTGTCTACAAAGTAACAGTGAACGGAGTTACTTGTGTCGATAAGCGACTACACGAAATTTTAGTCAACCCAGAGGTCCCTCGCAGAGAAAGAGAATCAATACGGGACAGATTCCGCGCAGAATGCGTCATTCTTAGCAAGTTGAGGCACCCCCATGTTGTGCACTTCGTGGGGGTACGTTGTGGACCAAATCCGGGTGATCTGTCCCTTGTTACAGAGTGTCTTCATACCGACCTAGCCAAGTTCTTGGAAGAGCATCAAGAAAAGGGAGT
Organism: Axinella damicornis; assembly: GCA_963931865.1. NCBI lineage: Eukaryota > Metazoa > Porifera > Demospongiae > Axinellida > Axinellidae > Axinella > Axinella damicornis. Next base: position 11,566,199 of record OZ007512.1, read on the forward strand.
GGTTATTCCGTTGTCGATCAAACTGTCCATTCTGCTGGATGTATCCTACGGTCTTCTGTACCTCCACACACTCAACCCTCCGATCATCCACCGAGACCTGAGCGCTAACAACATTCTGCTAACTGCAGATGGCTTGCAAGCAAAAATAGCCGACCTTGGGGTATCAAAGTTGCTTGATTTTAAAACACAAGCCAAAATTGCACAGACGAAAGTGCCGGGCTCGCAGAATTATATGCCCCCTGAAGCTCTAACAGAGAATCCAAAGTATGGCTTGAAGCTTGATATTTTTTCATTTGGTCATCTCATGCTCTACACAGCCACACAAGAGTTTCCTGGTGTACATGAAGTGGCCCTTACTCCTGCCATTCTTGAGCAGGCCACTATTCAAATCATGAAGCGGGGGATAGCCATTGACCAGATGGGTGGCGAGCACTGCCTCCACCTGCTAGTGATTCAGTGTCTGCAAGACAAACCAGAGCAGCGACCAAGCACACTCAAGTTGAATGAAAGTTTGAAAGAGCAGTGTACCAAGCATCCCCGAAGAGTGGCAGACGTTTTGCAATTGTCTGGTGAAATGGAGAAGGTAAAGGAAGAGCATGTGTACTATAACCATCCCTGAACCTTACAAAGTGCAGTGGAGGGATGGCTAACTTATAATTCATTGTGTAGCTAGTAGAGAGTATGTTCATGTAATACTGGATGTGTCTGTGGGAATTAAGCTTGTTTATTCCGCGGTCTGAGTCAGACAGTCTGGATTGTCTACAGAAAGGATGTGTGATGTGGTTTGGGCTGATCACTGCATTGCCGATAAAATTAGTGACACAGTTTCTTTCTTCCAGACACATGGCATCATAGATACATGGTGCCACGTGCCAAGAAGAAAGAAATATTTGTGCTAAGCTTGTACTTATCATATCACAGCAATATCCAACTTACTTTTAACAGGTGATCGATGCACTGTGGAGAAGCACGGTGGAGGAACTCAAGGTGTGTATACTCCTCATGACATAATTTACACAGAGGTGCATGTTGTCTTAATGTATAATCATTGTTGAATTAATGTTCAGTCACAGGAAAAGCTCAACGCTGCTGCCAACAGGTATCATTAGATGTGTTGCAGTCATTTGGGGCAATCCCTGAAGTTGATGAGCATCTTGATCGAATACTCTTGCCTTACATGGGCTTGACTAGCAAGAAGGGTATTCGTCCGTGTTATTTCAGCTTGCCGCATGATGTCCTGATGAATTATACGGAGAATGTAACGGAACTGCTAGCGCATGTGTGAACAGTGTCAACTGTTGCTGTAGCACAGTTACCATGTCGATTAGATCGAGCAGCTAAGCGACCTCGAGTACAAGTGAGCTAATATAGTTTCTGTTCAACTCCGTGTTCTTTTACCATGTGGAAATACTCAGTCACATGGTTTTGTTAGCCTTGTTCCCAGCCCGCGCGCCCTTTCCGTACTGCAAGTGACGAAAAGCTGGGCGGGGCCTGGGACGAGGCTATGGTTTTGTGATGTCATAGTGCATCACTGCAGCCGCTCTATTGAGCTAAGGAAGGACTGGACAGTCTGAAACCAACACTTAGAGCAAATACATGTTGATCCAGGAGAACTGAACAAACCCAAAGACAGAGTGTATAGCTATTTATATAAAATTCCAGAGCAGCTGGCAATCTTATAGGAGAAAAGGTCAGCACATTTACTCATTGTGCACTGTCCTGCCTATTCTTACTAAGTCCTGCATATTCGACATCTCACACTTCACCCCTCTTGCTTAAAAGGGGCATGGACGCTGCGCACAAGGATGAAATCACGCTCGAGTTTAACTGTTTCTCTGCGATCCAATGAGCCAAATGTCTAGGAAGACATATTCGGCATCAGATGATCATGACAGTACAGCAGGATAAGTGGGCCAAACGTTTGACTGTCCTGCCTATAGCGAGACAATTAGCACCTATAACCTACTGTAATGTTGCATTGGTGAATGTTCACTGTCGTTACAATTAGGAAGAGAACAGGAAGCTGTCGATGAATGTGGAGGGCTTGCAACAAGACAAGATGTTCATGGAGAAGTCAATGGAAGCCGTTAAAGCCAGAAATGAAGAGTTAGAACCATTTTGCCAAACTTTGCAGGTTAGCTAAGGCATTACTACTAATGATCATGCAGTGTTGAGACTGACTGCAAAGGGACTAAAAGTCTGTGATATTTTCTAGACTGTTGAAAGGACAGTATATATACTTCATTACAGCTTTAAGTGTGCATGGCACCGAACTAGACCGAACATCAGTGCAAACTTAATGCACTTTTCAATCTATCCTTTTGGGGTTGCTGTGTAGTATACATCCATGGGGTGGTTTTACTTTCAAAGTCGGGTGTAATTTCAAGGTAATAAATATCCCACTAGTGTGTGTGCACAACTAGTTTGACGCATGAAAAAATTACACCAGTAATACATGTAACTTTGAGTTTGTATGTTTATGCACAGGTGTACCCACAACTTGAACAGCTCTATGCTCAACTCAGTGAGAAGGATCAGCAGGTGGCAGCCGTTGCTAATTCGAATGATCGCCTCCAGGAGGAGGTGTTGTCGACAACTCAGCAAGTGAAGCAGTACAAGAAACAAGTGGACCAGTACAAAGAGGAAGTGGAAGCTAACAGGCGGTGTGCTGAAATACGAATGGAACAGGTGCAATACATGTATAGTACTAGAACGTAGTTCTATTATCTACTTACACTATGCAGCAGCGTGTGGTTGACATCCTCCTGATCCTTCAACCTCTTATAACTTCACTTTACCACTGATTACTATTCCTTGCCTGCCAAAAAGAAGAGCAAAAAACTGCTTTACTCTTCCGCTCACCCCCCCTCCACACATGCATACCAAGCTAGTGGGGATGCCCCACTAATATGAGAGCTACATTTCTGTGTCCGCTTTGCTCGAGTCAACCAACAAAGATGAATAGACGACACAAGAATACAATGTCATGACAGAATCAGACAGAATCTACGAATGCACGACTTCGAAGACGCTTCCTGCACTACTGCAGAACGGATTGGCTTAGCTAGGCAGAGCGCAAATGGTCGCCAGATATTAGCATGCCAGGGCACTGTAGAATTTGCCAACTCTAGTTCAGTAAGAAATGCCACGATAGATGCAAAGAACAACTCGCTGCGAGTAACGAGGTAAGCTATATACCATCATTCCCTACTTCATGTTCTCATTTCCTAAAACGGTCATTGCTTAGTGCCTGATTAACCAGAGAGCACCAATCTGCATTCTTAGTATACATTGTTAACACAATGAATTAAAACGCTATATGATTAGGAAAAATGGGAGTGAATGTATGGTAACTCTATAAGCACTTGAAATTAAGCACAGGTATTTTGTTAGTGCCTTCGGCAGCTGACTAAGTCACCAGTAGTCTTAGTGGTCTTGCCTGTACATATGTCGTTACCTTCTTGCCACTTACTAAGCTTAGTCAGTTCGCTATAAAATTAGTGCTAATCTTCTGGGAGGGCAACATGGTAATGCTTTTTTTTTTTCACTCTCATGCGTGTTTATAGCTACCGGAACTGAACCCCTATACACACTCTACAATCCCTTGCCATATCCCCCCCCCCCCCCTTCCCGGGGAGCCCAGGCTCAGTGGTGGGAGTCTCAACAAAACTCAATACCCAAATGCACACATAATATCACACAAATTAGTTGAAAGCATACTGTGTACATTACCTTATGGCAGTATACCCATGTATGTACGACATTCCACATAATGACAAGACTGTTGCTCGATCTCTGCTCAGGTTGAGAAATTTGCAATGGAGTCTGAGGGGTGGCAGTCCAGAGCTGCAGAGTGGAAGACTGGGTATGACACAATGGAGGCAGAGGTACGAAAGGAGAGAAGTCAGAGGGAGGCTTTCGAGAGAAGGATTGCTGACTTGGAAAAATTGAATGATCAGTTACAGCAGGAGAGTTACATAGTACGTGAGTTATCACAGAGCTATAGGGTAACTGTGTATGATGATCAGTATAGCTCCTCGCCCCTTCCCTTTCCTCTTTCATTCTCTCCCCAACCATACTCCATACATGAACTATATATATCCCCTTCCACTTTAGCTTCTCTCAGCCAAGACAGAATCACAAGCTTTGTCCCGTGTGAAAGCCTCACCCCCGATGCAGCGAGCTCACTCGTCCAAAAAAGCCTCTCGACGTGCCTGGAAGTTGCCACTGCGGAAGATGAAAGTTCGCTCTCGAGGCACGGGCTCGCATTCACAGCAGCCTCCAGTGCCAAGAGCTGCGGCTGACAACCAAGCATCCACTCTGCTGGCTCACACCAAGCCAGGTGCTGTGGCTGACAACCAAGCATCCACACTTCTGGCTCACACCAAGCCAGGTGCTGTGGCTGACAACCAAGCATCCACACTTCTGCCTCACACCAAGCCAGGTGCTGTGGCTGACAACAAAGCATCCACTCTGCCGGCTCACACCAAGCCAGGTGCTGTGGCTGACAACAAAGCATCCACTCTGCCGGCTCACACAAAGCCAGGTGCTGTGGCTGACAACAAAGCATCCACTCTGCCGGCTCACACCAAGCCAGGTGCTGTGGCTGACAACAAAGCATCCACTCTGCCAGCTCACACCAAGCCAGGTGCTGGATCTCCCCATCCTCAGCCGGCCTTAGCACTGTATGACGATGGAGGACGCTCCAGCACTGTAGCTGCTACTGGGCCACCTGCTATTCTTGACACCGTGACTGGATCCTACTATCAAGACCCTCAAGGTCATATACCGCATGCTTCCACGCACCGAGAGGCCCCCTCAGGGTACCACCCTCAGCAACCACTGCCGGGACAATCTCAGAGAGGAACTGCCTCTCCTTATCACGGCAACTTGCACCCAGGATATTCTGCCATCAGCCCCGCCTCCCTGCCACCTATGTCAACCATCAGCGGTGAAGCAGAATCATTCCGCAGACATGCGTATGACGATAGCAGTCTTCACTCCGGACACCATCATGACTTCGTTGAGAAAGATTCTCCTCCGTCTTCCAATATTTCCAGTCAGTCTGCTCAACCTCCGGATGCCAGCCAGCAGATGCTACAGTACTCCAGGAGGGGTGGCAGCCAGCAGCCACAGCAGCAACAGGCTCCTTACAAGGTCACTGCTGGGGCTGGGAGCAGCCAAGTAGGTCCCCTGCCCTCCCGTTTCGCTCCTCCAGGAGGCTATGCTCACAGTGCTAACGTCCGCCACCCTGTTCAGGAAACACAGCAAGGTCCTTCTGGGAAGACCCAGCCTTCTTCACAGGCTGCATACACCTCCCCGAATACTTCACAGCCTGGTGGAGGAATGGATCCAGATGGACTTGATGTGGGAATTGAACGAGAGATTTACCACACTGCTAAGAAGAGCGATTCTGAAGCACCACAGACATATTAGCTCATGAGGAGATCCCGTACGATCCTAACTTAGTTTGTCTGAAATGTCATTTGGGGTTTAGGATTGGCGAGATCCAGAAGTATAGACGGCTCATTAAGAGGAAGAAAGTAACCATTAACACACTACTGTTAATCAACCTTTGTTCTTCCTTTTTTTTCTTTCCTTTTTTCTTTTTCTTTTTCTTACTGTTTCTCTTTTTTGGTTACATGCTCAAGCAATGTTGTGTGTGTACTGATTACTGTAGTATTTGCCTAACCACAGCAGCTCAATTGCATTAAAATTAACTTCCTCAGCAGCTTCACCAACCATCACGGAGTGGGACTGTCTACCCTATGCCTCATGTACACAAGACGGACCTCACACCTCATTTGCAGCACAGGCTTCTAGCTATAATATCTTGTCAAATGTACCATACATGCCACAGTCTGGCCCTACACCCAAGGCACTTCTGGGCAGCCTCAGCCTTCTTCACAGGCTGCATATACCACCCTGCATATAATTAACAGCCAAGAACAGCCTGAACAACTGCTCATTGATGAGCAGGAACCAACCCATCCACCTTCAACATTGTCTATCAGCAATCCTGCTGTACATCCAGCACCATGCACCCCCTGCAGGCAGTCCCAGGGCTAGGAACTGACCACAGGGGCAAATGACTCCTGATTTGTATATAGCTACATTCCATGCAGACCCACCTGCAGACTCCACCAATACCTGTACTCCCCAGCAAGCAAACGTCATCCACTCTCTCCTGTTTTGCAGCTTCATTGTATAACACAGAATGGAACTTATAAATTACAAATCCAATTTTGAGCCTTAATTCTTTACTGTGGGTTGATGCAGCCTGCCATAATATATGGCTTACTAAGACCACTGTGTTATTGTGTCATCTCAGTATTCACACCCAAATACAGTGGTAATGAAATTTGCAGCTTTCTGAAGGAAGCGAATCTGAACAATGGACTTTTAATCATCAAGCTGGCCAAATGCAAGCTCCCAGTGCAGCACTGGACTAGCATTCAACAGATCAACGCTCTTTGTCTGCAGCGCTCCCAAGGGTGTATCCCACAGTCCAACAAAAATCCCAAGCAATGTGAAGTCCATGAGTCATATGAAGGAGGCAGTCGTCTTTTGTTCAAAATCTTGAATCCACCAGGCTGAAACTGTTGCAACAGAGGTCGGTGATGAAAGCAGTCGTCAGCAACTGTTGACGATGCAGCACGTTCCCAACCTGACTTGTCCCATGTGCAATAAGCGATTTTGGATCGGAGAGTCGGAGATTCAGAAGTAAAGAGCACATAGGAAGAAGCATGCATGTGTGGGATCACAAGAGGTCGTGTTTTTTCTTACATAGCCGTATACATTTCTGTTGTCACAATTATACGTGACTTTTCCATCTCCTGACACCGTACCAATCTACTGCACTTTGAAATGCATATCCTGAAAGTGTCTTCGCATTGGTCGACCAAGTAGCTACTTGGACGAAGGGGATAGGCACCTTGTCCTGGGTATTTCAGTCTTCAAAATCTGTACCTCTACACACTCTCATCTACCAAGATTAAAATGAATCAGTACCCAGCAGAAAATCCTGTCTAATATAGCAGCTTCAATGCATGATTGTGCCTTATGTACAGCTAATTATACGTTCCATAGTTATAGTATAGTGGCTGTGCACCACAGCCCCCAACCCCCAATTTTCCTTCACCACTGCACCAAGGGTGCTAAAACGACTAGCCTCGTTCCCAGGCTCCTCCCCAGCTTTTTGTCGCATACGTTTATTGTACAGTATGCGACAAAGAGCTGGGGAGGAGCCTGGGAATGAGGCTAAAAACGACAACATTGCTACAATTTTAACTGTGTGGGTAGATTATGATATCTGAAACATAGTAGCTAGTACTATTATTGCAATATTTCCTGGGTTATCATTTTAACCTTTAACCACTGAATTCTTCCCACCAAGACAACACATTTTCATGCATTCAGCGCATACCACTTTCGTAGGTACTCCTCTCCCACAGCATTTGCTCCTCAGCGGCCAAACTTGGTGGGGCTAGCACACATGGAGAGACCCCTATGGCAATACCGTTAATGATATTCATGACCCCCACAAGCCCAGCAATCGGAACATTCCCCTCTGGGAATAATTTTCTGATGAACTTTGATTCAGACCTCTGCATAGAGAGCAGACTGGCACCTCAGTGCTGACGTAGGCAAATGAGGGAGGAGTAGCTGAGCGAGCAAATCTACTTGTTGTATGAATGACGTTTAGCTACCATGGAAACCAGGAACAGTTTGAGTTAATTTGAATACTATGCTCTGTATCTTATCTCAGCGTGTGCAGCGGTAATTATGAGTTGAAGAGTGATTATTGAACCAATAGCTAAACCTGCTGGTTTTCAAAGCAATTCACCAAGTAATTTGGTCACTTTGGTCATAACTAAACTAACTTAATTTGTGAATTAGAAGATAAGGGGGTTATGTAACAAAGGAGATCTTAGTAATTAACAATGTGGGCACAGCACTAATTTTTGTTGTTGTAATGACAACTGCCAATCTTATAATTGCACAGGAAAGGATTTAGCTAGTTGGTATTTGCTGGCTCTTTCAGCCTCTTAGGTAGCTAGTTCGTACTCTCGGCAGGAAGTAGGAGACAACACCCTCAGAGGGTAGGCATGGCCAATCAGTATTACAAGTACAGACCATGTCACACTTTATAGGTCCTGGCATTAATTTGTTTGTAAGTAATGCCCCTATAGTTGTGTAAGTCATATACATCCCCTGAACTACAGACCAAGACTGTTAAGTGTTGCTGCTAGAAGAAGGTGTATACTACACTGTACCGGATGTGGTATTCTGGCTAAATAGCCCCTGTAATAATGTAAAGTCTAGCAGATTGAGCAGTGGAAAGGTTACCAGTGTTGTGAAGTGCTCTCCTACCAACATGTCATTTACCAACCAGTCCATAGTGGTCATACTGCTGGTCCCAGTTGTGTGAATACATTACAAAATGACCTGCATAAAGCCAGCTGCCTGTCTCAATCAGTGGAACCATCACTGTACGCTATGGCATTGCTCACCACACCACTTTCACTTTTAGGCCTTAAGGTAGTAAACATGGGTACCGCGATCTCCGAAACCAAGTTGATGGATAAATGGGCAGCATCAAAGCGTACACAAGTTTCAGCAACACTTTGCATCAAACTGCTCCCTCTGCTCGAAAATGCCCTAAAACTCAATTTTAAGGCCCTCTACGAAACTGAAAATTTGGACCCTCTACAAGGCCCCACCCACACTCTGACCCCATCATCAATACACACACAAAACAGGCCCAAAAACTACGGATGTATTTACCACCTGCTCTCCTCACTTGCAGGCTACAGCCCAAAACTCACTGCCACCCTCAAAAACAGAGGTTTGGCTACCCTAGGCTTTCAAAAAAAATTCCACGCACACAACCTAAAACCGACTCAAGCCAAGGGCACTCTTCAAAAGGTCAACCTACCCCCTGCAAAACTAGGGATGCTTTTCCACGTTCACCTCTCAGTTACAGAGTTTTGGCCACACATCTACTCCCTCTCACCAGCCCAGTCCAGCTACCAAACCAGCCAAATTCGCCCTAACACGAAAATGGGCGGGGCCTGTAGTGCCGAAAGGTCAACTCTCTAGAGTACCTTGGCCAGGGAGCTGTCGGAGGCTGTTCACTTTCCAGGCTGTTCTTCGGCCACTTCAGCAGACCCACAAACATTCCTGCTCACTCCACCTGGTCATGTAGAAGTTGGTGTAAAATGAGGTTTTAAGCCTAGAGTTACTCTAGGGGGAACTTTAAGTGAGCAAAGCCTAGAGTTACTCTAGGGGGTATTTTAAACCAGCACAACCTAGAGTTGCTCTAGGGGGAATTTTACACCAGTAAAGAAAGTGTAAAAATCCCAGCATTGTGAACTATATTGCTACTTATATGGGGCGATTTTAAACGACTTCATGATTATTTAGTTACGAAGGGGCATCCTCACTGAAAGTAATCCTTGATTTATGTACACATTTCACTCTTTATATGGGCCGATTTTAAACCACTTCAAGATTAATGGACTATAAAGGGGCATACTCGTACAAAGCCACCCAGGATCAATGTTCACATATCACTCTCTATAAGGGGCGATTTTAAACCACTTCAATATTATATAGTTACAAAGGGGCATCCTCACTGAAAGTAATCCTTCATTTATATACACATTTTGCTATTTACATGGGGCGATTTTAAACCACTTCAAGATCAATGGCCTATGAAGGAGATTACTCACAAAATTAATATTAATTTATGTACACATCAGCATAACTATTTTGTGGATGACCTTTGACCTCAAGACTGTGATTATGTCACAATAAATATTTTTGTGGATGACCTTTGACTTCAAGACTGTGACAATTGTTAGCCCAAACTCACAACTATGTCAACAGGTAGCTATAGAACACAATTGATAACCTTTATATACATGTAATTGTGCATGGTAAGGTATGATAATGCATTGTATGGTATTACAATAACTTATGCAGGTAAACTGAGCTAATCATTGTATATATAACAAGACAAATCAATTATACTTGAAGGTGGATGTGTTGAGGTATCTAATCAATAAGTTCCATGTCCTCATCATCAAGTGATGTGTCTTCAGTTTTTCCGTCACAGGGAAAGTAGATCCCGAATTTGCCAGTCAGCCCATTATACGAGGATATTACTCCTTTATACCATTCCTCTCCTGACGTGGTCTCAAATTTCATCCTCGCCCGTTTCCCCAGGACTTCAGGATGGTCGTTCGGGATATACTGTACAGTACTGTTATCAACACATACGGCCAGACGTTTGCTGCCATTTTGCAACTTACACGAAATTGAAGCTCTCTTTCAGGACCCACTGGAACTTGCCACAAAGTTATCTGAGCGATCAGGGGGACCAAACTGCGATGTTTTGTCCGGAACTAATTTCATTCTCAGCTTCTGCCTTTTCTCTGCTGACGTCCTCCTCGCTTCTTCTGTTCTTGATCTGTATGACAAGCCTGCACCTTCTTCTGCCGAAATATGCTTTAAACAAGCCACCTTATCAACTTTATACACCTTCATCATTGCTACTGTGGTACGTCACTTTTACAATCCTTATTTCTTCTTTCCACGGCATTTGTGGTACTGGGACACCTGCGGTCTATATATCATCCTCCATTATAGAAAATGATTTGGAGAGCATCTTCAAATGATCACACCTAGCCCACCACTGTGTCCAGTGTTTTGCAGATGACCAGTCACAGCTTCTATCTACGAATGCTGCTTCACTAACTGCTCCTTCGCAGGAGTTGGAGGGATACGGAACTCCCCAAGAAGCAAAGTAAGGATGAGAAGAGTCTTAAATGCCTTCATGTTTCACCTGAAAATGAGCGCTTCCCGCCTAGAATGCATGTGAGGCACGCAGGGTTGAGTAACCCCCCTACATATTCTGCTGTTGGCACCTCCAATTTCTAGTTCTACGATTCACCTGAAAGTGAGTGTTTCCCGCCAAGAAAGCTTGTGTGATGTGGAGGTCCCTTCTACTGTATGTATTCTTCGCACTCATGCATGGGGCTAATTTACTGAGCTGTCTAAAATTCTCCCTTTTATGCATAAAGGCGTAGCTACCTCTTCCATTGCGCCAAAGTGTCTACATGACACCGCCATGCACACATAGTCAGTTCCGCCTCTAATTGCAACTTTGTATGCTACAAAGCAGCAGCTCCACCCATGCTGAGGTCAAAGGTGAATCGTACTAGCGAGTCTTTGTCCATGATTAATTATAGGACTAAACTTAAGGACAGTTTCATTATGTCGGCAGTAATGACATCTGAAAAGGTTTTATAGGAGGTCAGTGGTCAGCCATGACTGTGTGGCAGTGATATTGGAGGATTTTACGAGGCCAGAGGTCAGCAACAGGGAGCAGAAAAACGTCCAAGAGTGGAACTACACTTGGTATTTCATGTTGAAGTAAAGTTTGCTGTGTTTGGCCTCCACCATGGGTGGAGCTGCTGCTTTGCAGCATACAAACCTGGAGGTGCTGACCATGCCCGGGCATAAAGATCTGATTACTTTTTGGGAACAAGCCCCTGAAGTGGCATCCATATAGTTAAAATCACCCTCGTGAGGGATGTTGAAGAAAGTTAGCAGGACACCCAAAGGCTTATAAACCTGGAGTAGGAGGGTGATTTATAGCTTGTTGATAGGTGGTTGCTAAGATATCAGGTGCTGAGGAATACCTGATGAATCAAGCTCTTCTGTGGGCAGGTTGCCATTTATAAGTCTTCTTAGCAACCACCTGGCAACAGGCTATAATTATGTGTACATGCATTCTGGATGACTGCTGTATAGTCCATTGGTCTGGAAGTGGTTTAAAATCGCCCCATATAGAGAGTGATATGTGAACATTGATCCTGGGTTGATTTGTACGAGTATGCCCCTTTATAGTCCATTAATCTTGAAGTGGTTTAAAATCGCCCCATATAGAGAGTCATATGTGAACATTGATCCTGGGTGGCTTTGTACGAGTATGCCCCTTTATAGTCCATTAATCTTGAAGTGGTTTAAAATCGCCCCATATAGAGAGTAAAACGTTTACATAAATCAAGGATTACTTTCAATGAGGATGCCCCTTCATAACTAAATAATCTTGAAGTGGTTTAAAATTGCCCCATATAAGTAGCAATATAGTTCATAATGCTGGGATTTTTACACTTTCATCACTGGTTTAAAATTCCCCCTAGAGTAACTCTAGGTTGTGCTGGTTTAAAATTCCCCCTAGAGTAACTCTAGGTTGTGCTGGTTTAAAGTTCCCCCTAGAGTAACTCTAGGCTTAAAACCTCATTTTAAACCAACTTCTGTAGGACCACCTCGGTTGTTGCAACTAAATAGTTAGCTACTTGAGAACTACACCGACCCGCGGCTCAGCAGGAGCGCATACTGACGTCATTATGCACTCCCGCTTGCACTTCGGCACTTTGTACTTCATGTCTTTTGTACGTACACGGATTCATGAACAATTTTATGATTAAGTTTTACGGGTTCTGTTCTGGGTGCAACCTCGCTGAAACTCAGTATACCACTTCGCAAATTTGTTGGTAAGCCTTAAATTATCCAGTTCACTGTACGTGGCTGGCTCTACGGATGTTCATCGCAGTTACGTACGCAGATATATATATACTGCGTAGCTAGCTACATCTAGCTAGTTGTAGCTAACTAGCTAGCAGTTGTGAAAACAAAATGGCTAAATAAGCTTAGATAATGTGCAGGACAGTTTTCTGGTACGACTACATCACTGCCTTAGCTACTAGCTATGCACATGATTGTGATAAATTATTTCAACCCGATCGAGTCTGTTTCACTGAATCATGATAATGCAAGTTTGCAGTAGCTAGCTACTGACAATCTTATCTGGTCCATACACACTGCAGTAGTAGCTAGCTACTTTCTTCCAGTGATATTACAGGAGGGGTGGTGGGAGCACTTCAGCCTTGGTCAGGCAGAATAGAGTGGAGGTATTAGGCCGCATGCAGAGGCTGTGAAGCAGCCGATTATCTGTACAAAGCAGAATATGCTTGGCATGCCCTTGTAAGGGAGTCTGGGGGCATGCCCTTGTAGGGGAGTCTGGGGGCATGCCCCACCAGGAAAAATTGACCTCTGAGAATGCATCTGCTGGCATTTCAGGCACCATGGGCAAGCATTGGTCCGGCAGTTGCCGGGTCTGGCTGTCCTGTTCCGCCGCCTATGGATTACCTCAATAGGAGTGAGTCTCATTCCATGGTGTAAGTAATTATCTCGGCATTCAAACTCCCTACCACTAGTGAGTTTACAAAAAGTACTGAAATTTCTGTTTTGAACAACCTTTCTCATGTATCTCTTTCAGATTCACTGGCACAATGAATGGTGATCAGCTTGCTCCGTTTGTTCTGGAGAATGTAGAAGAATTTGAATCGGGTGAGAAGAAAGGCTCGGGTGCATATGGAGCTGTCTACAGAGTAACAGTGAACGGTGTTACTTGTATCGATAAGCGACTTCACGACATTCTAGTCAAACCGGAGGTTCCTCGCAGGCAGAGGGAATCAATACGGGAGAAGTTCCGTGCAGAATGCGTCATTCTTAGCAAGTTGAGGCACCCCCATATTGTGCACTTCGTGGGGGTACGTTGTGGACCAAATCCGGGTGATCTGTCCCTTGTTATGGAGTGTCTTCATACTGACCTAGCCAAATTCTTGGAAGAGCATCAAGAAAGGAGGGTGGACATCCCGCTGTCGATCAAACTGTCCATTCTTCTGGATGTATCCTACGGTCTTCTGTACCTCCACACGCTCAACGCTCCGATCATCCACCGAGACCTGAGTGCCAACAACATTCTGCTGACTGCAGATGGCTTGCAAGCAAAAATAGCCGACCTTGGAGTATCGAAGTTGCTTGATCCTCTAACACAAACACAAATTGCACAGACGAAAGTGCCAGGCTCACAAAACTACATGCCCCCTGAAGCTCTAACAGAGAATCCACAGTATGGCATGAAGCTTGATATTTTTTCATTTGGTCATCTCATGCTCTACACAGCTACACAAGAGTTTCCTGGTGTACACGAAGTGGCCCTGACTCCTGCCATTCTTGAGCAGGGCACTATTCAAATTGTAAAACGGTGGAAAACGATTAGCAAGATGGGTGGTGAGCGACACTGCCTCCACTCACTGACACTTCAGTGTCTGCAAGACAAACCAGAGCGACGGCCAACCACAGCCAGGTTGAACGAAAGTTTGAAAGAGCAGTGTACCAAGCATCCCCGAAGATTGGCAGAAGTTTTGCAATTGTCTGGTGAATCAGATGTAGCTAAGGTAAGCATTGCAAGCTTCATCGCTCTTCAAGTAACCTTAGCAAAGTGTGGTGGATAGAAGTGGATTCAATTGGAATTGAATTGTAGCTAGCAGGGCCTGAGTAGGGGGAGCCTGGGATTGAGGCTAGGGAGAGCCTGCATGGGAACGAGGGTGGGGGGGGGGGGCTGGGAATGAGGCTAGGGGGAGCCTGGGAACGAGGCTAGGGGGAGCCTGGAAACGATACTGGGGGTCCTAAGGCAGAACGAATGAAGGGAATCCTATCAACTACTGAAGCTGTCAAATCCAAGGGCAACCTATAGTGGTATCCAGATCATGTAGTATCTTGGTGATAAAAAGACTTGTGTAAACGTGAAAAGATCAAAGCTTTTGCTTGACCTGAACATGACCTGTGTTTGTACTGCTGTATGCTAATTACCTTTTATACTTGCAGTGTGATACACTCCAGTACAAGGGTTAGGGTGCAAGTGAATGATAGCGCGTGGCCGCATTTTACTTCCGTTCCGCGTTCCGTTCCGCGTTCCGTTCCGCGTTCCTGCGTTCCGGCTTTCACAGGTACCCCCAGTACAATAGGTGCAGACAGACAATGTTAATACCCCTGTCAGAACAAAACATAGTACTTTGTGCACATTACCTGATACAGTATTGATATGTTACCAGCGGTTTATTCCCATTTGGTCAATTCCCATTTGGTCAATTCCCACTTCGTCAAGTTCACTCCCACTTTGTCAACTTCTCACTTCGTCAATTCCCACTTCGTCAACATTGACAAAGTGGGAATTGACAAAGTGAGAAATTGATAGAAGTGGGAATTGACGAATTGGGATTTGACAGAGTGGGAATCTATACAGCAACTGATACTCATCAAAACTGAGGTGAATATGGTATGCAAACCAAGTGTGCATAGTAGCTATAACAACATGGGTTGTGAGACTTATTTCTCCATCAGTGTATGCTATCTTGAGTCTATTTAAGCATTCATTGACAACTATACATCTTACATCTGGGTGTCATGTGATCCTGCATCAAGTTGGACTGCTGTGAGTTCTGTACATAGGTGCTTGCTCTTCTTTGATGGTATCCACCAGTCGGTAGCTATATAGCTGTTGGGATGTCGCCGACTAATGATTGAATTAAAGTTGCTGTGCCATCCCTCCAAGTGATCAATTGCTGTTCTGCTCCCATCAAGCTCAAAGACACTACACATTGCAGGAGAACACTGCCCACCATCTAGCCAGCTAGGTGTTTTCAACGTAGCCGAGATCATCCTGAGGGGTGCACTGGGCATTTTTTGCTTGAGCTCAGAGTAGTATAGATTGAGATCTCCCACTCTGCTAACTCACTGAAATTGCTCTCCCACTTTCTGGGGGTTCCTCCCTGAAGATCAGTCAATGCACATGCCTGGTAATTGAGCCCTGAGTCTCACAACACGTTTGCCATAGCTACTATGCACCCAGTATTTACTTACTTTTCGTTGCTGCACTGGAGGGAGCCTGGGAATGAGGCTAGGGGTCCTGAGGCAGAAGGGAATCCTGTCAACTGCTAAAGCTGTCAAAACCAAGGGTAACCTGTAGTGGTATCCAACTGGCTTAGACCAGTCTTGGTGAAATAATTGCTTCACCCAAACATGACCTGTGTTTGTACTGCTGTATATATATCTCAGTAGGTACAGGTGTTTACACAGTGCTAACCTTTGAACTCATAGTGTGATACACTCACAGTGCAATATGTACAGAATACCACCACTGTCAGAACACAACACCGTGCACATTAACTGTAGCCTCGTTCCCAGGCCTATATACCCCATTTGCCCTTCCGCATCCGCGTATTATTGTCAACGGAAACCGAAGAACAGAAAATACGGGGTAGGCCTGGGAACGAGGCTACATTACCTGTATTGATCATGTTACCAGGTATGAAGGAAAACAATGAAAATGTTGGTGTTAGTACTGCAAGTGACAAATGCTGGGGCGAGAAGGCCTGGATTTGAGGCTCATTACCTGTGCATACATACAACCCAACTGCAGGCCCAGATGGAAGAAGTGAAACAGACAATAGATTCGGCTCGGAAGCTAGAGCTGGAGAACAGGCAGCTATCAGAACGATTGAACAAGCTAAGTGCTGAAAAAGCAATAATTAATGCGTTGAAGGCCCAGGTCAGGAGGCTAGAACAAGAGAAGGAAGCTCTGCAGAATGAAGTACAGATTGCAAGGACTGAGGTATGTATGTATAGCTAGCCTCTGTTTGATCTTTCTTCTGAGTGTCGTAATGGAGTGTTGTTGGTGACTGCCGATTCATGTAGATGGTTCCGTGTGTATATAGTACCATGAGCTGAACGTGTACAGAAAGTTTGGTCGCGGACAAAAGTTGTCTTCACCTCCGCCTTTTGTGATTTATTCTTAAATATTGGACGATTGATGTGGGCCGCAATTACTAGCCACGCCCACATATGGGGTTTCCATGGTCACGGTGACGTGTATATAGCTTGGGGTTTCTATTATAATAGGTATCATCATACTCCATCTGATTCCTTGTAGTTCACAAAATATTGATGAAAGTGTACCTGTATGTCTACAACTCAAATTATGCCAGTCCCGTACCTTAGTTCGCTTGAGTACGTGACTTACTTAAGTTGGCCAATTAACACGCGTGAACATGCATGATGTCCCATACCACTAATGGCGGCAAACAGCTCTCGGCTGGTGCTAGTGGCTTCACTCCACCATAGTTATAAGTAGCAGAGTAAAAGATTGAAGGAAAATGGCCACTGAATAACCCTTACTTTCTAGACTCTGCCCTTACACTCCAAACTACATAGTCTCGGCCCCAGCCCCAAACCAACCCCCTGCAGCCCAGATCGCTTCCAGTATCACGTGATACTGGAACGATCCGTGCTGGGGTTGGTTTGGGTCTGGAACTAAGACTACAAACTTGACTGCATTATGTGGATTGTAAGTTCATGTGCTTCTTTGTGAAATATTACATCCATGCACTGATTTCAGGCCCAACTGGAACAAGTGAAACAGAAAGAAGAGCTGGAGCTGAAACACAAAACAATTACAGGACAATTGGGAGAGATACTTAAGTTAAATGCTGATGGAAATGCAGTAATCAATGAGATGAAGGCCCAAGCCAGGAGGCTAGAACAGGAGAAGGAAGTTCTGCAGAATGAAGCACAGATTGCAAAGACTGAGGTACTTATATACAGTTTGATCTTTGTAGTTTTGTCATGGTGTGTCATGGCGTGTCATGGTGTGTCATGGTGTGTCATGGTGTGTCATAGTGTGTCATGGTGTATATATGTGTAATGGCAACTTAGTTAACCATGCAGGTAGGGGTTAGAGTAATTTTGTGTCATCAGTGATGTCATTCCCCAGAGCTGCATTTTTTTGCCCTCTGGGCAACAGCTGGCACATTAATTGTTGTGACTGTAGAAAAATAGGCTAGATGTATATTCATTAAATTTGTGCGGCCATCCAATTGCATTCCTAAATATAGGTAAAGTTCACTATTAACTACAAGTGAAGAATGGAATTCAGTGCAGGTGTATGACTTGGCTGTAGCTGTAAAAATATCAATGTGTGTGTGTGTGACGGAAGTGGGACGTTTGTGGGGCGGGACTAGACTGGTAACGTGCGACCTTCATACTTCAATGTACTGAACCTCGAACTCTGCGACGAACGTTCGAGAAATTGGGCATGGGCTGGAATCTTCCAGAACAGGTGAGGCTACAAGCAGATGCAATCGGGGGGCAGCAGTCGAAGCGGACGCAATCGGGGAGCTGTTGAAATCAGGGAGCAGCAGTTGAAGCGGAAACAATCGGGGAGGAGCAGCTGAAGCGAATGCAATCGGGGAGCTGTTGAAATCGGGGAAGAGCAGCTGAAGTGAACGCAAGTGGCGAGCAACAGCTGAAGGGATGTAATTGGTGGGCAGCAGCTGAAGTGGACGGAAATGGGGAACAGCAGTTTGAAGCGGATCAATGCAATTGGGGAGCAACAGCTGAAGCGCACACAATCGGGGAGCAGCAGCTCTGCACAGAGAGCTGTCCGGCGCCGGATTAGTCACATAGGCGAACGAGGGGGAAGTAGCTGAGCGAACGAAGCGAGCGAAGGTACTTGTAATACAGAACTATGCTTGTGAAGTAATCACTTGGATGCAGACTCTGATATGTATTTCAAGAATGCAGGTAGGGTATCCATTTCCAGTTTCTATTCAAGTTTCCATTCCCACTCATTTCAGGTTATAAGTTGCCACTGAATTTTAACTGTGATCGATAATGGTTGCAGTCCAGCGACTTTGTATAGTGCCTAATTTGAACGGCCTGCAAAGGCTGCAATAAGTCCAACTTGGTGGTTTGTCTCCACCATGATATCAGAGTGCCATTTTTCAATTCATCTATATGAATGTGAATCAGGAAAATTGGATTGGAATGATATAGACATGGGTCTGTGACATGTATATCACCTGCAGGCTCAGCTCTATAAGGAGGACTTCACATTAGAGCGAGTAGCCCATGGGATGTTTGCTGATCTCCAGAAGAAACATGCCTACGATGTGAGAAAGCTTAAAGATGAACTGGATCAGATGGAAGAGCACCACACAGAGGCGGAGCTAGCCTACCAGAGGAGGGAGAAGGAGATGAGAAGTGTGTTTTTTCCGGAGATGAGAAGTATGTGTGCAGCTAAGAAGAAGAGCCAAGAGGAATTGCTGGCTAAGACATCCCAGGTCAAGCAGTACAGGAAGCAGGTGGACTCACTGAAACACCAGGTAGGCTTACACCACCTGTGTGATTAGGGACCTTTCTTAACTTTGCACAATCACTGTATTGTTGCTCTTGCAGCGTACTGAACTGGAAGATCGCAACAAGGAACTGTGGAAAGAGAGGGATAAACTCTCTAGAGAGATTGACAAGACAAGGAAGGAACTTGTACAGGCAAAGACAAAAGCAAAGGCAGACAAAACCAAGAAAGATGCCAAGAAAGGGAAGAAGGAGGCTAAGAGAAAGCTATCGCACAAGGGTGCTACGGCTCCTGAACCAGCTGAGGTATCCAAGGCACTTGAGGAAAGAATAGCAAAAAAGGAGCAGCTGTACGAGGAGCTCCAAGATGAGAATGATGTAAGTGGCTATGTGAGCTTAGTCTCGTTCCCAGGCCATTCCACTGCCAGTATTTGATCACTTACAGTATGTAAATACTGTAAGTGATCACATCACAATCAGTATCACTAATCTACATGGAATGGCCTGGAAATGAGGCTAATGAATCTCACAAGTAAACTGATACACCCATTTTGGTACAATAATATAGCATGGGTATAGCTTTTGTATTGTAACATGATATGAATGTGCTTTAGTTACCAGATCGTGTAATTTCAGTTTTCCATGCAATTGCTCAACACAAGCTGTCAAGTTCAACCTGCTTGGTTGCTGTGACTTTTGAAAACTTTTGAACGGAAAGAGGGTGGTATTCTGAACAGGTCATGACATTGCACAGTCTCCTGACCACTTTATAGACCCATTGCACTTCCATCAGTGACACTTCTGTACGCTATACTTGTGCTGCCATATCTTGGTGTACCACAATACATTGGGCATTGTTGGTGCATGATTGCGTTCACTGGGATTGCCACAGAAGCTGCTAGCTTCAAAAACGAATGATGACATCAGCTACAATGCGTTTTGTCTGTTAAGACCAAGTGTCACACATGGTCCTCTTGTTTTGAAGGGAATAGCAACGGTAACTACGCTAGCGCTTCAGTTGTCAACAAAATAACCTACGAGTCGGAGGTCCTTTTCAACGAAATAACAGACTGGCTACGAGTACGACAAGGCTGCTGACATACGAGGCGCTCGATTGACTTGCGCGCACGATCGAGCAGTCACATGGCTCCACCCCACCAGTGACCGCCCGCTTATATAGCTCCTCCTTCGAGCGCTCATGGTTTGATGTAGCCGTTGTACTTCCAACAAAAACATACACAGAGACTGAGTACACAGATATATGTGCACTGCCTGTAATTCTAAAGCAGCTGTATAATACAGTAGCCTGTTAGTTGCTATGGATTTCAAGTTGGCAGTAAACAATAACTTTTACAAGTACAGTACCCTGTGGGCTCAATAGTGAAACCCCGTACGAGGTTTCACTATGGGATTTAGATACCTCACAGTGAGCGATCTGATTGGTGGAATTTGTACAACTATACTCTAAACTGATGTTCGTATTGCCCCCACAATGCAGACTCTCCAAGCTGAACTTGAAGAATGCCGGAGAGCGAATGTAGGCCTGAAGAAGATGCTGACACATAGACCAGGGAGCCTCCTGCTGGGACAGAGTACTGTGAGTTGACTGTACACATTATGCACTCAGTACATACACGTGCAGGATGAGAACGAGACAAGGACATCTCTTCATGACTTGGCGTGAGAGTAGCTCTCCACTAGTGGTGTAGCCAGATTGTAGGAGTTGCCGGGAATTGAAGAGAGAGGTGGGTGTAGTGATCTTAGTGTTTCACGTTAACGTTGCTGCTGCCCTTCTCAAAGCTTCATTGAAGTCCCTCGGCCTCTTCTAGTCATTGTTGTTGCCGTAATATTTGTAGTCCCAATGGCTGTAGCTGCATATAGTCAGTAATGAACAGCTGGGGATGGCATGGACTTGCCTAATGGATTGCACTGGAACATTCAAATGGGGCCTGGACTTGGCTATGCCACTGCTTATTTGTATAACCTGCACGTCTGAATAGCCTTGTCAACATGGTTGTCGATGTTGCTTACTTACAGGAGTCGTCCCAGTCACCACTGACATCTCCAGTAGTTGATGTTCCTGTGGCAAGCCATCCTGGACAGATGTCCCCTGTAAGTACAGAAAAAAGAAAGAACTATGTGATCCTTTCACTGTCTCCTTCCATTTACCATTTCTCTATTTACTGCCACGACTGTTACCGTGACTACATGTTGGAAGGGGAGAGCCTGAGAGCCTGGGTCAAACTCGACTCTTCGCTTAATATGGTGTCTGGGTACATGTATACACACACTTCTACCCAGCACTCTTCTACACACACTACTTATCCCATTGCTACGTCCCACCACGGACTCGAACGGGCATGCGGACGGTGTGCATACAGAGAAGCTCTGATGGTTCATGGTGCCCATCCTGTCCGCAAGGCGGTTTCTCTTATGTACTGTAATTATGCAAATGAAAGCAGCCATTGTGCATTTTTCTATGAGTATACTCTATACCTACTGTCACAGAGGATTCTCAAAGAGGATGAGGAGATTGAACAGGAAAGGATCAAGAAAACTCTCGACTGGCAGTTCCACAAGCAGCATCAATCGTTTCAATCCATGGAGGAGCAGACCTATACGATGAGGGCTGGCACTCTGTCTCGCCAAACTACTAATCCCCAAGGTATCCACAAGCACTCTCTGCCAGCTGAGTATTTCCATGAGCACCACCCTGCTACTAGTGGCTTTGCAGCACAGCCACCTGGAGCTCAGCCATATATTGGTCCTGCTCTTAGCCGCCAAAACAACAACCAGCCACCACTCCAGCAACCACCACCAGTCGAGCATCCTCCTAGTGGGTTTGCGGCACAACTAAACGCATCACATGGAGCTCAGCTTTGTATTGGTGCTGCTTTTATCCAGCAAAATGACAACCAACCGCCACCACCACACCCACCAAAACCAAGTCCAACTTCACCCACAATGTCTCCCAGTGGTTCTTGGAGACATTGGAAGACGTCAAGACGTCAAGGAAGACGTCCGCTGGCTATACCTCCCGATAGTCAACAGATACCTGGAAACACCCATTTGGGGGCTCCAGGGATTCCACCGACGACTCAGACGCCACCTGTGCACCTTCGGGACGAATCCCGTCCGCTCTCATCCCAGATTCCACCCCAGTATTATGGTGGTACCAATGTGCCTCCTGAAAAGCCACTTCTGAAACGTCATTCAATTTCTGTCGGTGGTGAATTTGAAGAACGAATGTTTGAGCCTCTGGATCAGCAAGCCAACGAAACACAAGTTTCTGCCAATGAGCCATCCAGTCCTCATGAGCATTTCAGATCACCTTCAGAGGAACAGTGCTCAACAGATGAATCCTGTCTGTCCGTACCACTCCCAAATATGGTTCCCATTGGTCCCAAAACATCACAGTATCACAAACAATTTGAATTGGGCGAGTCATATGAAGGAACCAATCGTCACAATCATCATGATGTTAAGTCAGCGATCTCGTACTCGTGCTCCACCATAGTATAACTGCCAGTGATGATGTCATTATATTCAACTGCAATTACCAACTACTGTAGCAATGGAATGACGATTACTAGTTGAAGGGTTTTCCTAAATTGACTTTCTCTACATTTTTCCGCATGTTTTGTAGAATTTAATTTTTATGTTCTTCATTAACCAAATTTACTTATTCACTTGCAGTATGCATTTACGTACTGAAAGCGACAAACTGGGCGGGGCCTGAGAGCAAGACCACCTGGAGGTCATTTTTAGCATTAAATTAAACGTACTACTTCCAGGTTTGTTTTCAGCATCAAAACTTCAATCACACAAGTGCTATCAGAACAGAAACGTGAAGGAATGAAAGACGTTTGGGATCCACCTTTGATGAGGGCAGTGTGAAGTATGAGTGTTGGTTGCCAAGATTCATGATCCAAACAGCTAAAATGGTGTACAATTGCTACCTGTTCCATGCATGAGCTGAACCCCTGGGTTGCCTGTTCTGTGCGTGAGCTGAACCCCTGGGTTGCCTGCTCTGTGCGTGAGCTGAACCCCTGGGTTGCCTGCTCTGTGCGTGAGCTGAACCCCTGGGTTGCCTGCTCTGTGCATGAGCTGAACCCCTGGGTTGCCTGCTCTGTGCGTGAGCTGAACCCCTGGGTTGCCTGCTCTGTGCGTGAGCTGAACCCCTGGGTTGCCTGCTCTGTGCGTGAGCTGAACCCTTGAGTTTCCTGCTCTGTGCGTGAGCTGAACCCCTGGGTTGCCTGCTCTGTGTGTGAGCTGAACCCCTGAGTTTCCTGCTCTGTGCATGAGCTGAACCCCTGGGTTGCCTGCTCTGTGCGTGAGCTGAACCCCTGGGTTGCCTGCTCTGTGCATGAGCTGAACCCCTGGGTTGCCTGCTCTGTGCATGAGCTGAACCCCTGGGTTGCCTGCTCTGTGCATGAGCTGAACCCCTGGGTTGCCTGCTCTGTGTGTGAGTCGAATCCCTGGGTTGCCTGCTCTGTGTGTGAGCTGAACCCTTGGGTTGCCTGCTCTGCGTACGAGCTGAACCCCTGGGTTGCCTGCTCTATGCGTGAGCTGAACCCCTGGGTTGCCTGCTCTGTGCATGAGCTGAACCCCTGGGTTGCCTGCATTGTGCATGAGCTGAACCCCTGGGTTGCCTGCTCTGTGCATGAGCTGAACCCCTGGGTTGCCTGCATTGTGCATGAGCTGAACCCCTGGGTTGCCTGCTCTGTGCGTGAGCTGAACCCCTGGGTTGCCTGCTCTGTGCATGAGCTGAACCCCTGGGTTGCCTGCTCTGTGCATGAGCTGAACCCCTGGGTTGCCTGCATTGTGCATGAGCTGAACCCCTGGGTTGCCTGCTCTGTGCGTGAGCTGAACCCCTGGGTTGCCTGCTCTGTGCATGAGCTGAACCCCTGGGTTGCCTGCTCTGTGCGTGAGCTGAACCCCTGGGTTGCCTGCATTGTGCATGAGCTGAACCCCTGGGTTGCCTGCTCTGTGCATGAGCTGAACCCCTGGGTTGCCTGCTCTGTGCATGAGCTGAACCCCTGGGTTGCCTGCTCTGTGCGTGAGCTGAACCCCTGGGTTGCCTGCTCTGTGCGTGAGCTGAACCCCTGGGTTGCCTGCTCTGTGCGTGAGCTGAACCCCTGGGTTGCCTGCTCTGTGCATGAGCTGAACCCCTGGGTTGCCTGCTCTGTGCGTGAGCTGAACCCCTGGGTTGCCTGCTCTGTGCGTGAGCTGAACCCCTGGGTTGCCTGCTCTGTGCGTGAGCTGAACCCCTGAGTTTCCTGCTCTGTGCATGAGCTGAACCCCTGGGTTGCCTGCATTGTGCATGAGCTGAACCCCTGGGTTGCCTGCTCTGTGCGTGAGCTGAACCCCTGGGTTGCCTGCTCTGTGCATGAGCTGAACCCCTGGGTTGCCTGCTCTGTGCGTGAGCTGAACCCCTGGGTTGCCTGCTCTGTGCGTGAGCTGAACCCCTGGGTTGCCTGCATTGTGCATGAGCTGAACCCCTGGGTTGCCTGCTCTGTGCATGAGCTGAACCCCTGGGTTGCCTGCTCTGTGCATGAGCTGAACCCCTGGGTTGCCTGCTCTGTGCGTGAGCTGAACCCCTGGGTTGCCTGCTCTGTGCGTGAGCTGAACCCCTGGGTTGCCTGCTCTGTGCATGAGCTGAACCCATGGGTTGCCTGCTCTGTGCGTGAGCTGAACCCCTGGGTTGCCTGCTCTGTGCGTGAGCTGAACCCCTGGGTTGCCTGCTCTGTGCATGAGCTGAACCCCTGGGTTGCCTGCTCTGTGCATGGGCTGAACCCCTGGGTTGCCTGCATTGTGCATGAGCTGAACCCCTGGGTTGCCTGCTCTGTGCGTAAGCTGAACCCCTGGGTTGCCTGGTCCATGCATGCTATGGATGGACGAGAGTTATTTTTGTCATTGAACCTAGTCTTGTCTTTCTGCATGGGTAGCCAACTTATACTGTGCCATGCACGACTCTATCTTAAGGCACTACACTCCTAATATTTGCCATAGTTGATTGGCAACTAGAAATAGCTATTGCAAAGGCGGAATACTCACCTAACCCTCCTTGCAAAGTTCAAGTCATCACAAAATTCATGGAACCCCACTATCTCCTCCAAATATCGTAGAATTGCCCTTGCCTCTTCACTGAGCAAGCTGCTTGGACTCTTCGTACTGATATTTCATCCTAGACATGAGCAGCTAAGCCACGCTCCAGCTCCATTTCGTATACCTACGTGACCTTTGAACCGTAGGGGGCGCGCGCAACCGGAAGCGGGTTTAAATACTGAATTTGTAGCAAGTTTTGGCGGGATGTCGGGATGGCACACTCGCTAAGCACTTGCTTTACAACCTGGGGGTTGAGTGTTCGTCTCCCCAATAACCGAGTACGAGTCTGGGCCACTCCGTACACACCGGTTCCTGACTTCCCCGCCTAGCAGCTTGAGTACGCCGGTTCCCATCTGACCACCGAAGCTAAAGAAAGGTGTTCTGGTTGAAAGCAGGTAGCCTCCTGTGATTCCAGTCACCGGCGCCTATCCAGCGCTCCTGAGGCTTACACTTCGGTGTCTGACCTGTCATGGAGGGATGGGTTGTTGCTAGGTTGTTCTTTTTTTCCTTTTTTTTCATGGAGGGAGGAGGCGCCTTTAGGCTTTTTATCATGAAGGGAGGCTGCTAGGCTTGTTCCTTCTTTTTTTTTCATGAAGGGCTCAAGGCTGCTCTATAGGCCTGTTCTTTTTTCATGAAGGGAGGCTGCTATAGGCTTGTTCCTTGTTTTTTCATGAAGGGCTCGAGGCTGCTCTAGGCTTCTTAGCTTTTTTCATGCTGAAGGGAGGCTGGTTCCTGACTCCCCGCCTAGCAGCATGAGTACGCCGGTTCCCATCTGACCACCGAAGCTAAAGGTCGTTCTGGTAGAAAGCAGGTTAGCCTCCTGTGATTCCAGTCGCCCCTATCCAGCGCTCCTGAGGCACTTCGGTGTCTGACCTGTCACGGAGGGATGGGTGTGTTGCTAGGTTGTATTTTTCTCTTTTTTTCTTCTTGTTTTTCTTTTTTTCCTCTCCTATTCTTTCTCATCCTTTTGCTAGGCTTGTTTTTTTTCTTTTCAATTTTTTTTTTCCTTCTGTGTAGCTAATTCATTGTGCAATCACCCTTTGTATATATAATGATCATAGAGTGGCAATTATAATAGCATTACAAGCACGTGCCCTTACAAGCAAAGTGTCTTAAAATAGCTAGGTATTAGTTTCAGAAGTCATCCATATAAAGACGGCTACCATGCCTATGTTCTATACTTTACTTCTCTATAGATACTATATGCGTGCATGGTCCACTATTTCTCAGAAACAATTTCCACAACTGCAGCTATATAGTGCTGTACGTTGTGGAAATCCTAGCTAGACTAGCCACAGCTTACTAAAGCCTATAGGTAATTATGCTATAGGCAACCTGCGGCCGGTGTGAATTCTGAAACAGATCATGCAGTTAATGAATCTCCTATGTACACCTACAGTGATCTCAGTGCTTGGATGAAGTGCAGTCGACACAGGCTCCTCCCAAGCTTAATTATGGCACAAAAAGCTGGGGAGGAACCTTGGAACGAACTGCTTTCTGCATGCAACGCACATTTTCATTCAGTACTAGTGGCCATTCAATGCAGCCAGCAAACCAACAGTCCTGATAATTACTTTGCTCCCTTCAATTACTGTCCAGAATGTTGGTGATTTCAAGGTGTGAAGATTATTGTGAATAAATTTTATGCAAAAATAAATAATTGTGAATAAAATTAAATTTTATACAAAAGTAAATTCTCTATAATATAGCCTCATAAACATCCAGTTGCAATAGTCTCAAATCTCCGAACCGCTTCTTGTAATTCGAACGCAGAGCAGGTTAGGTAGGGCTCAGCGGAGTCTCTGGATCACCATCACCACGGTCACTGCCCTTAGAACCTGTTGACAAACGATCTCTCTTTGTCCGGATAAACGTTGTCATTCCTTCACACGAGCGTACGTGCCTTCTATAGCTCTGGATCTCTCCATGCTTGAATTTCCTTCTGCAACCTAGACACGTCAAGTTCGGATCAAACACTGAATCATCACCATCTCCGTCAGTAGTGCGGCTATTTCCATTCACGGGGGAGGTACCAGGGTTGTTAGATCCACCATCAGCGGTGTCGGATTCATCGACCCTGCCTACACGGGATAGTTTAGCTTGGGGTGTGATGTTCTCATACTTGTGTGGCGGTGGTTGAGGTGGAAGGCTCTGCGATTCCTGCGAATGACAAATTGATAACAGAATCATTTTGTCTACACTAGTACGAAATGTAATACCGTATTGTCACTCGTTATTAGGCACAGCTCACTTATAAGTGCCTACTCGCTGTTAGGCGCAGGTTTGACTCTCGTCCCAGCTACTGTTATTAAGCACTGAAGCCTTCTTTCAGATACTGCCAGTTTCAACCTTATGGGGTGGCAAATGCTATAATTCCAAGTGGAGTGCACTTCCTATTCGAGGAATGTCAGGTGTATCTCGCTTATAGGCACTATACTTGTACCTTTCCTGCAGAGATATTGGCACATGTGCCTAATAGCAAGTGGCTACCGTATTACCACACGAGAGAGATGTCACCCATTACCGCTATTGCTGTAGCCTGGAGACAAGCAGACCTTCTTGTAGGCCCTGTTACAGGGCAGGACTTGACATGACTACTCAGACTATTCTAACGAATGAACAGTACACCTTAGCACACCACAGTACGGATGTCTGACAGAGAACACTGCAGTGATTGCACACTTACCTACAAAATACACCCCCTCCCCCCCATCCCCCTCCCCCCCCCCCCCCTCTCTATCCCCTCTCCATCCCCCTCCCCCTCTCCATCCATCCCCCTCCCCCTCGTCCATCCATCCCCCTCCCATCTCCCCATCTCCCTCTCCATCCCCCTCCCCATCCATCCCCCCTCCCATCTCCCCATCCCCCCATCCCCTCTCCCTTCCCCCTCTCATCTCCCCATCCCCCCATCCCCTCTCCCTTCCCCCTCTCCATCCCCCCTCCCCCTCCATCCCCCTTCCCCTCTCCATCCCCCTTTCCCCCTCCCATCTCCCCATCCCCCTCTCCATCCCCCTTCCCTCTCTCCACCCCCCTCCCCCTCTTTATAAACAGAGGCAATTGAAGCAATGGGGGCAGACACTTCTCTCGAGCCTTCATTTCAATTGGGACTGGAAAGAAATCCTCTCCATCCATTCCCCTTCCCATCTCTCCATCCCTCTCTCCCCTCCCCCCATTCCCCCTCTCTCCTTCCTCCCTCCCACCTCTCCCCCTCCCCCCTCTCACGTACGGAGGCGAAGTCATGTTGATCTGATCTCTCACTCTCCATCCTCCGCAGCTCAGCCAACAGACACTCCCTCTCCTTCCGCAGTGCGTCCAACGCTTGCTCACTCTGTGGTCAACAACAGAGAAGAGATCTACCGATGAGATTTAGGACATCACTTCTAAGCTCCTCATTTCAACACCACACATTCACTGCTTAGAAGATTCTTGCTATACAAGCCACTGCCTATGTCTCTTGTTTGCAGAATATTGTTTCAACTACAGCTACATGTATATAGCACACAAATGACCTACCTCTCGGTAGAACCTTGCTTTACTCTGGAAGTGCTGCAATTCATTCTGGTAGTGTTCCATCTCTATTTCGTGCATTCTCATCTGCTGCGACGTATTCTCCACCTCTGTCTGTAGTCTACAGACATTATGAGGTCACAGTGATGTCATTGAGACATTATGAGGTCATGGTGATGTCATTGAGATGTCATTGATACATTGTGATGTCACTTGCAGTGGGGAGGCCTAATAGACCTCATCACATACTAAACTCTGACATACTGGACATTAGGTGGACAACTGGAAGAGTGACACATTCCTAGAGACACCACAACGGTATCTTTCTCCAGGGTGTACGCGAGCGCATGCTACCGATCGTCGCAACCACAGGCCATGGACTGGGTGCTCAACGATGGGCCGTCTTGGTGACATTTCTAAGGCTCAAGAAAACCGGTGCCACTCATCCAGACGTCCATCTAACGCCCATGACATGACAAGTTCTATGGGTACTCCTCTACACAGGGGAATTGCCAAATACGAAACTTCAAGCGTTCCCAGCATGGATCTAATGGGCAAGCGGACAGTGTGGACATGATGGTTATGTTTCTGTATGTAGTTATTGTGTTGTTCGGTACATTACCTAGGATGTTTGAAACTAGCCTTGTACCCTGACCTTTCACCCCAGTGTTGGTTGCGTGCAGTACTAATACAGAGAAGGCCTGATAGGTGTCACTGTGGTCTACACAGGAATATTCAAAAGTGAAGTGGCCCCGCAACGGACTCAAATGGGCGTGCGGACAGCATGATCATGGAGCAACCGTCCATGTAATCCCGTATCTACAGGTAGTTTTTCCTGTGGTGCGTACCTCATCTTGCTGCGGACCACTTCGTCCAACTGGTGCCAACTGTCCTCCAGTTGAGAATGTAGCTCTTCTTCCTTGTCCATAGAGATCTGCTTGGTCAGTTCCAGCTCATGATATGAGCTGTAGATAAGCCAGTAAACTACAATAACTTGCCAGTAAAATTACAGTATATGCTCAGTAACTTGCCCAGTAAATTACAGAAATATTGTCAGTAAACGAGGGGCAACCGCACTCCTGGTAGCCGTTGCAACCCTACGGTTGCCTCGCCGTAGCGCAAGCTAATTATTGCAATTCGTTCCAATTAACGCACATGCACGTGGCAACCACGCTCAGTCGATCGCGAGCAATGGCAGCCAAAAGGAAGACAAGACATTATTACAGCACTCACAACTTAGCCAGCACGGTGAGTTCCGGCATGTAAGCGTCAGTGAACCACAGCGATCATGGCCGTGTGGTCAGAAACTTTGTGTACCTTCCTAAGAACGGTACTGCCACCGGAAGTCGAAGAGAGCGCTCGAACAATGGTGGCCAACGGCGAGACAAAAGCGCTCATATCTCAACCACCAAGGTGAGTTTCAGCACCAACTTTTTACATTCAAGTCAGTACATGATAGCGATCACGGCGGTGTAGTCAGAATCTCTGTAGGCCAATCCTAAGTACTCAAATATTACATTATGTTATTATTTACACGGCACAATTTTTCCCCTACCAGGAGTGTAATTACAGCCTGGAATTCACCACACCATATGGTCAGTAAACTACAGTAATGTGCCAGTAAACTACAGTAAATTGCAGTACACCTAAGGCAGTCACTGGTGCTACATGTAAACTGGTACGTCCCACCAGCCAGGAGGCAAATTAGCTTTGACTATTCATGAAGCTATCAGTAGGGTATACGATATAGGCATTCCCCCCCCCCCCCCCCCCCCCCCCCCCCCCCCCCCCCCCAACCCCCTCCCCCACTAGTGTGTGTACCTGTTAAGCTGCTCTTTGAGCTGGTGACGCTCCTGCTCATACCTAACCCTCTCCTGCTCAATGCGGCTGGCCAGGTGCTCACGGTCCAGACGCTCAGCATGAAAGTCCTTCTCATATATCTGGGCCTGGACAAGATCACAAGAGGTAATGATGTCATGATGACATGATGACATCATAATGTAATGTACTTCTAAATCTGACTCAAGTACTTCACCAGGATGTGATGACACATAACTCCTCGTTCCCAGGCTCTGGAGGATCTTGGGAACGAGGTCACAAATCCTGGCTTGGACAATACAGTATGTCATTAGTGGGCCATGAAAAATATGGGCAGCTAAATTCCTTTCAAAAACACATTGTTTTACATAACCTTCAAGGGGCAACCGTACTCCTGGTAGCCGCCCGCATTGCAACCAGTTGCAACTTGCTGGTCGCACAAGCTAGGCATTGCAGCTCATTCCAATTAACACACGTCACGTGAGGACCATGCTTGGTCGATAGAGTCAGCAATGACATCAACCACTGATGATTCTGTTCACCACATTCCCCAACTGTATACTTCAACTAGGGCCTGAACGAATGTACCAACATTCCAACATTCGTTTGAATCCCCGAACGTTCGAAGGCAAAATTATGTTCGCACGTAAACTATTTCTAATCAACGCACACCCCACGTGCTACCTTAAGCTAGCTGCAAGATGGCGGAGACTGAGGCTGCGCTGTTGGTGGCTTTCTCGATAGCGATGCAGGTAGCTCTGCTCGTCTGATAACAGGACACAAGACAGTGAAGTGCAAGTTGTGCAACAAAAGTTACACTTATAATTACCATGGAGGGACGACCAACTTACACGACCACCTGAACCGCGTACACAGCAACGAATAAAAGATGAAATCGAACACGATCCAACTCTGGATGCTTTTATTGCCCGATCAAAGTGCCCCACCAGTCGTGCAAAGCTAATCACCGACCGAATTGCCGATATGGTCGCGCAAGATCTTCGTTATGTAATACCGTGATTCTACCGAATGTTGTTCGAATGTTAGTTACCGAACGTTCGATTGGGGGGATTCCCCAGGCCCTAACTTCAACGGCTTGTACTTTATCCAGGTAGCAAACATGATTTTCCACCCAACTCTGCAAACAGATGGACTACCCCTTCTACTATTGCAAGCAACTGTTGCTAGGAGACGACTATCAGTAGAAACCCCCTCACTACACCAGCAGGTCTAAATAGCCTAAGGGTTCTGGTAAACTAGTTTGTAATTTGAGAACAACACAGGCAACCTCACAGAGTCCAGCATGGCCTGCTACCATGGTAACGGAGTGGGTCTCCAGTTCCTTGTGTAAACTTTGATGATAAGCAGGTGTTACCATAGTAAGAGAGTAGGCGGTTACTGCCCAACTGATACATGCTTCAGTCCTGCAATTTCTCTGCTGTAGCTGGAGACAGTCACCTGCAAACTATACTTCCAGTTTCAGTTTCAATCTTTGGCCAGTTGTGGCACCCTCATGCTATACCAGGAATGACCATCATTCGCTGGGCCATGAGCGATGAATCCGACAATACAGTATAATGAACTAGTCTCGTTTCCAGACCTTCCCTGAATAGCGGAAAGAGGGTCTGGTGTTCTGAGCTACATTTGCTTGTCATGTGGTGGTGGTGGTGGTGGTGGTGGTGGTGGTGGTGGGGGGGCGTATGGCGTAAGGAATGGCTGGCATTTTTAAATCCAAGTTTCTGATGCCTCAGCACATATAGACTACTACACAGAACAGTTGTCAAAAGCTCGACATAGCCGCAAAGTCTACTGGGACAGCTGAAAACAGGCTGTGAGACAAGCTTTCACTATGCATGAGGCTACACATCACATTAGGCTGTCTGCCTGATTGCCTACGTCGTCATCATTCACGTACTGTCATCCGATTCAAGATCTCAGATCAGCCACACCCTACGTGACAAGAAATGTTGCTCAGAACACCAGACCCTCCTTCCTCTCATGTGAGGGAGGGTCAGGGCACGAGACTAATAATGAAGAATGACTGTTACATAGCTGTAAATGAAGACGTTAATTCAAGAGTTTGAGAATATGGAGACTGTCACGTACCTGAGCCTCTTTCAAATCCAGTTCGTCCCTTATCTCCTTGTTCTCACGTCTCATCGTATCCAACTCGTCCGTCAATCTCCTCACTTGCTCTCCCAGCTCCTCCACCTTCCCCTTCCACACCCCGACCTCCTCCCCTCTCTCCCGCTCCCCTTGCTCGAGTTTCACCCGGAGTATCCCCTCGGTCTTGTCTCTCATCCTCTCGGCTTCCTGGAAAACGACATTCAGTGAATATGCTCAAGACCAGAGGCCTCGAACGTGACATCATTAGCGATGTGAATGGAAACGAGCTTCATTACAAATAATCGTGCAATGTCGCTATATTTAGTAGCAGTGATAAATCCTATTTTTATCACACTGTTCAGATACCGGATTAGAAGACTTCCAAGAGAAGTTTGGTCTGCTAAACGTTGTACACACAAAAAAGTTCTGACTTATCTCTCATGCTGCTACTACGAACTCACTTCTTTCTGCTTCTGTAGCTCGTGCTTCTCCCTCTCCACCTCCACGAGCCTCCCTTCCGCCTCCTCCCTCCTCTCCACCTCCTGCTGCAGCCGCATCGCCATGGCGTTACGGTCCCTCACCCTCCGCAGCTCCTCCACGAGCGCCTCCTTCTCTGCCTCGACCCTCTTCACATCCTGCTGAGCGTGGAACGACTTCTGGTTGTACTCCTCCGTCGTCTTTGCCAGGTAGTTCATCTACACATGTGGTTGAGGAGATGAAAGTCAATCAACCACGTAGCCTCGTTTGCAGGCTCCTCCCCAGCTTCTGGTGGCATACTGTATGCTGGGGAGGACCCTGGGAACAAGGATGGGGAAGAGCCTGGGAATGAGGCTGGGGAGGACCCTGGGAATGAGGCTGGGGAGGAGGCTGGGAATGAGGTTGGGCTGGGAATGAGGCTGGGAATGAGGTTTGGGAGGAGCCTGGGAATGAGGCTGGGAGGAGGCTGGGGAGGAGCCTGGGAATGAGGCTGGGGAGGAGCCTGGGAATGAGGCTGCGAGGAGGCTGGGGAGGAGCCTGGGAATGAGGCTGGGGAGGAGCCTGGGGAGGAGCCTGGGAATGAGGCTGGGAGGAGGCTGGGGAGGAGCCTGGGAATGAGGCTGGGGAGGAGCCTGGGAATGAGGCTGGGGAGGAGCCTGGGAATGGGGCTGGGGAGGAGCCTGGGGAGGAGCCTGGGAATGAGGCTGGGGAGGAGCCTGGGAATGAGGCTGGGGAGGAGGCTGGGAATGAGGCTGGGAGGAGGCTGGGGAGGAGCCTGGGAATGAGGCTGGGGAGGAGCCTGGGAATGGGGCTGGGGAGGAGCCTGGGGAGGAGCCTGGGAATGAGGCTGGGGAGGAGCCTGGGAATGAGGCTGGGGAGGAGGCTGGGGAGGAGCCTGGGAATGAGGCTGGGGAGGAGCCTGGGAATGAGGTTGGGCTGGGAATGAGGCTGGGAATGAGGTTTGGGAGGAGCCTGGGAATGAGGCTGGGAGGAGCCTGGGAATGAGGCTGTCCCTTGTATGAAACCCTGGATACTGTGTTCAAACAACATTTTGTGATCTAATTGGAAGTAATGTGTGCATTTCCACCCTTCAGGTCCCACCCACTTCCTCATGCTCATGCGGAACCTATCTCCCAAGGACATTACCGGAACTGAGAAAGACACGTTGTATCCATGCATTTGAATGAGACATGAAGCTTGGCGTTGTGCCATTGTGATCAGCATGAAATGAACCTTCAAGTGATGCCCTAAATTGACTTTCAATATTGGTCACATTTTCATCAAAAATCGCACTCGACCAAAGGCTATATATATATAATCCATGGTTTTGAAAGCTCCATTCATGCTGATCACAATAGTGCAAATCCCAGCTTCGTATCTCCTTCCTAGCCCAAGATACCTAGCGTACATGTAGTACTTAGCTGGCATAATTCCTACTCCGTATATTCATTGTCTAAAGAAAGACATGTTGTATCCATGCCATTGAATGAGATATGAAGCTGGGGATAGCGCCATTGCGGTCAGCATAAAAGGAGCTTTTCAAATGATGTCATAAAAGTGATTATTGATTTCGGTCACATTTTTGGCAAAAATCGCACTCAACCAAAGGCTATAATCCATGGTTTTTCATGATTTTGGGTCAAAATTCAACCTACAGCAAAATGGACATCATTGGAATGCTCCATTCATGCTGATCACAATGGTGCAAATCCCAGCTTCATATCTCCTTCCTAGCCCAAGATACCTAACATAGTATGTATCCCAAACCCCTTTGCGTATCCAGTGTCAAACGAAAGACACATTATATCTTGGTGTGTGAATGAGATATGAAGCTGGGGGTTGTGCCATTGTGATCAGCATGAAAACAGCTTTCAAATGATGTCCTAAAATTAGTTTTTACTGTCGGTCACATTTTTGCCAAAAATTGCACTCGACCAAAGGCCATGGTTTTTGGGTCAAAATTCAACCTACAGCAAAATGGACATCATTTGAAAGCTCAGTTCATGCTGATCACAATGGTGCAAATCCCAGCTTCATATCTCATTCCCAGCCCAAGATACCTAGCACATTAGTCTGCTACAACTGCATGCATAGTGGCCCTCGTTCCCAGGCCATCTATATACATGTACAAATATACCACCAGTTTTTTGATTGCTGACAGGATACCGTGAAGCGGACGCACATACGCGTCATTGGTTGATTAGATCTGGCCAGCCTTACCCACTATAGCGCTACTGAATACACACAAAAAGATTTTGCGATGTCAGCGAAATTTGTGCTGTATGTACATGTAGTATTGTCAGGTTGTTATTCTGCCAATAATAAAGTCCGACAACAACACAAGTTTAACTTCTCCAGTCCTCAGAGCCCTTCTTAGTTCTAATGCTCTTTGACGATCAACAGAAACCCTGCTATGTGTGGCTTGTTGCCTCACAGCCAGCTGACCAGCTGTTGGTTAATTGTGACTATAGGGTAGCGCCCTAGCCTTGAACCCAGGCTCTGCGCCTGGGTTCGAGGCTACATGTAGGTATAGCCCCTGACCACCTTAGCCTCGTTCCAAGGCCGTAGCTAGGAGAAACGGCCTAGCAACTTGCGCAAGTTCAATTACTCTCAGCAGCTGAAATATCACATGCACTAACCTGATATTCTCTGAATCACAGACCTAGAGGAAGACCTACTCAGGTAGATTCTGACTACTCCTACCTACTATGCACTATTGACCTAGTAGTCAAGCCCAAGCAAGCCAGTCGTTGTTCAGCACCCTCCCCCCACTTTGATATTCTGTGGCTTGAATGAGCAAGGCAGTGCAATTGCTGTGACACAACATCCGTATACAGTTTGAACTTGCGGAAGTTCCCAGGATGTTTCTCCCACGGCCTGGGAATGGGAATGAGGCTAAGACGTACGTACCAAGAGCTCTGAATCCTACTGACAGCTAGAGTAAGTGGATTATAACAAGGAAGCCCAGTCAATTCATGAGGGAGAATGGTCAAGAGATTCTGCTGCCAAAATTCCATAGAGGTATCAGATTGTTGCACACTAGGGATGCTGTGATCATCGCGATATATGATATGCATATTGTGTATCCAACCTGTGTACTGGCCACACCGTCATGATTGCCGTCGTGATCGCCATCGTGATCGCCGTCGTGATCGCCATTGCGATTGCCGTCATGATTGCTGTCGTGATCGCTGTTGTGTACTTGTACTCGCGCTTTAATATGTGCCAAAACTCATCCAAGTTCTGAGTGCAATATTGCTCACTCCACTTGACTGTCGTTGGCAGCATTACAGGACGTGGACATGTGCGCAGGACGTGGACATGTGCGCTAATGGAATGAGCTATCAGCTAGCCGCTGTGTACATGCAGCTTATGAACGAAGCTGTGAGTATGAGAAGGTGGATGCAATCTGAGCCTGCTCAGGTATCCACAAGGTGAGAGTAAGACCAGAGATATCATTCTGAAAGGCAGCCATAAAGCAGCTCACTGCTGGCTTAGGGAGTCGGTCTCTCAATACGCCACTTGTGCACAGATCTAACCCACATCACACATATGCATGGACACACGCACACACACACCCAGACCCCCCCCACACACACACACACACACACCCAAACCACACACACCCTCACATGCACACACCCACACCACACTACACACACCAGTTCCTTGTTGACTACTTCCTGTTCTCGTCTGGCATCCAGCTCATCCTGAACCTGCTCAACCAGCCTTTGATACTGCTTCAATTGCTGAGTGTGTGTGCGTGTGTGTGAATGAGTGATGTGTGTGTGTGTGTGTGAGTGTGTGTGTGTGTGTGTGTGTGTGTGTGTGTGTGTGTGTGTGTGTGTGTGTGTGTGTGTGGGTGGGGGGGGGGGGGGGGGGGGGGATATGTGCGTGTATGCAGTACCTCAGTGAGTACAAACACCCTTTCCTCCTCAGCACTAGCAGAATCAGCTCCCGAAAACTGCTGCCTCAGTTTGCTCTGCTCCTGTGTGCGAAACAAAATACATCGTCATAGCAACTGACAAATACTGGCTCCACACAGTAGAAGGTTTATACTACACAGCTAGTCCCACACCGTTCAACCACGGTGTGCCATCCTTCGACACCAACTCCCGGGAGATCATCATGAACACAACCTCGAGTCCTTGTGTGCAACATGTTTATGTGCAGGCTATGTGCTCCAGCCATTGCTACAGTGGAACCTGTCTCTAGCGGTCACCCACTGGATGTAAATTGGCCACTCGACAGGTGGCGGCTACTAAGGAGGTGTACAGGATCAGTGGAACTGGGATAGCAGTCTAGTGACCACAATAGAGAGGCAGCTGCCTTAAACAGTGACCACTATAGACAGCCCCTAAACTAACTCTTACTCAAGGGACAGGCCGTTTTACGCAATCCTGCAACATCAACTGTGAGAACCAATCAGGGAACAGACTATAAATGGAACTGCAATCTGGCTTATATTACAGGGGAAAAATTGTTCTGTAAATAGTCAGGAACTGTGTACAAATACTCTCTGACTCATGGCAGCCTTCCTTTAGTAGGTGTGTCTTTCGGTTTCAGCTTCAATATGGCACAAGATCCAGGAACCCAGACTCAAGCCTAGTTCCCAGGCTGTGCCTAGCTATTCATCACTTGCAGGACGGAAAAGCAGGCCCGGAGATGGCCTGGTATCTTTCCTCACGTGAGCATTTGTCGCTTGCAGCACTGCAAGCGACAAACGCTGGGGTGAGAATGCTTGGGTACGAGACTAGGCCGACCTAGGCTGACCCAGGAC
Organism: Axinella damicornis; assembly: GCA_963931865.1. Taxonomy (NCBI): domain Eukaryota; kingdom Metazoa; phylum Porifera; class Demospongiae; order Axinellida; family Axinellidae; genus Axinella; species Axinella damicornis. The sequence goes on from OZ007512.1 coordinate 11,604,045, forward strand.
TTAAGAATTAACACACAGTAGCCAATACGACAGACACGCAATATATTATGACAATACATACGATTTGTATCCGGGCTGAGACCGAGGCTGACTGAACCTCCGCAACGTTACCCTGCTTGCTTCGCAGTCCAAATAACCTCAGGTGAGGCAATGTATTGACCATTCCGATGAGGTCAATGAGGTCAATGAGGTCGATGAGGTCGTTGAGGTCATTGAGGTCGATGAGGTCGTTGAGGTCACTGAAGTCATTTGTGACTGCTGCAAGGCTTCATGCATGGCCGACAAGCCATCAAAATCATTATCTAGTCTCCAAACTTAGAGCAGGTTGCCTTACAAGTGTATGTCTCGCGCTGTGGCCTCGAATGTTCTCAGCAACTCAATGATGTGGGTTACAGCACTCAGCGCGTGCTTAACCTCACTGCAGTTACAATAACTAGTTTCCGCACTACATAGACATAAAATGCAGCCCTCCAATTAGAATTATTGCTAACTTGAAAAGGCCACCTTCTAAGCGGGAGGCACTTTTTGGTACTTAATAAAGTGTATGGGAATCCTACCTAGAACATTCCCAGGCTCCTCCCCAGCGTTTTGTCGCATGTTGTACCGTTTTTGTACAGTATGTGACAAAAAGCTGGGGAGGAGCCTGGGAACGAGGCTACGTACACACATCACAGCTCCTACCTCACTTAGTTTCCCTAGTTCTCCGTACATCTCCATGACGTCGTGGAAGTGCTTTGAGTACTGCTTGCTGAGATGCTTCAATGTCTTGTTGATTTCTGTGGTTGACGGACGTTTCTTTGAATCATCGAGCAAGCACTGCGTGATGAGGCCAAACAGGCAGTGATCGCTACCCAGTTTGTCAATCGCCAGCTGCCGTTTCAGAATCTGGACGGTTCCTTCTTTCATGGCCACTTCCGTTAGCTCCGTTTCATGATAGACCATAGGGAACTCTTGGTTGGCAGCATAGAGGGAAAGAACGCCAAACGAGAAGTTGTCCAATTTCACGTCGTAGATTGGATGGGGTTTAAGTGCCTCGGGTGGCATGTACGCAAACGTACCGGGACAAGCGGTGAGGCCGAGTAGACGTGATGGGTCGACATCTAGGATCTTTGAGACCCCAAGATCAGCAAGCTTGGCTCTCATGTCGGGAGTGAGGAGGATGTTGCCAGCAGTGAGGTCACGATGGATGATAGGTGGATCTTGTGCGTGGAGGTACACGAGGCCGTACGACACATCCAGCAAGATTGAGATTGTGATGGACAGAGGTATGTTTTGATATTGCCTGATACATTTCTCCAGATCCATGTGTAAATACTCCATCACCAGGGTGAGGTCAGAGCCATCGCGGCCGTAGTGCACACCAAGGAACAGCACGACGTTTGGGTGGCGCAAACGACTCAGCAGGACGCACTCGATTCGAAATTTCCGCTTCATCGCTTCTCTGTCTCTCTCGTTCACGTTCTGGTTGACAAGTACATCGTGCAAGCGTTTGGCAATGCACGGCATCCCATTGAGAGTGACCTCGTACACAGCGCCGAAAGCCCCCGACGCTTTTCTCTCCCGCTCTCCTTCGCCCAGCCCTTCCAGCTCCTTGACCTCGAAGGCAGCTAACTCATCCCAAGGATCCATTGCGTGCAGCAGCTGTAGATTAGCTGCATGCGTGGGTGCATGGTTCTACAAAGACACGCCCCCTTCACATTTCTAATAACCATGTACTTCCGGTTTATAATTAGCTTCTTTCAGGCTAATTAATTTTCAAAAAATTATTTCCGTTTTATATACAAGTAATCAAACTAAAGTATAATACCCAGCACACAGCCACAAACATTGCAACACTTTCAAGCAGTACGCATAAATATTTACAAAAATCTAAAAAAAATGCTAACGAGCCACAAACTTTAATCAATGGCAAGCGATAAGTTTTATTCACAAAGGTGAGGTACATGGTAGCTAGTTAATCAACAGTGAGTCATTATTTGCTACTTCAACAGCAAAAAAAAATCTAATGTCTATGTCGAACCATGGCAGGATTTAACGTGACGTCGGTATTTTTGTATCTCTCCAACTCGATATCCGTGGCCACACATTGGACACTCTAAGTTGGGGTCCATCGGAGCACCTTGGAGAGACTCTAATTCTTCCTTCGATTGCACATTCGCTTCCACATCGGCAGCAGTGTCATGAATCTCCGTATCAAGTCCCTTCATGAGCTTGTTCTCGTCCTGCTGCGCACTCGGTTGTTTTTGCCGTTGCTCGGGGCGATCAGGACAGGACTCTTCGACTGGTTTTGATATCTTTGCTGCATGATCGGGATTTGCTTCTTCTGTGGGGGTAATAGGGTCCCCTTGTGGATACTGACCTTGAGGATACTGTTCTTGCGGGGGTTGATCAGTACTGGGGGTCACTCTTGGCTGCATTCCCATTGCATACTGATCAGGGACGTGCCCTTGATCACTCCCCGGAGGGGGATGGCGTGGAGAGACTGCCGGCTGCATTCCTGCTGGATACTGACCTTGATCACTCCCCGGAGGATAGTAAGGGGAGACAGGTTGCTGCTGGTTCTGACCAGCAATTTCTTGATCATAAGGGAGAAGGCGAGGGACCGTTTGCTGAGGGACGTTCTGAGCAGGCATTGGTCGTCTTGGATGTGATTGTGGCAATGTAGAATCCCCATAGAGCCTAGGAGAAGCTGCAGGCTGCTGGCCATGGTAGGCACCAAGCTGGTGTTGTGGCACGACCATTCCGGGCTGCATCTGTGGGTGGCCCTGCATTTGCAGGTAATCTTCCATATGGTGGTAACCTTGGTAACCTTGTGATGAGTAGCCTTGCACAGGCTGCTGCCCTTCCATATGGACCATCTGCTGTTGGGCTCGCATTTGCTCTTGAGCTTGCAATATCTGCTGCTGTTTGATATGCTTCTGAAAACGAACATTCTCTAGTTGTTGTCGGGAAGCAACCACCTGTGGATCCACTTCATTCGGATGCTGTAGCCCATGCATGTGGTGAGGCATAGCTAGGTCACCACACTGCGCTATTCCTGGAACATAATAGGGGTCACTTGGGGAGACGTGATGATGGGGGTGGGGCCTATCTCCCCCAAGTTGAGGAGCAGTGATGCTGCTTGTAGGCAAAGAACTATGCCCGCTCGGGCCGACCCCATCTTGGTGCTGCACTGGGGCATAGCGGGGGTCATCAACGGAATATCCCTGCCTCATGTGTCCGTGGTGTTGTTGGTGGGCCATCTCATGCTCCGGATGGAATTGGCGATCCTGTTCTGGGTGATGCTGTGCTCTTCGCTGTGCCATAAGGGCTTCAATCTTTTCATGCTCGTGCTGTATCTGCAATTTTTCGGCAATATTTTGGGTAATTTCTTCATTCTCACGACGCATGCCCTCACTGTAATGTGCTTCATGATGCGGCTGATCTCTGACATGATGTTGTGGAACATGACCTGGAGCTTGGTACATCATGTCTGGAGCCTGCTCCCCAGGATTGTATGGCTGATCACGTACCCATGCTTGTTCACGTGGCTCGTAAATTTGATCGACACCTTGCTGTGGTAGCGGCTGGATTGGTGTTGGTGGCTGTCGGAACTCGTACTGTTGTGAAGGATGGGGTCGTACCTCTGGCGGAACATTAGCAGATCGAGGATCAGGCCTGGCCTGTGTTACATTGTGCATGTGTGTGTGTGTGTGTGTGTGTGCGTGTGTGTGTGTGTGTGTGTGCGTGTGTGTGTGTGTGTGTGTGTGTGTGTGCATGTGTGTGTGCATGTGAGAATTACACCTGGTATTATCCACTTCAGACTTGCAGAGTATACAATGACATTCATAAAGTGTTTAGTTGCATACAACAGTGCTTTCCCGATGTTTAATTATCACTATGTATGCATGCAGAATGGCACAACAACAATATTAACCAATCGTGGAGACGTGTGGTGAGCTGCCGGGTCACCGTGGTAGGCAGGTGGGTGCATGTCTCCTTCAGAAGACCTCGACATCAAACCCTGAGGTTGCTGAAATCAAGCGAGTGACATGATTGTTAACACAGTGTTAACACGTTCCACTATATTATAGATTCATCACTGTGAGGAAGATTGTTAATTCACCTCCTTCCCTACACAAACAAGTGCTGCACCCTCTGATGTCCGCACGTGCACACACCCATACACAATCACTCACTCATGCACTCACACATACACACATGCATGCACGCACGCACGCACACATACACCCACCCACCCGCCCACCCCCACCCACACACACCTGCATCACAGCCCTGGGGACATCAGCAGGAGGGGCTCTCTGTCTGGGTGGAGGGTCTGGTATCTTAATCTGGTGGTGCTCAAGAACTCCACGAAGCTGCTGGACCTGCTCAAACAACTCCTACGGACAATGAGGAATGAATGTTTAGTAGGTACAACCGATACTAGTTAAAGTACTGCAGCGAGTGCACTACGTACGAGACACAAGGGTGTGGTCGAGAGGCTAATATAGCATGTGGTGAAGCCGAGTGCTGTATTTGCCTCGAGACCGCACCCGCGTGCAACGTTTTCCATAGTGCAGGAGCGTAAGCGGTACTTTAACTGGTTTATTGCAACATCTACGGAGTGCGCCTTTCAGTATTGTCCAGTGGAAAATACAGCACACTATGCGCATTATGGAAAACAAAGCACACTTTGGCCCTTTCATCTTCTATGACTTCATACAATAAATGCACTTTCCAAATGAACACTCTGATACTTGAAGTTGATGATTGCCTAGTAGGGTATTTAAGATGGGCAACTGGAAAGCAGGGAATAGGAAACTGGAAAGGGGGATTGCATTTGTGAAGAAGCCACAGTGTCTTCTTATCAGAGTTTTGACAGACTACTATGAGGTTAATGGGGTTCATTCCACAGACTGTAGCTATACAAACAGACTCAGTGGGTGTATATAGGAACAGATATGATCCTTGAACTTACAGCACACCGATCCATAACCTGGTGGTACTTGGACTCAAACTCTCCTCGCATTTCAAATTCCTTCTTGTATTTCTCTTGAAACTCTCCACGCTTTTCAAACTCCTTCTGGAAGGCGGCTGAGAAGTGGAGTTGATTCATCTTCTCACTTTTAAGCTGCTCCACTTCAGACCGGAGAGCATCTCTCTCCTCCCTCAGCTCCTCCGACCTCCTTGTAGCATCCTGCAAGTTCCTTGTGACTTCCTCCAACTGTCGGGCAGTTTCCGTCTGCTTGCTTGCAGCAATGGCAGTCTGCATATCCAACTGTATATTGTAATAAAGATGATTCTAGCATACTAACCACACCCTGCCCCATGGGTGGTATCCAGCAATGGAAGTGTCAATGCCAGACAACAACCCTCCTGCCCCTCCCTCCAGCACCGCATGGATGCTCAGGTATTGCAGAAAGGGTGTGGTCAATAGAACTACTGCACATGCTCAGAAGCGCAATGTACTCGTCACAACCACATCATTATTATAGTGTACAGTGAAATATTCTCAGTACTGTATATAGAGCCTCTCTTTGACCTTCAGGACAAGTACATTTGCAGCTCACACTTTGTATAAGCATTATATCGCCCTTCTTTTCCATCAAACTGCTGGCACAAACACACAACCAACCTCTTCCATAGTAGCGGGCTTTTGAGACTTGTACTTTGCCACCTCAGCCTTCAATCCATCCACCTGCTTCTTGTACTGCTTCACCTGCTGCGTCTTAGCCAGAACATCATCGTTCAGTTTCTCATTGTCAGTAACGGCTTGGTCCAACTGCTGGTTGGCCTTTCTTAGCTGTCGGTGAACATCTTCAAGTTGGGTCCGCTGCAGTCGATTAGCTTGCTCTAGTTGGGCCTTATACTCTTGCTGCTGAGCTTGAAATACCTGCTCCATATTTGCCACCTGCTCCTTGTGCTGAACAAGTTGTAGTTGCATTGCGTCATAATCCGTCATGACCTGTTCATGGACCCTGATCTCATCTCGGAGCCTTTTATTCTCAGACTCAAACTGGCGGATTCTAGTGTGGCACGTTTGAAGCTCGTCACGCAGATGTTGACATTGAACACTTACCTCTGCTCGCTCATTATCTACGCGTCCTGCGGCTTGCTGACGATCATCACGTTCCTTTTGGAAATCCTCCTTCCAAACATCAGCCTGTATGTGATAATGAAGATACACAATTTACTACATTATACATGTATGTCACACGTGCATGCATACAGATAATATTGCTATTAGGGGCCCCAAACCAATCTTTTGATAGTGACCATGAAATTACAACCATTACCTGCAACGAATTACCCCCCTTCGATTAGGCTGCTAATTACAATTACATACTGCAAATTTCCGTGCTTCTATCTCTCCTTTCAGGTCATCGTTCTCTTTCCTCAAAGCTTCCACCTCTCCTCTCAGGTCATTATTCTGTCTCCTCAAAGGTTCAACCTCATCTTTCAGCTTGGACAACGCTGTATTCAGGCCGGACAACTTCTCCTTCCATTGTGAAGCCTCACGTTTGACTTGAGAGATTTCATGCTGCACGCACTCCATCTGGGAAGCCTGACTTTTCAGATTTTCATGCACAGAGAGCAAGGAGATGTACGTCTGCTCATGTTGGTCACGTTGGTGCTTTACTTTGACTAGCTCTTGGTGAATCTTTTGCCTATTAAGCTCTGACTCTGAGAGTACAGTCTGCAGCTGAATCATTCCCCCATCCAGCTCAGCACATCTAGCCTGAAAAGAAATTGCGAATATTCTGTGACAACTGTGTCACAAATGTGACATCCACAACAAAGTACACACATGCACAGTATTTCTGGTTACATACGCACCTTTGTGATGTTTAGATCAGTTTCCAGTCGTCCGACTATAGCTTCTTTCCATTCCACCTGCTGCTGAAGTTTATCCTTTTCTGATCTCAGTGTTTCTAACTGCAGACGCAGAGTTACTCTCTCCGTCTAAACAAGCAATAGTATGCAGTGATATAATCTTTGCATTAAAACAACTACAGAATTTCGTATATATTCACGTGGTGCATAAGTTACTTGTAAACAACCAACCTCCCACTTCTTTTCCTCTTTTGTGCTTTCGACTTGAGTCACTCCTAGATCACCATGAAGTAGATCAACTTGTGACTTGGCACTGTCTCTTTCTTCCTCCAATTTTCGATTCTCATCCTGGAGTATTATAACAACTTCAAATAAGTAATTGCACAGCATTTTCAACAGATTGAAAACATGCAGGTAATTCAAGCACCTTTGCAATAGCAAGTTTCTCCTCTAACTGTTCAAGCTGTAACCGCAAATCAACTCCAGTTTGATCCTCCATCTTCCCTTGTGAGGGGGTTTTCCCAAGAGTCTCTTTCTCCTTCTGTGAGTGAGTAATACATTTAGTAAGTTCACATGCTACAATAGCTGAACCTTTGCTATTACATCAATTAAATGAGGTCAATTGTGCGTTGGGTATGCACCTGCAATTCATTTAACCCTTTCACTGGTAAGAATTCCCCCCTTAACGCTTCTAACTAATATGGCCAAAAACAACTACACCTAGTTGACTTGCTTGATCAATAAACTAAACAGAAGATACCAGTAAAAGGGTTAAGGTTGGCAAGTAAACCAATTATACCTTTACAGCTTCCAATTCTTGTCTCAGTTTGAGCACCTGCTTGCTCTGCTCCTTGGTATGGCCATGCAGCTTTTGCTGCTCCTGGATAACTCTCTCAAAAGACCCAACCTGAACTTGTAGGCTCTGAATTTTTTGGTCTTTGGTCTCGAGGGCTTGTTTTAATGTAGCTATCTCGACCTTGGGATCAGTGCCAGGTGGAAGATCATCATACTTAAGTGAGGCCGGAGATGGAACTGCACTTCCAGTTGCTTGCCGTCGCAGTAACCGCAGCTCTTCATCCCTGTCCTGGAGCTTTTCTTCAAGTGCTCTCAAGTTTTCTAGCTCAGGTAGTTCCTTTTTCATTTGACGTGCATCCCCTCCCTGCCTTAGCTGTAACTCCAGTTTCCCATATTCTTCTTTCAGCTTTTCCAATTCATGGCGGGTCTCCTCCAGTTGGCTGTTAAGCTCAGACACACGTTCTTGTTCATTTTGAAGTCTTTCCTCCAGCTGCAATTTTGCTCCACTTAGGCTTTCCACTTTTTGCTGGAGTTGATGCTGAACCATTCCTTGCTCATGAAGATGATCTTCAACTTTTGTAAGTTGAGCTTTCAGTTCCTTAGCGTTGTGTTCAAATGGTTGGAACCTGTCCACTTCATCTTCCAATTCTATACCTGCAGATCTTACTATATGCTGGATTTGCTTGGCAAGCTCTTTGATTTCTTGCTCTTTCTCACTAAGTTCAACCGCACCAAGAGTGACCTGCTCTTCCATTCTCTCAGCTCGCTCAACTAGCTTCTTATGGTTATCTATCTCTCGTTGTTGCTTTTTGACGGTAGCTTCCGAATCTGTAAGTTCCTCAGTGAGTTTGAGAACATGATCAAAGTGCAAGTCGTACTCTTCCAAAGCTTTCGGACTAAGCTCTGCCTCATTCGGACGTTTCTTGAGATAATCCAGCTGTCTGTCCCTCTGCTCAACCTTCGTATGAAAATCTTCGATACTCTGAAGTTTTTCTTCGATCTCCTGCTCCTTCTCTCTAAGACTTTCTTTCAACACTCGGATCTCCTTGCCTTGAATTCTGAGTTCTTCGTCTCTAGCATCCATCTCCTTTCGCAAGTCGGCTATTTCATTCTGCCCACGTTCCACCTCATCCGTTTTGCTTCTCATTTCTTCCTCCATATCAGCATGCAACCGGATGTGACCATCGAGAGCTTTTTTAAGGCGCTTTACTTTCTCAGAATCAGGTAGATTTGCAGCCACATCAGCATCCTGTAGTACACAACAATTGTTATCACAACAACTAGTGATGCACTGATAATGGCCTTGCATATCAGTGTAGATCTATATATGCACAGTGGAAGATGCTGTGCAAAATGGCTACTAGTTGTACCTGATAGACTATATACACTGGCTTCATAAAATATGTAGCCTCATTTTCAGGCCCCACCATTGCTCTTGTTGCAAAATGTATATGGACTGAGAAGGCCTGGTATATGTCATCCTGTGATAGATGCAACGACTTACTCTCTAGCTAGCATGCTACTCAAGTATACATGAACAGGATACCTTGGTATACAACAGTTCTTACCTGAGCAAGCATCCGCGGGACCTCAGTGGTAGGCGTGCTGGGTGGAGTGTGAAACCGGTCCTCCTCTTGTGCACGTAGTGGGCACACCTCATCATCGGGAGAAGGTCGGAAGGTACCAGTGTAGTCGAACAACACTGACTGCCTCTGGTTGTTGGCAGGCAGGACTGCAAAGCAGTAATTCTGCGGTTTGTGCTCTTGTAGCTGCGCTTGGCCGCCCAGAACTTCAAAGATCCTCTTAACTTCGGTCGGATTGAGGTGATGGCAACACTGGACAGATGGCAGTACGTTCTCAGGATCGACATAGTACGATATCTCTCTTGCCATGTCCACAACATTAGAGTGAAGATCAGCCACAATCTCCTGAGAAGATAATGTTGCAGATGATACACATGCAGTATAAGAAAGCATAACATGGGTTGATAATTACAGGAACTTACATTACGTGACTGAACTGGAACTCGATGTGAGGTAGCTGACTGATCCTTTGACCCAGAAGGTGATTCCTACATGATGGTATGCATAACAATTAAATTCCATGCTATAACTTCAAATGGTGTAGTGCAACTCACCTCACTGGGAGGAATGCCAGATGAAGGAATCATTCCAGACAGATCGCTCTCTAACTGGGCTATTTTAGCATCCTTCTCTATGACCTGCTGTTCATATCTCCCCAGTTGAGTATCCTGCTGTTGCAACTCTTGCTCCCTTTGCTGAAGCATTTGATTTCTTTGTTGCAACTCCTGTAGTGCCTGCTCTCTCTGCTGCAATTCCTCTCGTAGCACTTGCTCTCTTCGCTGAATTTCTTGCTCCACTTTCCGAGCGTTTTCTTCCTCCTTTCCCTGCAGTTCCTTCTCATGGCTTCTTTTCATCTGGGCTACCTGCATTTGCAAAGCATCATGCTGACGCTTATGTACGTCAGCTACAGATATGTCGTATTGCTTCTGTTTATCTTCCAACTGGGTTTTGTGCCTCCGCTCTGCATCCACTAATTTTGCCTGAAACTCCCTCGTTCTTTTCGTCATATCCTTATCATACCTCTCTTGAAGTCGTGACCGGCTTTCAGTCAGCTGTCGGTCTTTCTCTTCTAGAGCTCTCTTATGCTGCAGCTTCAGTTGCTCCATCTGTGTTTCATGACCTTTGGTCATCTGATCGGTTTCCTGAGCACTTTGCTGGAGAATATCCTTCTGCTGCTGCTCTTCATACTGCCTTCGTTTATCAGCCATTTCTTCCAAGGACCTTTTCTGTTCTTGCTGAAGCAGCTCTTTTTCACCCAGCAGTCTTTCCTTCTCTGCCGTATGTTGTTTGGTTGCCTCCTGAAGCTGTGCCTCATAATTTTCCGTCATTTGTTTCTTTTCCTGAGCATGCCCTTCTTGTTCCTGCTGAAGCTGTGTCTGGCATTCTTGAAGCTGTTTGTCTGCCTTTTGGACAAAACGCTGGACTTGTGTCTCTTTCTCACGTAACTTCAGCTGCCATTCTTCATCTTTCTCGGTCATTTTTTCCTGCAATTTCTGTAGCTGCAATTCTTGGGTTTGAGCAACTTTAATCTGGCTGTTGCGCACTAGCTGCTGTTCTTCACTGAAACGTTTTTCCTGAGCTAATTCCTCTTGCAACTCCTTTGTTTCAGAAGCTCTGGCAGCATCCTTTTCACGCAGCTGTTTCAGAAATAGAGCTCTAAGAACTTTTTCCTTCTTGTCCAACTCAGCTTCATGTTGTTTCTGAATCTGCTCCACCTCAACTTTGTGTTGCTTCTCCCTTTTCTCAAGTTGTTCTTCATTGGTGGCTTTTTGCTGCTGTTGTAACTTTCTAAACCCCTCATTTTTTTCTGCCAGAGTAGCGGCTTGCTTCTTCTCCAACTCAACCAAGGCCTGTTCGTACTCTTGTTCTTTACGCTGCACCTCTTCTTCAAGTCTTGAACTCGTATCTTCAGAATTCAGAAGTTTCTCTTCCAGTTCTCGGATGCGGCTTTCCCCAATGCTACGCATTTGCTCAGTATTCGGTGAAACTGGACCACCACTGGCTTGTGAATCACATGATGAAATGGTGGACGGTTTTCGGACAGGAGTACTCGGCCCAAGAGACTAAATGTACACAAAAGATGCTGTTACTGATTATACAACTAACACAAAATCAATACTCTGTAAACAGATCGCTATTTGTAAACCAGTAAAAGAAAGGTAACAAGTCATTCCTATATGCTGGACTTGTGGGGCTCTGAAAGAACACGCCATCCTGACCACAGTTGCATAACCTTCCAATTTACACCAACCAGTAAAAATGCTATGAATAGTAATAGGATATTCATGACCATAAAGTATGTACACAATAACCACATTGTAATGCTGAATTCTGGTGACCTTTATCATGCTTGTGAGGACTACTGAGGAACTTGTAAACCTCAAGCACCTAGCACTGTGAGGGAAAGCTGTGTGCCAGGTTACTTGGGGCAATTACAATGAGTCACTGCAGTTGCTTGCCTGCAAGCACTGAGTTGTAAAACACCTTGTGGCTTGACCAGCAGTGCATGCAAGATCATATTTAGGTCACTTGGGCTCCTCCCATATAATTGCTGAGCCCTTAGTGTAAGACAAGTATTCCTTCAGTGGGGCCACAGTTACCAAATTGCCAGACGCAATGCCACTTTAGTTGGTTGATTGTTTCTCCCCTCAGGCAAAAAAAGTACTCGGAGTGGCAATTTGGTACTTGCAGGGATTCTAGCTTTTTATGCCGTCAAAACCGTCTCCTTATCCCCTTAGGCCCTCTCGCTACCTCAATTTCAGCTCTGCACACGGGCGCTGCACCACAGGCGTCCTCTTGGTGGACGTGGGCGCCCGCAGCCCACTCGCTGCCTGTACCTTCAAGTGATTCGACCCAGCCAAGTGTTTTCTGACGTTATATACGCTCAGTGATGAACGATCTGCCCCACAACTGCAGCGCTTCTTGGTAGGAGGACGCGCTTCTTCCACGGCCTCGGATCGTCAACGCGCTCATCAACCTTCATTGCACGTGTCCATTACTCGTGCACCTCCGTATATCTTATTTCTTGGACCACATACCTCCATATACTACGCACACGTCATTACGATGTCATGGTTGGTTGTTGGTTCAAAGGTCAAGGCAAAAGGGGGATTGCGTCCGGCAATTTGGTAACTGTGGCCCCGTACCTTCAGTGTAGTCAGGTTGCACTTGCATCTATAATAGGACAAGTTCATGGAACTACAGGATTTAGAAGGCCAAGGCTCGCACTTCAAGCACAGAGAGGACACTACTAAGGCCTGAGGCCTTCTAAACCTCAATTGGATGAAATGTCTCGACAGTAGAATGGTAACAACATAGAACACTATAGACCCATTGCAATTACATCACGCATTTTTCCGTGGCATTTCGATAGTCAATTGCAGTTGCGTTCGTACATTGCGTATTCCATGGACTTTCAGACTGTGTTCTACAAATGTGCAAATGTAGCTTCCAGACTTCAGCGTATTCTGGGCCATGTCATTTCTGTGAAGCTCCACCCACAGGAAGTTCTTGCTGCTAAATGCAGCGTTAGTGCTATAGCATGGTCACGGAATACGCAATGTTCGAACGGAACTACAATCCGCTATACTAAACTTGTGCCACCAACTTGGTGTACCATAATACATTGGGCCATAAGCAGTATCGATCGAAATATGCCTTGCATGACTGGCAAGTGTTCCTATAGCTTTATTAGCCTACATAGGAATCACATTTCGTTCTAGTTGGTGCATGCATCATTACTTTCGCCGAGATCGCCATGGAAGCTGCAATAGATCCATTGCAGCTGATGTCATCATTTTGAGAAAATGGATGGGTACACCAACATGGCGGCTGTTTCCATCTATTGACTAGCAAATAGTAGAAGAACAATGTACTGCAGTCAAGAACGTCTCCTTTCGTTGATGAAACAGTTTATTGGCTGCAGTTAGCACAAGTGCTATATAGAGCACTGCATGCAAGGGCCTGGCTTCACCAGCTAGACTAGGCTAGAGCTGCGAGCAAGTGGTCAAACTCCACCCTAGTCTTGCGTGGCCAGACCCCATTCACAGAGAGGGAAGGGTCTGGGGCATGGCTGCAGAGCGGCTTGTCACTCAGGAATTTAATTACTTATGTATTCTAGCAATGATGTAAGTGACAGCGATCGCCAAAGTAAGAATTGCAGCCTTGCATGCTGCACCTGTAATTTCGATTCTACTGTGTTCCAGCTCTTGAGTCAAGACACTTCTCATGCCGTTGTTCACTTCTCATGCTTCAAGTTTATGCTCGTTGAATTTTCTTGTTTCTCGTAACATACTTCAGGTAGCATGTGACTGAATGCTGCACTGTGATTGGACCCACGCTCCACGGTGCGGGGCGAAAAACTGCGTATGGTCTGCCCCAGACCCCTTCCCTCCGTGCGGAATGGGGTCTGGCCAAGTGAGATTAACTCCACCCATGACATGAACTAGCTTAGGTGTGTGTCAACTGAGTGTGTGATAGCATTGCACACAGAACAGATGACTTCAGCATCGTATATATACGTACCCTGGAAATTTGGGTGGTTCAATTTGGGTGGATCATGCGAGACTACAGTAAGTACAGACTAGCTACACCCTTCCAAGAGAAAGATTGTAACAGTATCATACCTCTTTCGCTGGCAATTCCTCCGTTTCCTCACTCTGCCTCAGACTGTCGTCCAGTGATATTGGACTGGTTGGGGACTGCACGTCTTTCGAAGATGACTTCGAAGAACGTGAGGCAACTTTTGAAATACTCTTTCTAATTCTTTTGAACGGACCAGATTTTTTCTTTGCTTGGTCCGCTTCATCAGTACCAACTACTTCAGTGCTGCCAGATGTCCCTTCCCCACCAGTTGCCCCTGGCAACTTGCCATGCCCTGTTTTCCGGCTCGTGTCAGCTCTGTCGTCAGTGAAACATGTCTCGTCTTCACGATCTGCAGTGGCCTCTTTCGATTTCTTGTCCCCCCGTTTTGGCCTCGACATCTTGTCGGAACCCGTACCACGGTCACGGTATTTATAGTCCTTAGTCTGCACTTCTCTATAGCTGTCAAACTCGTCAAACCTAGTTCCAGCACATACAAACAAGACCGATTGCCGATTGTACAGCAATTGGGCCTGGCCCGGACCAACGTCGGAGCACTGTATCCTTCGCTGCCTCGCTGAACCAAGGGGAATTACCCGGTGGTTTACCCTACAGTCCACGGAAAGTATGCGAAGATGACGTCACAGTATGGTTTCGAAGCCTTGTTGCAGGGAAATTCCCCAGCAATTTCGTCAGTCTGTAACTGCGATCCATGCTGGGCCAGGGGAGGGGTTGCATGCATGGGTCTGAGACTGAGATATGTCATGCATGTTATTAGTTAGAGACAGTAACTTTCCTCATGCCTATTGATAACGAAGTGGATATTGGTCCGGCAGGAAGTAGGGCAATGGGTTAGGTGTATATTAGAGCCAGGGCCGGTTCTAGATGCGCGCGCGTTTCCGGTACCTATACCTAAAGTATGTACTTCCTGCCGGACCAATATCCACGTTGTATTGATAATGATACATGTATATACCACACATGCAAAGTTAACAATTATTTTCATCATGAGTTCATGTAGCTACGGCCGGCATCATGTTTAGAACAGCAGGTCTAGCCTCGTTAATTCCCATGCAGGCTCTCTCCCGCATGCACATGAAAATTACATGCACATGCAAAGTGATGAATTCCAAAAGCTGGGTGATGGCCTATATAGGAACATCAGACTTCTTCCTGAAACTCAATAGCCGATAATGCAGCAACCACAGAAGCATTGACAGCCAGTGGTGCTTTCTTAGTCGAGATAATAATCAATGAGCGTAGCAATGAGCCCATACAATTTCATAATAATCATGTGTCACAGGCCCAACTTAATGACAGAGATACCTAGCTTCCGTTCTTACGAGAGCAAAGAAACTCAATAGCCTAATGCAGTAACAACACAAGCATCGATAGCAAGTAGTTTCACCTCTCTAGGTGCTTCCTTGGTCAAGATAACCTAACACAACGTACGCGCAATACGGATTATGTAGTAAATTTATATTGCTGTTTCCAATCCACGTTTAGTTATTATCCTTGAGACTAGAACAGTTTCAGGCTAATTCATAATACAGTCATACCCTGTGAATACAATTAGTAAATCAAGAGACTCTGAGGAAAACAGAACTAACATAACATTCTTGCATAAAACATAACTGTACATGTGCATCTTACATTTGGAATAGTTTATTCATTTGGTCGAAGTTTATCAAATTCTCCCAGCACATGCGACATTGTTGGTCGGTTGTCAGGGTGATCTTGTGTGCAGTGAGTCACAAGGCCATGCATGAAGGGCCATCTGCTTTGAACTGTTTGGACCATGCCAGGAAAACTACCATCCATTGGAAATTGTTCTACAATCACTTCGCACAGAAGAACTCCGTAACTGTAGACATCCAACTTTCCTGTCTGACGGATCCCCATATCTTTTCGGACTTCAGGAGCTGTGTAAGCAGGTGCACCAGGGCCTGTGGTCTTGGCCTCCATTGCAAGCTTTGCAGAACCAAAATCGGAGAGCTTAGCTTTCCATTGGTTGTTTGGTTTGGCCTCCAAAAGGACGTTAGCAGAACTCACATCTCGGTGGATGATTTCGCCTCGTCGGTGAAGGTGAAGGTAGTTGAGAGCGGATGCAACATCTCGGAAGATACTCAGCTTGCTAGAACCTTGCAGACGGTGGTCTTCATATGCCTTTCTAAGTGAGACATCAAGCAATTCTGTAACAATGAGAGGGTCATTTTCTGTATCGATAACAGCAGCTATGAGCAACACCAGGTTGGGATGTCGAATCTGTGCCATGATGCCAATTTCTTTGCGAATTGTTGCAACGGCTTCAGGATGTCGGATCATGTCATGTAGGCATTTCACAGCCACTTTTTGACCTCGAAATATTCCCTCCACAACAAAGCCCCAGGCTCCAGTACCAAGCATCTTGTGCATATTGAGTGTGATTTCATTTCGTGGGACTTCCCAGAAATCGGTTCGGTGGGAATGTTGAGATTGTGGTTGCTGGGGGTATCTCTGAATTTGCCCAGTAAGTGTTGATACTCGCTGTCGTAACTGATCTAAGAATCGATCCTTCTCTTGCGTTAGCTGCCTAAGCCGTAGCTGTTCTGCCTCAGCTGCTTGCAGGAGGGCATCTTTCTCTGCTACGAGGTGAGACAGCTGCAGTACAATGTACACACACAAAGAATATGGCAAACTGAAGTGTCTGTAGTTTATTCAGCATAAGTAATAATTTGCTAGTCTCATTCCCAGTTTTTTTTGTATAGTTTGGAATGAAAAGCTTGGGAGGAATTTGGGAACAAGGCGAACTACATGCACCCAAATGCACATGTTCACAGGATTCGGTGTGTTCATATGGCTTCCAAGGTGGTAGCTGGTTCATACCACAGACTGTTGCTGTTAGTTCAGAGTCCCCTAGCTTGGATCCTCAATTTATACATAGCTACATACGAGCATCCACTAGGCATGTAATTTGCCAGGGCCTGGTGATACTTGTTAACATTGCAGTAGTAAACTTCCCTATCACACCGAATGGAAATCACACTCCTTGTGGCCGGTGAGTCATGACCCAGGTTTTAATCGTACTTTGTGGTAGACCCTGATTACCGTAATCTCCCGATAATACGCCCATGGCAAATGATCTTTAGTGGCTGCTCAAAGAGGGGGGTGGACGTATTTTGGCGTAACTTCTCTTTCAAAAATAGGGCCACCCAATTTTTGTCCCATCCGTCTGTCTGTCTGTCTGTGGACACAAAAATCAACAGTTTGAGCAGTGAAGGCCTTGTTGAAGACTTAGTTCAGGATAGAAGTGTCAGAATTCAGCGTCTACATAAAACTAACAGACCAGAGATCCACTCGAGAGGCTGAGAAAAGCTGCTTAAATTCATGTTTCTAATTTATACAACTTGACCACACCCTGTTTCTAACATTACTGCCGCAACTTACGTTATCTCATTCTGCATGCTGACATCGCTGCATTAAAATCGGTAGGCCTAGCTATCTCATCGTGCATGCTGTTTTTAATAATCGGCGGTAGGCCTACCTATATCAAGTCAAAGGAACACATGGGGAACATGCTCTGCTGAGCACCTCTAGTATTTGCATTTACACATCCTGTTATGTCTGGATCATGTGTACTTGAGGGGGCCTATTTTCAAAACACAAACCGATCACTTAACCTCTGCAGCGCGCATGGGGTAAATATGTAGTTTATACGAGTGCCATACTGCAACATTCATTCTAGCTACTGCACTACTACTCGCGGAATTTCTTAGTGAGCAGGAACAATCTCTCCACGTGAGTAGCTGCCTGCAGGAACAGCAAACAATACACAGCAGGAGTGCTTGAACTTGAATGACGTGGAGCACAGAGACCATATCTTTGGGACTTGCCAATCGCTGCTGCTTCTGAGAAATCCGTAGTGTGCTGCTAGTGCTATGCTAGGTGATTGCATGATGTGCAACATGTACACAGTCTCATGTCATACACTCAGTACACAGCTAATTATGCGATGGCTTACAACAATAACATTCACTGGAATTAGTTAGTACTGTGATAGCCAGCCTTCATTCTTAATACTTCTTCCAGAGCTATTCAAGTGCTTCCTGTTCTAGGTAATAGGGTGGGCATGCTTTTGAGTAATAAATGACCCTTTTCAACAACTTGTCGCGAAGAAGGGTGGTGGGTGCATTTTCGGGAGATTATGGTACATCTACGAGCACATACTCACAGCTATAGACTGACTGTAAATAGGCGGCCAGCTCACGGGGGTGAGTTTCGGCACATGGGCGTCAGTGCATGACAATAATCGTGACGGTGTGGTCAGAATATACATAATTGCCACATCTACCACCCCTCACACTACCGCTACACTGCTTGCGCTCTGCCAAGCTGATCACCTCCCTTCCGCAGTAGTGCAGGAAGCGTCTTCGAAGTCGTCCATTCGTAGATTCTGGCTGATTCTGTCATGACACTGTGTTCTTGTGTACACTATTCATCTTTGTTGGAAGAGAGCAGTCTAGCTATATGATTAACATGTGATAGCATGGCTTGCAGTGCAATTATAAATTGCACTGCAAGCCATGCTATCACATATACTAATTTTCCCCTACCAGGAATGTAATACTCAGTGTTCTCAAGTACAGTGGTAATCTCTCAGTACTATACCGAACAGAACCCAAGAGTGAAGGCGATAATTGGCGAGGAAGGCTATCAACACATTAAGAATTTAATCGGTGTTTGTCTGTCCGTGTGTGTGTGCGTAGCGGAAGTGGGATGTTCGAGGGGCGGGACTAGACTAGTGACGCGCGACCTTCGTACCACTGAACCTCGAACTCCGCGATGAATGTTCGAGAACATTGGGCATGGGCTGGCTGGAAGCTTCTAGAACAGCTAATGGATGCAATATCGGTGAGCAGCGGACGCAATCTGGGAGCTGCAGGTGAAGCCGGAGCAGCAGTTGAAACGGACGCAATCGGGGACAGTGTGTATTATCCATGATCGGGGAGTAGCAGCTGAAGCAGACACAAGTGGCGAGCAGCAGCTGAAGCGGATGCAAACGGGAGGAACAGTTGAAGCGGATCGATGCAATCGGTGAGCAGCAGCTGAAGCGGACGCAAACGGGGAGCAGCAGTTGAAGCGGATCGATGCAATCGGCGAGCAGCAGCTGAAGCAGACGCAATCGGGAGCAGCAGCTCTGACAGAGAGCTGTCCGGCGCCGAATTACTCACGTAGGCGAACAAGGGGGAAGTAGCTGAGCGAGCGAAGCGAGCTCAGAAGCGAGCTCAGAAGCGAGCTCAGCTACTTGTACAGGTTATTTACCTGACGTCATAAATCTACTACACTCAGACTTACCTCCAGTGTGGTATGTTAAGCACCCTTACTGAGACTTGAAAGTATATTGGTACTGTGATATTGATTTGGGGTAGGGTACATATATAGTAGTCTCAGCCCCAGACGCAAACCACCCCAGCGCGGATCGCTTCCAGTGCTGGGGTTGGTTTGGGTCTGGGACCGAGACTAGGTACATAGCTACAGCAAACTCTGGCTTATAAACACCCATCAGCTGAATATACATACCTACCTATCAAAACTGGTACTACCCATTTCCTGAATAGAAGTACATACCCTATAAATACCATCCTCGCCATGGGCCAGAGTGCTAGACACAATATGCACAGCTAAGCCCAGCCAACTAATGCAAGCTTAGCCTAGCAACCAGGCATGCACAGTAGCTACTACAGAAGCAATCACAAAACGCTACTACCAACTAAAAGAGCTAACACTCCTATAGACGCTGTAGTCACAGCTGCTGCCGGGGTCACGAAATCTTGACCGTCATTTTTGCTGATTGACCACTTGACTGCATCGCAAAAGGACACTTGACCGTTTGACTGCGCTGTATTTCAGCCATTGACAGTTTGACCGGGCGCATATTTCGCCCTTGACCTGAAAATATACGGAAAAACGCATAGCGACTCCACCCCTTCCTTTGTATATGGGGTCAAGATGCGCCGATATAAGTCCGGTCACAGCTGCGACTACAGCAAATATAGGAGTGTCATCCCCTTGAAACTACCAGTAGTTATACTCCTGAGGTTACGGTAGTACATAGTTACATGCTGAATATAGCTATTCACTTGAGTCCGGCTTAAATTGGCAAAGAAGAAACATACGGGAAACAACTGGGTCTGAACCAATGCACCACCCTTGACAGCGAGATTATTGACCCCTAGTCAAAATGCAGGCACAAAAACAATTTTACACATGTAACTAACCTCTTCCCTAGCAGCCTTCAATCCATCCACCTGCTTCTTGTACTGTTTCACCTGCTGTGTCTTAGCCAGAACATCATCATTCAGTTTCTGGTAGACTTCAATCTCGTCTTGAAGCCTTTTATTCTCAGACTGAAACTGGTGGATTGTAGTGCTGCACTTTTGAAGTTCCTCCCGAAGTTGAGAACATTTCATGTGCATCTCAGCTCGCTCATCATCTATGCGTCCAGCTGCTTGCTCACGATCATGACGTTCCCTTTGGAAATCCTCCTCCCAAAGAGCAGCCTGCATGATAATAATACATCTCACCAATACATGAGTATGTCTTTGACCTCAACCATTTTGCTGACTACCACTTTAGTTGCCGAGCATAGCAAGGCAAGTAATCTTGAGAATGGCAGTCCGATTCTGAGCTAACATTTGTATATACAAGTAGCTGAGCTCGCTTCGCTCGCTCAGCTACTTTCCCCTCGTTCGCCTACCATGCGTAATCCGGCGCCGGACAGCTCTCTGTGCAGAGCTGCTCCCCGATTGCGTCCGCTTCAGCTGCTGTTCGCCGCTTGCGTCGCTTCAACTGCTGCTCCTTGGCCCGATTGCGGCATCCGCTTCAACTGCTGCTCCCCGTTTGCCTCCGCTTCCAGCTGCTGCTTCCTGGCCCGTTGCGGCATCCGCTTCAACTGCTGCTCCCCCATTGTGCCCGCTTCAACTGCTGCTCCCCCATTGTGCCCGCTTCAACTGCTGCTCCCCCATTGTGCCCGCTTCAACTGCTGCTCCCCGCTTGCGTCCGCTTCAGCTGCTGCTCCCGATCGCGTCCGCTTCGGCTGCTACTCCATTCTTCGCGCGCGGAGTTCGAGGTTCAGTAAATAAATTAAAGTACGAAGGTCACGCGTCACTATAGTCTAGTCCCACCCCACGAACATCCCACTTCCGTTACAGACACACACACAAACACACGGTTAAAATCTTAATGTATTGATACATAATTATACGTGCGCAACTTCTGTCACAAGGATCGAGGCATAGCAACCAGTTGCTAGCTGTAATCATCCTGCTTTTCGTGTAGCAGACGTGTAGATGTCCAAAGTTAGAGGCCAAGTGACGATGAATGAGGTTTCAGAGCCCAACATATTCGAAACCATACCACCAAAACTACAAGGTCTACAAAAATGCGGTTTGCATTGTAGTAAAGCCCATGGATGGCAGTCTCAATGCATCGTGGTGGTGTACCCTGGTTGGTGAAATCTTGATGTAGTATTGCCTTGTTTCTGATAATTGGTTGCCTACTGTACAACCACAACAGTCACAAATGCTTGAAATGCAGCACGCGGCATGACACTAGACGCCTATTTCCTCAAATAGTGTAGCCACAACAGTCACAAATGTAGCCTCGTTCCCAGGCCCGTGTGCCACTTTCGGTTGCACGAAAGAACACGGAGGGCATGGTATGTTTCCTCACGTGCGTGACGTCGAGGGTAGAAAGGTGGTAGAAAGGACTTAATTGAACGTGGGCGAACTGGGGCTCAGAGCAGCAAGAAGAGCAAAGGTACGAGGTAACTTACCACACGTATCTAGCTAGCGGGGGGTGACTGTCATACACACCAAGCGTTGAACGTGTAGTTGGTTGAACAATACGCAAAACTTTGCTTTTTCGTTCTGAAAATTTTGGCCGTTTGTCGATTACGTAATGCCAACGTGGCGAAACATACCAGGCTCTCCCCGCTTTTCCGTACTGCAAGCGACGAAAAGCTGGGCGGGGCCTGGGAACGAGGCTATCACAAACGCTCGAAATGCAGTATATGTGTCATGGCAGTTCGATGCCCATTTCCTGGAATAACAACAGTCACAAACGATTTCTCTCCAAAACACATGCAGCACGTGGCAATTTCTATCTATACAATGGTACATCCAAGGTACATCCAATCTAACGGGGCCACCGTTCACCTTTTTGCCGACGCAATCCCCCTTTTTGCCTTGACCTGTGAACCAACAACCAACCATCACATCATAATGACGTGTGCGTAGTATACGGAGGTATACGGTCCAAGTAATAAGATATACGGAAGTGCACGAGTAATGGACACGTGCAACGAATGGCGCTCGAGCGCGCGTTGACGATCCGAGGCCGTGGAAGAAGCGCGTCCTCCTACCAAGAAGCTCTGCTGTTGTGGGGCAGATTTCTTATCACTGAACATATATCACGTCAGAAAACACTTGGCTGGGTCGAATCACTTGAAGGTACAGGCAGCGAGTGGGCTGCGGGCGCCCACGTCCACCAAGAGGACGCCTGTGGTGCAGCGCCCGTGCGCAGAGCTGAAATGGAGGTAGCGAGAGGGCGTAGGGGGGATAGAGAGGCGGTTTTGACGGCATAAAAAGGCTAGAATCCCTGCAAGTACCATATTGCCACTCGGAGTACTTTTTTGCCTGAGGGGAGAAACAACCAACCAACTAAAGTGGCATTGCGTCTGGCAATTTGGTAACTGTGGCCCCCCCGTGGGTAGAAATGTATTTCCTGGAATTTTGGTATTACGCAAGGCTTCTGAGTGAACTTAGACCTAGTATTCCAAATACAAAGATGATGGCTGGTCCACTATACCTAATTCACCTACATGTGCTTTTCGTGCTTCTATCTCTCCTCTCAGGTCATCGTTCTCTCTCCTCAAAGCTCCAACTTCCCTTCTCAGCTTGGACAACTCTGCACCCTGAGTGGCCAGCGTTTCTTTAAATAGTGAAGCCTCATGCTTGACTTGAATGACATCGTCCAGTACACGGGAAGGCTTACTTTTCAAATTCTCATATAAGGCTAGCAATGAGAGATACTTCTGGTCAAGAGTGTCACGTTGTTGCTTTACTTTGGATAGCTCTTGGAGAAGTCCTTGACGATCAAGTTCTGCATCAGAGAGTGCTAACTTAATCACGGCAATTCCTCCTTCCAGCTCAGCAACCTCAGCCTGAAGAAATAATTTCTATGACAGCTACAACACAAATGGTTACATGACAAGTTATGCAGTGACCATGATATTGTACCTTTGAGAAGTTGAGATCAGTTGTCAGTTGTCTGACTGCAGCTTCAGTCTGTTCTAGCTGGTGGTGAAGTTGATCATTTATTGATTTCTGCA
The DNA here is from genome assembly GCA_963931865.1 of Axinella damicornis. Taxonomy (NCBI): domain Eukaryota; kingdom Metazoa; phylum Porifera; class Demospongiae; order Axinellida; family Axinellidae; genus Axinella; species Axinella damicornis. The sequence continues at coordinate 11,627,190 of OZ007512.1, forward strand.
CTTCTAATTGCAGACGCAGAGCTACTTTCCCTTCCTACAGGGGAGGGGGGAGGGGGGGAGGGGGAGGGGGAGGGGAGAGGGGGGAGGGGGGAGGGGGGGAGGGGGGAGGGGGGAGGGGAGGGGGGGAGGAGGGAGGGGGGAGGAGGGAGGGGGGAGAAGGGAGGGGGGAGGGGAATCTAAGCCATCAACTCGTATGATGTAACCATGCATTTCATTCCGCAACATACCTTTTGCTTTTTCTCCTCTTTTGCAATTTCATTTTCAGTCACTTCCAAGTCGCCACGGAGATGCTCAACTTCCATTTTATAACTGTCTCTCTCCTGTTCCATCCTCAGCTTTTCACCCTGGAGAGAGAATGCAACTATAACAACATATTCATACACACACAGATTCTCATGAGTCAAGTGCAATACTAACCTCCGCTACAGCAAGCAACTGTTCAAGTTGTGGAACTTGGTCAGTTCCTGAACGATCCTCCTTTGTTTCATCTATGGGAATCTCTTCACCCCTCATAGCCTCCTTCTCCTTTTGTATAGGAATACAATAGGTGTGATACAGAAGGTCACCTGTGGGGTTCCATGCATTGCAGTGTATTGATTAGATACCTTTATTATAGCACTCAATTCTCGTTTCAGCTTCAACACCTGCTTGCTCTGCTCTTTGATATGCTTTATAACACCCTCAAATGATCGAACTTGTACTTGCAGGCTTTCAACTTTTTGCTCTTTGCTCTCGAGGGCTCGCTTCAACGTAGCTATTTCCACCCTGGGGTCAGTGCCAGGTGGTAGGTCGTCATACTTAAGTGAGGCTTGTAATGGAACTCCATTTCCAGTTGCTTGCTGTTGCAACAACTCCAATTCTTCATCTCTGGCCTGGAGTTTTTCCTGAAGTGCTTTCACTTGCTCAGCCATTTTCACATCGCATTCTTCCCTCTTCAGTAGGAGTGCTTCCTCGCTTGCTCCCTGTGACTTCATTAGACTCAACTCCCTCTGTCTCAACCGTAACTCCAGTTCCCCATTTTCTTCTTTGAGGTCTTCCAACTCACGCAGAACAGCCTCCAGTTCAGTTCCTTTCACCCACATGTCTTCCTCAAGTTGGTTTACTTTGGCTTCAAGCTTAGACTTTTGCTGACGAAGTGTTTCCTCAAGCTGTATTTTGAATTGATTATGAACCATTTCTTGCTCAAGGAGCTCATCTTGTTTTTTTCTGAGTTGTGTTTCACGTTTTACAGCCTCTTGCTCCATTTGATGTAATTCCTGTAGTAGCATTTGCTCTCTTTGCTGTAACTCCTGTCGTAGAACTTGCTCTCTTTGCTGAATCTGTTGCTCCACTTTAAGAGTGGTTTCTTCCTCCTTGCTCTGCGATTCCTTTTCATGGCTTCTCCTCACCTGTGCTACTTGCAATTCCAAAGCATCGTCCTGACGCTTGCGCAAGTCAGATAGGGATGACTCGTATTGCTTCTGTTTATCTTCCAACTGGGTTTTGTGCCTCCGCTCTGCATCTGCTAATTTCACCTGAAACTCCCTCGTTCCTTTCATCATATCCTTATCATACATCTCTTGAAATTGTGATCGGCTTTCAGTCAGCTGTCTGTCTTTCTCTTCTAGAGCTCTCTTATGCTGCAGCTTCAGTTGCTCCATCTGTGCTTCATGACCTTTGGTCACCTGATCGGCTTCCTGAGCACTTTGCTGGGGAATATCCTTCTGCTGCTGCTCTTCATACTGCCTTCGTTTATCAGCCATTTCTTCCAAGGATCTTATCTGTTCTTGCTGAAGCTGTTGGTTTTCACCCAGCAGTCTTTCCTTCTCTGCCTCAAGTTGTTGGGCTGCCTTCTGCAGCTGTGTCTCATAATTCTCAGTCATTTGTTTCTTTTCCTGAGCATGCCGCTCTTGCTCTTGCTGAAGCTGTGTCTGGCTATCTTGAAGCCGTTTCTCCGCCTTTTGGACAAAACGCTGGACTTGTGTCTCTTTCTCACGCAATTTCATTCGCATTTCTTCGCCTTTCTCAGCCAGTTCTTGCCGCAAGTTCTGTAGCTGGGATTCTTGGGTTTGAGTAACTTTAATCTGGGTGTTGTGTACGTGTTGCCGCTCTTCATTAAAACGTTTTTCCTTCTGAGTCAGTTCCTCCTGCAACTTCTTGGTTTCAGAATCTCTGGCAGAAATTTCCTCTTCCTTTTCACGCAGCTGTTTCCGAAATACAGCTCTAAGTGCCTTTTCCTGGTTGCCCAATTCCGCTTTGTGTTGCTGCAACAGCCTCTCCTCCTCAAGCTTAATTTTCTCCTGCAAAGCACTAGCATGCTTCTCTTCCAAGTCAGCCGAGGCTCGTCGGTGTTCTGTTTCTCTGCGCTGTACCTCTCCTTCAAGCCTTGAACTCGTATCAGAATTCAGAAGTTTCTGTTCCAGTTCACGAATTCTTTCCTCATGGCTATGCATTTGCTCAGCGGTTGGTGAAACTGCAGTCGGTGAAAGTGGACCACCACTGGCTTGTGAATCACACGATGAGACGGTGGACGGTTTTTGGACAGAAGCACCTGCCCCAAGAGGCTACACACAGAAGATGTAAAATGATGTACTGATTATAGATAGACATTACAGCAATACTCAGTTGATCATTTGCAATACAGGTTATAGACATGCATTATGTAGGTCGTCCCAAGTGGGACTTGCGAGCTCTGAAAGAACACGCGAATGGTGAGCTGCTAATGTTCAAAGGTTGCCTAATTATAATTATATTGCAGTGAAAGATACTTGGCTTCCCATCTAGTTTCTACATGTACCATTTTATGCCTGCTTTTGGCCTAACGTGCATTGTGTACCTGCTGCTTTGCAATTACGTGGCTAACTAGTGCACTCCTGCAATATACAGTAACACATGCTTGGCAGATAATACACACTTCCTTATGCAGGTACCATATTTTACTATATTGACCTCAAGTGCTGTGTAACACCGCATGAATAACAAGATGAAATTCATGACCATACCTAATTTACAAACACATTGTAAAGCTGGCTTCCTACAACTGGACGCACTCATTCAAGGAATATATAACTCGTGTTCTGACATCCACGCCCTCCGGCGGAGAATATCTGGTGGCTTGAGATACATTGCTTGTCACAGAGGTGTGTCCAACAAAGTTAAGTAATTCTTTATTGCGCTAAGACGCCTCTCTCTCTGTGTTGCGTAGCCATACCTTCAGTAAGTAAGTTCTACATACGAGCTGTTTAAACTGAGCTGTGTTTGACTCTTCGATTGTTCGGTGATGCAACCTTATGATCCATGCACTCCATGATTTCATTGGTCATCCTACCTTCCAGATGAGGAGACGAGAAATCCACCAGACATCTCCACCCGAGGGGGTGAGGATGGATGGGCACAAGACTAGAGTCAAACAATACACAAGGCAGCCTGAACAAGTAATTACGCAACCTTGGCGACACTGAGCTGCTTACTTGAGACAACGTAGAGAAGGCATAGGTAGGTTCCCTTAAGCTATTGTTTGTGGGTGCTAGCTCCTAGCTAACTACGACTATTCAGGAAGTTACACCCCAGCCCTCAAACCAACAAATATGATGGGAAGGCAACAACTTTTTCCTATAGCTGGACATGAAAACTAATACGCTTCTTCCACATAAAGTTTCAACTGCCTCTCTTTATTTCATACCCCATTCTCACTAAAATCTACACCACAATAATAACTAACAGTCATACTCCTTCACATTCTTATCCCAGGAAGGGGGCTAGGCATATTAACGACTAACCCATATTAAGTACGGTAGGCACACTAATAAAGGCGCCGTTATAAAATAATTACGATCGGCGGGGACGCCTTCATTGGAGAGAGTAAAATTGCTGCAGACTCTTAGGGGTGCTTTGTTTCGAGAGGCGCTTTGTAATTAGAGCGACATTACAGTCGTCAGTGTCCGCGTGCTGATCAGTGTTCGCCAGCAGTGAACTCCAGCTCTTCCCGCTGTCTAGGACGATTCGGCTTTCGTGCTGCAAGGGGCCGAACGATAGGCTGATGGCGCAGCAGAGTATGCCAATCGTCTGTCAGCCATCTACACAGCGAGACTGGTCGTGCAAAAATCTCTCTTATTGGAAGGCGCCCCCCAAAAACACTTCTATGGCTAGCTAGAGAGTGGCCTCCTTAGAGCGGAAAAAGTACATTCAGGTCGTGGGGGTACCTTTATTGGATAGGCACCTTAATTAGAGCGCCTATGGTAGAGTCTAATCACACATGGAATACTGAGAGCAATCTTTAATAGGGATGCCGATATAGCTAGCACAGACAAGTACATTCTCAGTTAGCCTCGTACCCAGGCCCGACGGTCGGGCCTGGGTACGAGGCTAATTCTCAGTGAAAGATGATATACCTCAATCGTCTCACTCTGCCTGCCAGCATCACCCACTGCAGCCAGACTACTGGTTGGGGACTGTACGTTCTTTTTTGACGTTGGCTTGGGAGAACTTGAACTGCTTCTTCCGGCGAGACTCATCACTCTTTTAGTGAATGATTTCTTCCGTTTCTTTAATGGATCCCCTTCGCCACTTGCTTCATGATCAGCGTTGCTAGAAGTTTCTACTGGGCCATCTCCACCCCTGGACACAGCACTCGCCCCTGGTGATTTGCCATGCCCTGTTTTCTGACCTGTGTCAGCACCGTCTTCTATAAATCGGGTTTCCACTTCACGATCGGCAGGCAACCCTTTCCCTTTCTTGCCCTTTGGCTTTCCGGCCCTTGACATGTTCTCGCCCACGGTACAAAGAGTTTGTACGAAATTCGTTCGTCAAACTACTCGCAGCTAGGCCATGGCCGACCTAGTCTGGTTCCCAGACCCACCGAGAGGAAGGGTCTGGGCAAATGAACCGCGCTTCCGCATAGCCGAGGAATTTCATTCACTGGGCATTATTAGTTGCTGTGAGTAGGTGAGAAGCCGCAGATGCGGGACTCGCGACTGATGAATAACATTATGTACGGGTGCGCGCGCGCATATAACGCAGTCACACATACTAGATAACGTACGTGCGGTTTTCCCTAATCGAATCAACACTTTCTGCGGAATGCAGTGCTCGGCTACGCGGAAGTGCAAGTCATTTGCCCAGACCCTTCCTCTCGGTGGGTCTGGGAACCAGACTATGGCCGACCCAGATTCGACGACTGAACTTGCAAGGGGAATTACCCGGTGGTTTACCCTACAGTCCACGGAAAATATCCGACGATGACGTCAGCTAGGTAACTTCATTCCATGAGAGGAGATTTTGGGAACGAGACTCGATCCCTTTTTCAGCTGCGATTGAGCTCTCACAAGGCATCCTGAACGGAGCATGAGAGGGGTTCGCAGCTGGTAGACAAACAAGATAATATATAGCCTATAATTATATTATAATTATGGACTACATACAAGTAAGCATGTATAGCTCCCCCGTACTGGGGCGCTGATTATGCAAATAAAAATTCCAGTATACATATATAATGATGCAATGTCATGAGCTCTAGTGCAACACATCTCACTATATATCAATGATTGAGGAAATTAATTTTAAACGTCTCCAATGCAATGCCTACCAATATTCAAGTATAGTATATTGACTCGGGTCAAAGATCAAGTTCTCAGCTTAGTCAATGCACTACACACTTTTCTACACCAGGACATAATATTGTACTCAAGTTTGTTCCTAGCTAGGCCATGCAATTGTGCCTGAACCATTTTAGATCACTTGCTGGACCCAAAGCTGTAATTGATGGACCACCAAATTATTTTGTGTTCCTTTAAAAATTGAGAACAGTATAGCCACTAGCCACCCCTAAGGAACACCATCCATGGCCAGAGATGACGGTAAAGTATAGATTATTTTGCTCTTCGTATAATTTATAACAATGACATAGTCACTAAGATTGCACTGTACATCCTTTATGCTGATGATCTCTGCATACAGGATGATTACTATATATCAATGCCATAATGCATATATCCGATGTACTATAAAAGGCCACCCTTCCCTCTTATATACATACATGTATCATTGGCTGGTCTCCATGCAGAATTAATTATTCAGCATCAAACTGATAATGTATGGCAGATCAGCTATAGTGTTCCATGTGGCAAAATGCTATTCTAGCAGGCTACATGTATAGCTGATTCAGAAGTTAATTTGTTACTGTTGAGAGATAGGCTGCATGGGGTAACTTCTAGTTTTGGGAGATGTTCTCTAGCAGTTTCGCAAATCTAGCGTGCAGCCGTGCACATCAGTTCGGCTTGAGGAAATTTTTGCAATGAATTGCATGCACAACTTAAAACCAACTCCTTATATATAAGCAGATGCCATGGTCTGGCTTAGAAGTTCATTTCCTGCATGTGAAAAGGAATTTCTCATGCATGCATGCATGGACAGACAATGACAGCAACAGCTATAATTATAATTATAGCATGATAATCAGCTTTAGTGGCTGTTGCTAATACACATTGTCTGCCAATCTGTCTCGATACATCATTCTACATTTTTATTCTTCTTGAAAATACGTACGTATATTATAGATATAGAGACAACAGTGCAATATTAACATTAAAATTCATAAATTAATTTTGCTAACCTCAAAAGATAATCCAAAGGGTAAAATTAAAACTCAACTAGTAATTCAACGAGCTACTGCTGTGGCGGGTAAGGGGATCTGTTATGTCGTGGTCTAGGAACGGGGTACGATGGTTGCAACCCATACTGGGGCTGTGCTGGGCCAGCTGCTGGCTGTACGGTTGGCCTTCTATAGTACCGTGTATTCACAGCTGTGGGAGACTGGACATTCACCCCTTGTTGCATGGGATGGATCTGTTGGACATTCTGTGAAAGAAAAACAACGTACATAATTCTTGTGAATTGAAGGGGTAAAGGGGATTTCTCATAAGCACCATGCACCATGGCAGTATGCAGCAATGTCCCGCAAGTACCTGTCCCATCCCCCTCCCAAGCAGTTCCTCTCTCTCTCTCTGTAGCTGCACAGTTTGAGCCCACAGTTCCGTAAGCTGTTGATGTGATGCAGAAACCTGCTGCTCCTGTGGAAGAGATTGAAGGAACCTCGATGAAGACTAAATGAAACACTATCCAGGATTGAATTACCCAACCATCAAGATAGAGCTACATTTGTTAAGCTGTGATTGTCAATTGTTGGACTTCACACGGCAGGAGAACTTTTATGACAACGTTTCAATCAGTCTGTGCTGATCTTCCTGTCTATAGTGGCTTGACCTGAGGAAGATCAGCACAGACTGATCGAAATGTTGTCATAAAAGTTCTCCTGCCGTGGCTACATGTCTACGTCTCTCATGTATGGTCACTACTGCTGGTCCCAGTTGCACTAATCCTGTACAATACGACCTGCTTACAGCAGCCACCTGTCTATGGTGGCCAGAAATACTGGTCCCATGGTGACCGCTATAGACAGGTTCCACTGTACTTAATCCAGATAGAGTCATTATAGCCTGCAAAATCAACATTGCAAAAGGCCAAAAAGGAAGCTTATAATAGTGGAGGTAGTAACTTAGCTATGTAGCTGTAAAATCAACCACCTGGAATGTCTTTGCATAAATACTGATAGAGTAACTGCCCATAGCAGCATGCTCGGTATAGCAGTACATTAACTACCAGTAATGGCTTTAGGAAAATGCAATACAATTACTGACCCAATTACGTACCAAACTTTCTATCTGGCTGCACATTTGGAGGACATTTTGAAACTTCTTTGGATGCTGGTGGCTAAGCTGCTTCAGCATGGCATTTATATTGTGAGTAGATGGTCTTTCCGCTGGATCATCTTTGAGGCACTGGATTACCAGTCCATGCAGGCAGTGGTCGACACCCATTTGGCGAATCCAGACCCTTCTCTTCTCGATCTGGATCTCTCTGTTCTGGACTGCTTCGACAGAGACATTCTCATACATCAGAGGAAATTCCTTGATTGCTGCATACAGAGCCACAACGCCAAAGGAGAAGACGTCAAGCTTTGTGTCATACCGTGGCTTTTCAACTAAGGCTTCTGGTGGCATATACGCCAGTGTACCTGGGAGTGCGGACTGGGCTGATGCAAGAAGGGGATTGAGCTCAAGAATTTTCGAGACACCAAGGTCAGCAAGTTTAGCTTTCATGTCACACGTTAGGAGGATGTTGGCTGCTGTGAGATCTCGGTGGATGATAGGAGGCATCTGTGAGTGTAGGTGCAGGAGGCCGTACGATACATCGAGTAGAATTGAGATTATCGTTGAGAGTGGGAGGTTGGGGTAGAGTTTCAAGCACTTCTCCAGGTCCATTGGGAGGCATTCCATGATGAGAGTGAGATTGGACGGGTCACGGTAATCATAGTGTATGCCCATAAACTGCACTATGTTGGGGTGCTTCAGTCGACTGAGAAGGATGCATTCATTGCGGAATTTGCGCTGGATGGCGTCTTGCTGTTGAACTCCTACGGCTTCCTCTCGGTTACGACCAACTAGGATGTCGTGGAGTTGTTTTGCGATACACGGGACACCATTTACCTCAATGAGGTGGACTGAACCGTACGAGCCTGACCCTTTTTCTTCGCCTGGAACGACACTAAAGTATGGCACATTGTAAGGTGCTAGCTCATCAGATTGGGAAGCTCTCCCACTGGACTGCACCTGAGGGTAAACAAATGCAGTACCGGTATGCATGGTGACTGTGTAGTAATACATGGCAATTCTTGACACAGAGCACTTTTATAATTATGTATGAGGTACAGCACAATCAAACTCTCACTTCCGATTCTAATTATTAAATTTTATAGCTACAACTTGGCAGATTCATAAACCAGGTAGTTATAACCTTTGAGCAATTAGTTATCACACTGCAATCATATACACACTATCGCCCAAAGCTGCCCACTGTGGATTCTAACCTGCAGTTGATTGCTCAGCCTCTGAATCTCTCCTCTCAGCTGCTGACTGGCAACCTATGAGTTAGTAGCGGATTGTGATATCCATGGGCAAGGTAAATTGGATTGTTTAGCACAGGATATTTTTTCTAGGTCACATGACATACGTAGTTGCCATGTTTTCAAAAGCAACTTCAGGAACACGTGCATGGTTTGACACCCCCCCCCCCCCCCCCCCCCCCCCCCCCCCCCCCCCCCTGCCCTGTAGTCAAAGAAGATGCATACTCGATCTTTTGCCACTTTCCATTGATGTGCAATTTACTAGCACAACTGTACTACCCTTAGACTGACTTTTGTTGAATACTTAGAGAAACTTCTCAGTGGATCGAAATGGCATTCCCTCCTTGGCTTCTTTGCTGCAGGAACAGGCCTAGGTCACCCAGAGCCATATACTAGCCTCGCTCCCAGGCTCCTACATCCTGGGATCGAACGAGGCTAGCCATATACAAATTGTATTTGCAGCATGTGGTCTTTCGTTAATTTCCATTCCCAAACTAGACTGCAACATGTCTGGGAACCAGAACACACCTATTGCTATTTATCTGGGACAAAGCAGCTTCCGTACGGGACAAGGGTTGAGACAAAGAATTTGACATACAGGGACACTTGGCAACTATGCATCAAGTGCAACTACCAAGATTTACGATTCAAGAGACTTCGGATATCCAAGTGCAGCCATCCTATTCCACAGAAGCTCCTAACGGCCTCTTTACGACTTACAGAAGGACAGCTCCTCAAGGCCATGATGTTAGCTATAGGGTTGTGGAGAAGCTGGAATTCATCACAGTAACGTTAGAGTAGAGTGAAGCTACACCTTGGGTGGATGCAACACCCAGCAACATGTCACAAATGATCGGCTTCAGCAGAGCCTGGGCAAAGCGTCTAGTAGACTAGCCACTGAAATACTCGGTGACAAGTGTATAGGGAGTCTGCAGACACTGTACAGTGTAGGTAAAATTATTCATGGATTGTTGTACTGCAGAGGTCATACTATTCAGGAAGTGGGAGGATAGGTTCATCTATATATGAGCTGTAGCAATGCTCATTCTCCGGCACCAATTCTGGGTAGAGCATAGTCCGCTGATAAATATGCATAAAGTCAACAGTGAGTAGTACCTCAACCTCTCTCATTTTTGCATTTAATATAGCACTTAAGAAAATTAGGCTGAAACCTTACCTCTTGGTGATGCTGCCTTGCCTGCAACTGTCTTCTCAGGTTGGTGATTTGCTGGGTTTTTTCAGCGTCAACCTGATTACAATTAGACGTTGTGCATGGTAGAGAATGGTCTTGTGCCCAGACCTCACCCTCTCACAAGGACAAGGGTAGCGATTTCTTGGTTGTGCAGTATCGAATTGAACAAACTATTGCTTGGCACTATTTCATTGGCTACTGACGCAGCACAACCAAGAAATTGCTCACTAGTCACCAGACCTTTTCCTCGTGAGAGGATGTATGGGGTCTGGGCATGAGACAAGGTAGGGAATTCCATGTTAACTAGGGGTGGGTAATTACCTAGAATATCACATTATCCGTGCTAATTGGGGCGAGCCTGAGCAAGCCCCACACTAGCGTGACTTCATTGCGCAGTGCGTGTGTATGTTTGATGTTTGTTTGGTGGATCTTGCACCTACCGTAAATTTTAAATCAGCAAATTTCACTTGCATGTGCACAATAATATTCAAATTCAACTAACGACGAACCGTCTAGCTACCTGTTCGACGAACGATGGCAACAACAAAGACGGAGACCACTCCTGGACATTGGCTAGAGCACCATGAACATTCTTCCTCCTCGGTGGTGACACTGACAAAGACGGAGGCAGCTCGTGGACCTACTTGGCTGCGCTAAGGATAGTCTTGAAGAGTCTGCGTGAAGCGGAGGAGATTACGGAAATATGTAATTAGTCCACGGAAGCGACCTCGTTAACTTGCGATGTGAGGCAGCTCTTTGAGCACTTGTTTTGTGATCCAGAGATGAAGGATGAAGCTGTGACGATGTAAAATAGTTCCTCGGTACCTACAGTGGTAGGGTAGTTGAGTGTAGGTGAAGGCAGTCTTTGCCCGCTTTGGACCTTGTTCCAGGATTGTGAAATCTGTCGTCAGTGCTATGTAAACCATGTAGGTAGTTAACTATTTGCGATTAGGCAGAATTCTATTCGCTCCGGTGAGAGAGCTTAACTCTGCCTGATGGATGGACCGAAGGTCAAACTTGTAGATTCCCACCCCGGAGAGTCTCCAACAACGCGTTCTCGGAAGAAAGGAGGAGAAATCCGCTGATTTGAGGTAGCCAGAATGGGTCGATTTTGCCCGTGCAGCCGCACCACGAGGTAGACCTGTTGTCCGGGATAGGATTCAGCAAATACATGTTCTTGTTAACTTCTGTACCAAGAATGAAGGCTGTCCTCCTGCTACTAGAATCCGCCTAAAGCGTTTTAGATTGCTGAAGGTGATGGATGAAGTGGGCATGAGCGTGGCCACACCCAGTGAGTGCCAGGGGGCGGAGCTTTTGCTTTTTTTGTGACAAAAGGAGCTACACTTTCAAGTAGTAGTAGTGCTGTAGTTGGTGAATGTTCTTTAGTATTTCAGATATACAGCATCAAAATCACAACAAGATAGTGCTGTTCATGCATCCAGACAGTATTTAATGTACTTGAGTACATGTACCACTGACCATGGCCGGAGTGACGTTGCTGCTAGCTGCTTCAGCTAGCTAGCTATGGTGAACCATGTAACGTTAACCTGACTCACAGTTAAGTTGCTGTGATGTGCACAAGTGTATGTTTCAAGAGTGCCATAATTTCTGTGCTCATTGCCCGGTCACATTCTGATGACAATCAAGTGAATGCAACTGCTCCTTGCATGTCTTGTACGCAAAAGCACTTTGCTCAGGCTTGCCCTCCAATGTCCTGCATTCCACTAGTATTACACTAGAGTAGGAATACCGGCAATATAAAACACAGCTTGGTAATCGTATAGCAGGAAGCTTTAATTAGTAGCATTCCATGTGTGTCGTCCTGCATACTAAATGATCTTCCAATGAAAATTACCCTAAGACGTGTGTCCAAGACAAAATCTGAAACATGAGGCTACTCCACAGCCCTGTAGATTTGATTTTGAAGGCCAGAAACATACCTCGGTAGGCCCATACACCCAGGATATCAGGATACAACTGATTTGCTTCTTGTAATGCCAATGGTTTGGCTGCCAATGCAAAAAGTAAGGCACAAGGAAAAAACTACATGATCAGAAGATACCTCTTCTCTGGAGCTTGTTGCGGTTCTCTAGCTTCTATATAGCTGTGGACAAGAATATGGTTGCGTCTAGAGTTTGTGACATCAGCCTTGCAGCGGATCACATGGTAAGATTCTCCAGACCTTCTCTCTCCATTTGCATACTGTAACCGATCAAAACTGGAGGTGCAGAAGGCTTAGAACGAGGCTAGTATTGTATCATGATTTATGCTACTGATTTGGGGTATCGTACTTTGGCAGGCTAGAACTCCAGAACTGAACACCAAACTTGGAATGCATAGTGCAACAGCACACTGGTAATGTATGGCTTCCATGCTAGTGATTAGTCACCTATTCTACATGCAACCAACCTCTTGATTGGAAGTCACTCGTGACTTGTATTTCATCACCTCAGCCTTCAACCCATCCACCTGTTTCTTGTACTGCTTCACCTGCTGTGTCTTAGCCAGAACATCTTCATTCAGTTTCTCATTGTCAGTTACGGCTTGGTCTAGCTGCTGGTTGGCCTGTTTTAGCTGTTGGTGAACATCTTCAAGTTGGGTCTGCTGCAGTTGATTAGCTTGCTCTAGTTGGGCCTTATGCTCTTGCTGCTGAGTTTGGAGCAGCTGCTCCAAATTTGCCACCTGATCTTTGTGCTGTACCAGTCGTAGCTGTATATGGTCAAAATTTGTCATGACCTGCTGGTAGTTCTTCATTTCATTCTGGTGGACACTGATCTCATCTTGGAGCCTTTTGTTCTCAGACTCCAACTGGTGGATTCTAGTGTGTAACTTCTGCAAGTCTTCTTGCGTTCGAATGTGTAGGTGTGCCCGCTCATCATCTCTGCGTCCTGCTGCTTGCTCACGATCATGACGTTCCTTTCGGAAATCCTCCTCCCAAAGAACAGCCTGCATGGTAGCAACACATCTCATATACATACAAGTACTGTGCAATTACATAATAACGCTACTATGAACCCTTAAATTATATTGTGCACATGGAGTTGAGATATTCTAGAAGATTCCCACCACATTCATGGGGAGTTTAAATGATAACGACAAGGAGCGTCCAACGTATACGTTGGACGCTCCTATAGCAACAGAACATGTTCAGTCAACCTAAACTTGCACTTATTTGGAACCTCTTTACGTAACAAGAATCAGCTTTCCTGTAGTCTAAGTAGGTGTTAGAGTATAGCTAAAGCAAATGCTGTATTCTGATTGGCCAATTACCCATTACTAAATGTCATAGTGATCACATTGCGGGTTTTCTACATGTAGAAAACTCGGCCATACGGGTTTTCTATATTTAACAGGATTTGTACATGAGAACATGTCTGCTTGTAATGTTTTACAGCATTATTACAGGTTTACATGTTGATTGGAATGCTAATTATAATTATTATGTTGATGAGTTTGGAGGTACAGCGCAGCAGGTACATGTATGTTAGCCTCGTTCCCAGGCCTCCGCCCAGACTTTTCTCCACGGCTGCGAGATAAAGTCTGGGCGGAGGCCTGGGAACGAGGCTACATGTATGTAGTGTACAAGCAACACTGGCTGTCAGTTGAAGTTAATTGATATGTTGGAGCATGAGTTGAAGGTGAAATGTCCTGGGATCGATGCTGATAGGGTTTTTGACACTTGTACTAGTGTCTGGTTGGTAGAAGACTCGGGTGCTACAATCTCCAGGCGTGGCTGTTTGGTACGATTCAAGGTGTCCGAGAGAGCCACCTGCTGTTCTTCGGTTGTACGTTTGTATGACCGGACTCCATCGATACTTCGGTGACCTGTTCGTTCCACCACAAGTTGCTCATCTGCCCCTGATGCATAGAGCCTGGTTGCATTTGTGACTCGAAGGGAATGATTGGTTTTAAATCCCTGGATTCCAGCTGACGAGCACAGACGAGACACTGTTTGGGCTAGCTTGTTTCGCCCAATGGGCTGGATGGAGTACCAGCATGAAGAGGTGGGGTTTGTCAAGGGCCTTAGGTAGAATGCATCCTTGGGAGCGTCTTTTGGACAAAGACTCACATAGAGTTTGAAAAGCCGGACGAAGCATCGGTTGGGGTTCTCAACATTTGAGTGGTGGCGGACTACTTTTGGCTTGATTCTCTTGCCTTTCAACCCTCCAGGATGGTTTTTTGAGGTATCTTCTCTGTACTCCAAGTATGGGCGTTCTCCTTCTCTTTCGACGACTGTAATCTGTGGTGGTGAGAAACGCAAAGCCCTATGTTCACTCCCACTCCGCAGAGCAAAGTACAGACCGTTCATGAAGATGATCGTGTCCAGCAGAGTTTGAGGTGAGCTGTCTCCAAGGAGCCCTTTCTCCCACAGAACTTCTTCTTCGGCTTCACTCAGAGGCTCTGCTTGTTTTGCCGTTGTTCCTACCCCACGTTGCTGTAGACGTTTCATTTCAGCATCCAATGAAGCTCGAAATTCTGCAAATTCAGGATCTTTGAACACGTCTAGTGTTGGAAGGCCATTCCAGCGGAGAAAGCGCATAATCCCGGCACAAAGGTGGTGGAGAGTGTTAGGTGGATACTCACTTCCATCCTTTTCACGTACTTCCAACATGAAGCGAGTCAGCCAGTGTGAAAGTTGGCTTGGTTGCAGTGTCATCAGCTCTATTTGGTCTCCACACACTTGCTGTCGATATTCGCACCACTCTTGCCATACTCTAACACAGTACTCAGTGTCTTGCCGAGTTTTCTTAGGAACTCCTTTCGACCTCGCCTCCTGAATCTCTGCTTCACTCTTCGGTGTTGCGAAACGGGTAGTTCCCAAGGACTTGCAGTCTCTGTTGGAGGAGTGGCTGGACGAGCGAACGGGCGTGGGCGCGGGTCCAGGTACGGGTGCACTAGCGCTAAATGAAAGAGGCGGGGCGAGGGACTCGTACTCCTGCGCGGCGCTGGTAGGGTCATCCGGGGACTCATCCCACGTCCACGGAGACGCGCAGAACTCCAGTAAATCCGTCCCGAGGAAGTCGCTAAGCTCCATCTCTCCGCTCTCGAACGCGTACGTATTCTGTTGCTATGGCCCATGGCGCTACACTCTAAATCAGTTAGGCAACTCGACCAATGGGATCTACGCGATTTAGAAACCCTCGGGCCCTTAGTAGCGCCCTCGCTGCGCTCGGGACGCTACAGCCCAGGGCCCTCGGGTTTCTAAATCGCGTAGATCCCTTGGTCTCAGTGTCTAACTTATATTTAGCCCTGCCTGCTGGTTTGTGAAATTATAGTTTCATCGCAGCCGGATTCCCACTTGCCTTATATGGTCAACAACAAGCACTATTATAGCAGACATGTTCCCATAGTTGGACGCTTCTTCTCGTTATGGGCTCCTGGCTGGACTTACCCTTATGTAAGAACTTGGGGGGTTAAAGAGGGGGGAGGGTGTTTACTTGTAGGGGGTGAATTAGCAGGAGACAATCATAACCACAATGGAACATCTAAGAAAGCAAGTCACAGACAAACTTTTAGCGTGGAAAAGGAGGGAAAGCCATGCAGTGATGTGCATGAGATTGCATAAACAGAGGAGAGTTCAGACACCACATACTGTCGGACACATGCATAACTCACACTGTTGACCTCAAAGCAGCTAAATGACAGTTGTGTCTAATGTTCTACCACAGTGCATGGGTGATCCTTTGATGTACCACGGAGGATAAATCGGTTATCCTCCGCAATGACATAATCGAACACACTGTGGTGAGAATCAGAGCTATAGCTGTCCTAGCAGCCGGATCCAGCTACTAACTTGACTTGGAGGTTATGCCTGTGGTAGAAACCGCCTCGACCCGGAGGTTATATGCGGTTTATCCTCCTTGGGAAAGTTTGGCCTCGGCTTCGCCTCGGCCAAACTTTCCCACGAAGGATAAACTCCGTGTCGACGTAGTAGATCCTATATTTAGTATTGCACAGGCGTCAACAATATTTATGCTCAAGCTGCACTCCCATAGTAAGCGCTCTAAATTTGCGCCATTCTAATTCTGCGTCGATTCCGAAATGGTAACTTCTAATTTTGCGTCAAACTTCATAAAAAAATTTACCTCATTCTATTGTTGCGTCGCTCTGCGAAGTGTTCAGTGGCTGACTTGCATTGGGCGCAATTGCGGGCGCAAGTCCATGTAAAGAAGGCTGTACAGGTAACCTTAGCAGCCATAGTGCGCACACATGCACTTGCAACAATGTCTAATTATGTGTCACATTCAGTGATTTTTCTGAAATGTATTATCAAATCTTGCGTTGTCTGGAAAAAATAGGTAACGCAAATCTAGAGCGCTTACGGTATATTTGTATCGCTATATGAGCGGTGGGATAATCTCGGACAGCAATCATTCTCGAAACTGCATGATGTAACTCCAGTCAATCACATGTAACAACACGTGACCATCGGTGATCACGTTCGTTCTCACAGCAGTTGTAGCAATCATAGAATAAAGCAGGAGCCAAAAACATGTCCCTATGTACAACAGGGCATACTTTAAACTGTGTTGTGGCTAAACAAAATGAGATTAAGTTGTCTTATACAAGAGTATAGGAGTCCACATTAGTACCCAATACTGTAGATCGGGAAATTTTAGTGTTGTGTTTTATATATCCGGCTGAGCATACCTACGAAACTTAAATGCGTTGAAAAGCGTCGCCTGGCTCCTCCAAGAATGCCTAGTAAGTGGCACTCTACTTGTATGGACCATCGGGGCCTGAGTATGAGGCTAGGACCATATTTGATTCTGTCCAGGCTTTGATCATGAGTTGCCTAAACTTGCCTCCTTCACTGAGATTAGCTTCAGCGATCGCTTCGGCGCATATGGTAGAGGACAAGGAAAGATGATTCCACTACGTTGCCCACATGTAGTACCTGTCGGTGATCTTCCAGAGCCCTGAGGATTACTGTTTCTACGTACATGTGCCGGTGTGAGATAAATTCGTTGTTTTTATAATTCGAGCGCAGACGATGAAAATAATTATTTCGACAACAAAAACTCCAGATCTGTGGTATTATTTAAGTGTCCAAGCATTGATTATTTTATCTCCTTTATAATTCATTCACCTGCACTTTTAGCGCTTCTATCTCTCCTCTCAGGTCATCATTCTCTTTCCTCAAAGCTCCAACCTCCCCTCTCAGCTTGGACAACTCTGCATTCTGAGTGGCCAGTGTTTCTTTCTGTGTGGACTGTCTTCCTTTCCGTTGTGAAGCCTCGTGCTTTACTTGAGTGACATCGTCCAGCGCACGGTCAACCCTTTCAAATGGTCTATCCTGCAGTTCTGCATCTCCAGATCCCGTTGTGTGCTGTAATGTTTGGACACACTCACTAAACTCTTTAATCTCTTGATCTTTCTCGCTAAGTTCAACTGCATCACAAGTAGCCAGTTCCTCCATTCTTTCAGCACGCTCAACTAGCTTTCGAAGCATCTCTAGTTCCTGTTGCTGCTTTTTGCCGGTAGCTTCCGAATCTGTAAGCTCTTCAGTGAGTGTGAGAACATGATCAAAGTACAAGTCGTACTCTTCCAAAGCTTTCGGACTAAGCTCTGCCTCATTTGAAGGTTTCTTGAGATAATCCAGCTGTCTGTCCCTCTGCTCAACCTTCGCATGAAAATCTTCGATACTCTGAAGTTTTTCTTTGATCTCTTGCTCCTTCTCTCTAAGACTTTCTTTCAACACTCGGATCTCCTCGCCTTGAATTCTGAGTTCTTCATCTCTAGCATCCATCTCTCTTCGCAAGTCGGCTATTTCATTCTGCCCACGCTCCACCTCATCCGTCTTTCTTCTCATTTCTTCCTCCATATCAGCATGTAACCGGATGTGACCATCGAGAGCTTTTTCAAGGCGCTTCACTTTCTCAGAATCAGGTAGATTTGCAGCCACATCAGCATCCTGTAGTATGCAACAATTGTTATCACAACAACTAGATGGACTGATAATGGCAGTGTATATCTATATGCACACCAGCAGATGCTGGGTTACTAGCTATATACTATCTGAAAGAAATGATGGGCTTTAAAATACGTAGCCTCATTTACAGGGCCTGTCCATTGCTTCTGTTTCAAAATGTATAGGGACTGGTAGGCCTGGTAGATGTCATCCTGCAATACATGCAACAACTGATATGATAAAGTCTGGAAGTATGCTAGTGCTGAATGATTGGATGGGCTGCAGATAAGAGGCAGGTCCAACATACAAGAACTAGTCGGAGTTGTACTGGTATATTACACTCCTGGTAGGGGAAAAATTGTGCCGCGTAAATAAATAATTTATCTAACGAGGGGCAACCGCACTCCTGGTAGCCGTTGCAACGCCGCGGTTGCCTCGTCGTACCCCCGTAGCGAAGCTAAATTATTGCAATTCGTTCCAATTAACGCACATGCCACGTGGCTCAGTCGATCGCGAGCAATGGCGACCAAAAGGAAGACAAGACAGCACTCAAAACTTAGCCAGCACGGTGAGTTTTGGCATGTAAGCGTCAGTTAACGACAGCGATCACGGCTGTGTGGTCAGAATCTTCGTGTGCCTTTCCTAAGAACGGTACTGCCACCGGAAGTCGGAGAGAGCGCTCGAGCAATGGCGGCCACGGCGAGACAAAAGCGCTCATATCTCCACCACCAAGGTGAGTTTCAGCTCCAAAATTGTACGGTTGGGACAGTGCATGATAGCGATCATGAAGGTGTAGTCAGAATCTTCGTAGGCCATTCCTATCACTCGAACGAGTTATTTATATTACATTACGCGGCACTTTATTTCCTATATATACCAGGAGTGTAATGTTTGAGTACTTAGGATTGGCCTACATAGATTCTGACTACACCGCCGTGATTGCTATCAAGCACTGACCTGAATGATAAAAGTTTGTGCTGAAACTCACTTTGGTGGCTGAGATATGAGCGCTTTTGTCTCGCCGTTGGCCGCCATTGCTCGAGCGCTCTCTTCGACTTCCGGTGGCAGTACTGTTCTCAGGAAGGCACACGAAGATTGTGACCACACGGCCGTGATCGCTGTCGTTCACTGACACTTACATGCCAAAACTCACCGTGCTGGCTAAGTTGTAAGTGCTTCTTGTCTTCCTTTTGGTCGCCATTGCTCGCGATCGACTGAGCGTGGTTGCCACATGGCATGTGCGTTAATTGGAACTTATTGCAATACTTAGCTTGCGCTACAGCAGGTTGCAACGCGGCTACTTTATGAATGGTACTTCAGAGCACTAAATAATTTCTGATCTCTATAATACATAGCTGTCATCATGGTACTCACGTGATGTGTGATAATTGGAACGAACTGTCACACTTAGCTTGTGCTACCATTTAACTGCGGCTACCAGGAGTGCGGTTGCCCCTCGTATAATACAATATAAATAATGTTTGAGTACTTAGGCCTTGCCTACAGAGATTCTGATTACACCGCCGTGATTGCTATTATGCACTGACCTGAATGATAAAAGTTGGTGCTGAAACTCACCTTGGTGGTGAGATATGAGCGCTTTTGTCTCGCCGTTGACCGCCATTGCTCGAGCGCTCCATCGACTTCCGGTGGCAGTACCGTTCTTAGGAAAGGCACACGAAGATTCTGACCACACGGCCGTGATCGCTGTCGTTCACTGACGCTTACATGCCAAACTCACCGTGCTGGCTAAGTTGTGAGTGCTGTAATAATGTCTTGTCTTCCTTCTGGTCGCCATTGCTCGCGATCGACTGAGCGTGGTTGCCACGTGGCATGTGCGTTAATTGGAACTTATTGCAATACTTAGCTACCCTGCTGGAAATTCTATGCATGAAACATGCATGTTTCAACAGATTTCATGCATGGACGCATGTAAAATGCATGAATCATGCATGTATCATGCATGGGTCTCATGCACCACGCATGGATTTCCATTTCCATGCATGGATCATGCATAGATCATGCATGGGTCTCATGCAACATGCATGGATTTCCATTTCCATCCATGGATCATGCATGGATCTACCTTTTCATGAATGCATCATGCATGGATTTCCATTTCCATTCATGGAACATTCACAGGTCCCCTTTCCATGCATGGATCTCCGCTTGCATTCATAAAACATGTACATGTTTCGATCCACCAAACACACACAAGTCATGAAACCAAACCATGTAGACTTCCAGCTTCTTTATGTGGCTATCTGGAGTGCATTTGTGAAGGGTTCAGCTGCGTATTATAGGCTGCAGCATAGTCATTTTAATTTACCTTCCTGTGAAGCTACAAATTGTGCTTATGCCCCACCAGGAAGCCTTTGCAGGGTTGCAGTTGTAGCGCTTCGTAGCTGACTACTTGCCACGCATCTCACAGCTAGTTACTAAATGTAGCTCTTGCAGCACTCATGATTATCAGCCAGTAATCATGCAGTAATTACTTTGGCTCCAACAGTCTGAGTACTGTACATGCAGCAGCTGCCCATTTCATTTGAAATTTTTTGTTGCTTTAGGTTAGAGTCTAGCAAGTTGCAGTAGCAGTGCGTAGCTCTAGAATCCTTTAGTTTTGCTATAGCTAGTATAGTCTAGCTGCTATATTGGTTCTCAAGCTACAGTTGCAAATGTTTCAGAGGGCTAGTTGCAATTGCCTATACAGCCAACTGAGATTTGGTGAGTCCATACGACATACAGCTAACCATGTACAGCTATGTATACAGCCAATTCTGTGCCTTCGTGATTTATGAGCTATCTGGTAGCTATCAGTTATCCCAGCAAGGTCATAAGCAGTTTAGCTCTTATAACAAGTTTGACTGACGGAAGGGCACCCATCCATAGGAGAGCTCTGAGATATCCAGCAACCATACTTTGTGGAAACATAGTGGTTTTTTGGTCTAGCCACTGAACATAGTGGCATGCAGTACAGGGCCAAGTGTAAGCAACAATCTGTTGTTGAAGTAACTTGATTAAGACATGTATCGAGTGTCCTGTTGTGGTTCCAAGCAGGCTGTCCCATCTAAACTATACCTTTCTGATTCTAGGAGGGTTATTCGTGACCTGTGGTTGCTTTAGATTTGTCAGGAATGTTAAACTATGGTACCAGTATTGAAGTAGCTTGTGGGAGGCTGCATGCCTTCATGTAGTGCTTCAGACTGGTATTCTATTTCGACGTGGATATTGGTCCGGCAGGAAGTAAATACGGTACCGGAAATGCGCGTGCATCTAGAACCGGCTCTGGCCCTAATATACCCTAACCCATTGCCCTACTTCCTGCCGGACCAATATCCACTTCGATTCTATTTAGTGCATGCGGCTTTGCACATACGTACTGCATATAGCGGGAAATTTTGTACGGTGCAAATTTTTGTGTGTTTCGTATGAAGCCTTGAGATGTACGAAAATAGAAAGCTTTAACGGTCAAAATTGTTAGGTACAAATTTTCGCATAAATGGCTGAAATGACTTCAGAAGCGTATTTTCATATGCCCTGCATGCGTATTGCCACACCCCCTAGTATTACATGAACGTAACACGTATCGATGGTGTCGTTTTCGATTGAAGCAATGCACAATAGTGAGAGGGTACCACGTCTACAATGCTGACATCTGGGCCTTTGTTGTTGGCAGCATACTCATCGACCATTGCTGCTCAGTGAACTTGGCTTACTTCCATCTGTCACACTTCCCACAGCCTTGTTATCATCACAGGCTAACAGTCATAGACAGGTCCACTGGAATCTGGTAGGCCGTTCGAAGGCTAGAGATACGTTACAAACACCATCGCTTACTCGCCGCTTCCATGTGTTCAAGTGTTCATTACAAAATTTCCCGCTATATGCATAGCAATAAGTACATGTACATTCAGTCACACTTCAGTGAGAAGTAAACACTAGCACAGCTGTGTTAGTAGTAATTCTGGTAATGTGTAATGAATGAAAAGCGTCCGAAATTCATGCATGTTTCATGCCATGCATGGTTCATGCATGGTTCATGCATGTTTCATGAATGAAAAACGTCCGAAATTCATGCATGTTTCATGCCATGCATGGTTCATGCATGGTTCATGCATGGTTCATGCATGTTTCATGAATGAAAAGCGTCCGAAATTCTGACATGTTCCATGCATGTTTCATGCATGAAACATGAAACGTGCATGGTATACAGTATAGGAAAAACATGAAACATGCATGGATCACCATGCATGAAATATGCTGTGGTATACATGAAACATGCATGTTTCATGTAGAGTTTTTCCAGCAGGGTAGCTTGCGCTACGGCAGGTTGCAACGCAGCTACTTCATGAATGGTACTTCAGAGCACTAAATAATTTCTGATCTTGTATATATAATACCTATCATCATGGTACTCACGTGATGTGTGATAATTGGAACGAACTGTCACACTTAGCTTGTGCTACCGTTTAACCGCGGCTACCAGGAGTGCGGTTGCCCCTCGATTATACTGGAAAAATATTTGGCATCAGTACACTACTTATATTATAGCTAGTTTGCCATCAGCTATGTATGAACAGGATACACATATGTGGCGGTATGCAACAGTTCTTACCTGAGTGAGCATCCATGGAAGCTCAGTGGTAGGAGTGATGGGTGGAGTGTGAAGTCCATCCTCCTCTTGCATATGTAATGGACGCACCTCATCATCGGGAGAAGGTCGGAAGGTACCAGTGTAGTCGAGCAACACTGACTGCCTCTGGTTGATGGCAGGCAGGACTGCAAAGCAGTAATTCTGCGGTTTGTGTTCTCGTAGCTGCTCTTGGCCGCTCAGAACTTCAACGACCCTTTTAACTTCGGGTGGAGTGAGGTGATGGCAACACTGGACAGATGGCAGTACATTCTTGGGATCAATATAGTGCGATATCTCTCTTGCCATGTCCACAACATTAGAGTGAAGATCAGCCACAATCTCCTGTGAAGATAATGTTGCAGATGATACACATGCAGTGTAAGAGCATAACATGGGTTGATTATTCCAGGAACTTACATTACGTGACTGAACTGGAACTGGAACTCGATGTGAGGTAGCTGACTGATGATCTGACCCAGAAGGTGATTCCTACATGATGGCATGCACAACAAATAATTCAATGCCATACGTAAGGGGTCTGGTAACATGTGATTGCAGTTATACAATTACATTAATGTTCATATTACTACGTGGGTAGCAATTGCAGGTGTGCACATGCTGTATGCAATCTGAATCTGATCCAGTGCATGTACTGAAGCAGCTCATGATCCACCAGAATTCCAGTTCTCTGCTTGGCATGTGGTTGCGGGGCAGAGAGAGTGCTCTACGCAGTAAATCAGTAGATCCTGCGTCTTAACTGTGTATACCACTTTTGACGCTTTTCATTGCAGCAACAAGTGCATCATAACTATGACTATTGAGGAAGTTACACCCCTCAAACCCTCAAACCATCAAATACGACAGGAAGGCAACCATAACAAAGATTCTTCCTATTGGTGGTCGATATAGACCCGTTGCAGCCGACATCATCATTTTGAGAATACGGACGGGTACACCAACATGGAGGCTGTTTTGTGTTTTGGAGATAGCAGCGTCTATGGCGATCTTGGCGGACGCAATCATGTACCAGCAATGCTTTTAGTACATGTACGTATGCGTTGAAATACTAGGCTAATAAATAAACACTTACCAGTTGGATGTAGGGCACAAGCGGTATATGAAGCCAATGTATTACGGTACACCAAGATGGCGGCACAAGTTAGTATAATATATGGAAATGCCACGGCAGCCTATGGCCATTCCCAATACATTTTGAACGGAGCAGAATGGTACGTGATACCATAAGTGGGCGTGTCCATCCACTACCCATATAGAAATGCCAAGCTTGTTACAACCTGGTGGCAAGGTTGTGACAAGGTCACCAGCCTTGTGGCAACCTTGTACTTGGTCCAAACAAGCTTGTGACAACCTTGTACTGTTAACTCCCCTACCTTGTAACAACCTTGTATGATTTCAACAAGCTTGTGACAACCTTGTACTGTTAACTCCCTACCTTGTAACAACCTTGCATGATTTCAACAAGCTTGTGACAACCTGGTACAGTTAACTTGCCAACCTTGTGACAACCTTGAAAGATTGCCACTTTGGTGAACAACCTTGTGACATCCTGGTATACACCAGTACTGTAATCTAACCTAGCTACCTTGTAACAAGCTTGTGCGATTTCCACCTAGCTAGCTAGCTTGAAGAACATGGTTGTGACTCCTTCTTTTATACTGCATTCAACACATAGCTACCTTATAGCTACCTTATGTTTATTTTCCAACTCAAAAAGCCATAGATGACATGTACATGCATGTAAACACATCCTGAGTTAGAAGCTGCTATATCCAGCTTCTAACTCAGGGTGTGCATCCATGTACTTTGTGGCTTTTGCGCTGCACAAGAGCCACAACAACCTTCATGACACATTTGTCAGCACCTGGAGCATGCATGTTCCATCACCGTGATGTACATGGTTACCAGTAGCATGCTTCCGATAACTGTACTGGAACCTGCATAGACTGGAATATGCATGCATCAGTGGAACTAGCTTTATACCCAGACCTTCTTACCCCAGCATTTGTCACTTGCGGCACTAACATGCACGGGGAAGGACTGGTAGCTAAAACTTGTCATGTGCAGTGACATACGTACATGCACATTGGATTTGGGTGGACGTGTGGCCTGAGGAACTCCGGAGTGCCACCAGTCGACGTCGCAGCCATGGGCCACTGAGTGGTCAACATCAGGCAGTGTTGGTTACGTTTCTTGAGTTCAGAAAGCTGACCGAGAGCTGTACAGAAAGAATGTGCAACTCCTCCAATGTACAGGTATGTCACGTGCGTGGCAAGTTTACCAGGCCTTCCCCCGTGCTAGTACTGCAAGCGACAAACGGTGGGGTGAGAAGGCATGCAACCGGAACATCCATGCATGGAAAATAATTCTGTGGAATGAATCCTGCACATAACGCGTTGCATGTACACTACCTTAGTTACTTGGTTGCTAATGTAAACTATGTTTTGATGTCATGTACTATACTATGTACCTCCCAATTTTGGTTGCTAATGTAAACTAATTAATCGTTGTTTGACGTCATATTCACCAATTTGGTTGCTAATGTAAACTGTTTTCAGAGCTTCGCGTTCGAGCTTGTTTGATTAGCTAGCTAGCTAGAGTCAGAGTTCGCTGGAAACAAAGTGTGCCATCATCATGCCCTACCTTGACCTGGAAACCCGGTAGCATCAACAGGAAACACTACTGGACAGCTGGTGTACGCATGGACCATTGGTGCAGACAGAACTTGGGGACTGCAGCATCCTCTCCTAACTCGGGGATTATCGCGGGTAAGTCTAGACTATAATGTACAAACTGGGGCAAGTACGAAGAATGGCTCCTTATGGTTGAACTAAGGCACTGAGGGGCCGGTCCTCGTACACGTGTACATAATTTCCCCTTGTGTGTACCGTGACCGCAAGGCACTGAACTGTCTTGATATTTATGAAGCCTGAGAGCCTCTGCACCTAGTACTTACGTTAGTGTTGTGCTTATAGACAAGTTAGCACGCTTGCCGCTTCGACCGTATGCTTTCAAGCATTGAAAGAAGAGTGTGGCCAGCAAGTTGGTTTTGCGATCAACAACCAAGTTGGTTCACTCCACTCTGCCCGTTGAGTCTTAGAATTAGGGGGTCTTCAAGACCAAACCGCTTTTATTATTAGGCAGGCCCCTACCAATCCCGAGACCAGATATATTGTGTGTTCTGCTATTAGGCAACTAAGCTTTGCCTTGGCCACGGCATCAATTGGTGTCAAGTAGCTTCGCTCGCCTACTTCCCCCTCGTTCACTTAGGTGAGTACTCCTGGCTTCATTGGATGGTGAGTCATGGGCAGCTCAAGCCTATTGCTACACATTTTCATTTGGCGTACGTACCTTGTGCTTCAGAAAGTTTCACTTGGCTATTCTTTGCTCGTTGTTGCAATCCTCGCCCCTAGCAACTAATAATTATGTCATTTCTGCGTGCAATGTGTTATATGTTACTCGTTTTACTACAATCTTTCAGGGGCAGTACATAGATACTCTATTAGAGCTGTTTAATGATCGTACGTATAACACTTTTCTTCCTACAGATGAGCCCCTCATACCCAGACAGGAAAAATAATCAGTCCCTTCCCTCCCTCCCGTGTGATGACACAAGTGGTCACAATCGTCACATGCTGGGAACTGAAAAATCTGGTATGCGAGACTGTCAAGCAGTAGCAGCCTGATCATTGTAAAGCCATTATTTATATCACTCATCATCGTAGATGTACTAGCTTTGTAATTCACTGGAACTGTTTTATCACTCATTACCCCAGGACTAATTTAGTTATGTATTGCATTTATTTTTATGTATGCAATGTTCAATGATGTTGGCCAGGTTGTTACAACCAGATGTCCTGCTTGTTACAGTTTCAATTCCAAGGTTGTTGCATGGTTGTTACAACCTACTTTCACAAGCTTGTTGCTAGCTTGTCACAAGGTTGTTACAACCAAATACCCTGCTTGTTACAGTTTCAATTCCAAGGTTGTTTCACCCTGGGTACAAGGTTGTTGCATGGTTGTTACAACCTACTTTCACAAGCTTGTTGCTAGCTTGTCACAAGGTTGTTGCAACCAAATACCCTGCTTGTTACAGTTTCAATTCCAAGGTTGTTTCACCCTGGGTACAAGGTTGTTGCATGGTTGTTACAACCTACTTTCACAAGCTTGTTGCAAGGTTGTTACTACCTTGTGACAAGGTTGTTGCATGGTTGTTTCAACCTTGGCATTTCTATATGGGTAATGACGTAATCATGCAAATACATACTCTTTCTCGTTCATTGAATCCCAGGAAGGGGGTTGGGCATACGTATTAATGACTAACTCAGATTACAAGTATACAGTCTAATTACAAGCCAGTTACAACACCGGACCAGCATGGACTACTTTCAGTATCACACATGGAATACTGAGAGCAATCTCTAGCAGGGGCAATTCTATACACAAGATGACGTACCTCTGTCGCCTCACTCTGCCTGCCAGCATCACCCACTGCAGCCAGACTACTACTGGTTGCGGACTGTACGATCGTTTTTGACGATGGCGTAGAACTTGAACTGCTTCTTCCAATACTCCGCATCATTCTTTTACCGAACGATTTCTTCCGTTTCTTTAATGGATCCCCTTCACCACTTGCTTCATGATCAGCGTTGCTAGAAGTTTCTACTGGGCCATCTCCACCCCTGGACACAGCACTCGCCCCAGGTGATTTGCCGTGCCCTGTTTTCTGGCCTGTGTTAGCACCGTCTTCTATAAATCGGGTTTCCTCTTCACGATCGGCAGTCTGCCCTTTCGCTTTCTTGCCCTTTGGCTTTCCGGCCCTTGACATGTTCTCGCCCACAGTGCAAAGAGCTAGTACTTAGTCTGTGAAATACAAACTTCAATCTCGTCAAGCCATGGCTGGCCCAATTACCCGGTGGTGGCCGTCCGTATTTCCCGGAACGGAACGGAACGGAACGGAACGTTCCGGACCGGAAACACCACCTTATTTACCGGAACGGACCAAGGGTCAAAGTACACAGCCAGACAGTACTAAGGCTTAGGACTGTGGCAGTGCTGGAGTGTCGCTGAGCGGGATGAATGGCAGATATTCCATGAGCAGGTAACCACCGGCACGCACTTAATTCTATGATAAATTTGTTGCCATAGTATGTGAATCATAACTTGAAATGAAAAGGCCGCTTGTGCTATAGTGCGGCTGGGAAGGGTACAGGTGTGTTCAATAAAATGAAAAGGCCGCTTGTGCTATAGTGCGACTGGGAAGGGTACAGGTGTGTTCAACAGTTACAGTTTCTGCAGAGCCACTTGGCTTTGGAGGTCCAGCACTCTTCTTCAACGTTCTCGCATGTGCCATGAAACCACTCTTTACAGTGACCACACTGGATCATTGGCTCTTCAGCCTTATGAGGAAGGCGACAATGGCAGTAAATGCTGAATCTTTCTGTCTTGTTGGGCTTTAGAATTGCCCTTCGAGGTCTGAGTACCGGAAATGGCGTTACGTTGGCATTCATTATGCACTTGAAAAAGTGTGGTCGCATTTCTTTCTGATCAAACGTGTATGCTGTAGGGTCCATCCCGCTACAGATTGCAGTTGCGTATGCCAGGCTATATAGACCACAGTCGTTTGACCCATCCTGGCGATGTACATTCATGAACTGAAGTGTGATTGATTTCTCAGGTGTATTCAGAAGTGCTGCAATTTCTTCCATGTTTCTGAATGAAACAAATGTATGTGCACTGTCAAAAACTCTCACTGTAGCACTTTGTCGGCAGCCGACCGTTGAGATAGTGAACCAGTGGTTACCACCATTTAGAATTTGAACAGATTCACATGACTGTACATCCATTGCAAGTGTTTGTGCTAGGTTAACGGGTTGGAGCCCTTGAATCACATTCCCAAACTGCTGTTTAAGCATTTGCTGCCCTGCATCTATCAGGTTGTCTGTAAGCCACTTCCCACTCAATAGAACTTCTCTGTCTTGGAGTATCAAGCCTAAGTCTGTGACCCAGAATTCTGGGTCAGGCTGCATCGGCACATGTGTGTCAACATCATATACTTCAGAGGTCTTGGCATCTGTGGCTTCAGTGCCTTGCTGTTGTGCCCTCCTCTTCTTGTCGCGGTGAAATGCTGCCGTATGTTGCGGTTTTTCAACTGGAATGGATAACGGAATGGGTATTGACTTGAAAAGGCCTATGCATGTTGTTAGGTAAATCCCTTGTACTGTACTGTTCCATGTGGTTATATATAATACAGTATTGGTACTAGAATTTGGTAACTTGACATTACTTACCTCTGACTTCAGAATCAGTATGCTCTGACTTGTGTGGGAGGCCTAGGTTTCCAAGTGGCTCACAATAGTCAATGTCACGACCAGCCTGCATATCAATACAAATATGTACATAGCCTCATTCTCATTAGGCCCTCCTGTGACAGTTGATTGGCTGCATGGGGACTAGGAATGAGGCTAATTTAGTACTGATGTTACCTGAAGGTTCTTCTGGGCCTGAGCAATCCAATCACACAGCCTCTGTTGATCCCATAGTTCCAGCTTAATGAAGTCTTTGCCATGAAACTGCTTCCTTGGGCAATGGAGGTTGGATTGGCCTACCCAGTAATCGATGACCGCACAGGCTGGAAGATACCCACGCATATCAGACAAACCATCACAAAATTGCTGGTAGTCAACCATGAGCTCTTCTGTGACAATCACATAACAGAACATTTCTTGAGGTGCTGGTTTTTGTGTTTCAGCTCTCCAGTATAGCCAATGATACACAGGGGCATTCATGTACAGGGCTGTCTGTCCTGTTTTCGCTAGGTACTATATAGAAACCAGAAAGGAAGCAGTTTTCAGTCAGTTTCAATACCTCAATGCAACCATGATGTGTAATTTTACCTCCATATCCAGAAAGTCTTCATCATCACTGATGTCTGACTGTGGTGGAGTACAGAAGCCTGCCCTCAGCATTCGCACAAGTCGCTCATCCTGTAACTGCTTCTTTACCTCCTCCAGAAGGTTGTCTATACGAGGTATGTCATGGAGTAAGATATATATGGGGATATACCTGTAATAGAACTTCTAACAACCCCCTTATGTCTGAAAGAACATCACACATCTTTTATGCATGCACCTGGTATGCAATTTGTACCTTGCATGCAGGGAGGGTGCAGCATTGTGAGATCCAGCCCAGGCTCAGCAGCTATCAATTTTCTCCTCTTTGTTTGCTCCTCTTTGCCACTATGTTCCTGCCCTCTTTTCTTGCACTTTGCTTTTGGCTTCCCATCATTTCCCTTGTCTAGGTGACAGATGGTTATAGAAATATCTATAGCTTTCAAACAGTGTGCTATGATTATAGCGGAGTAATATATAACCTTGTGAAGTGGTTATGGAAGGTGTGTGTGGGCCAGTGGGAGTTCCCTCAGAACAAGTCACCTGCAAGCCATTTCCTCCTGGTAGATAAGTTATGCATATAATATCAACTCTGTATCACTAGCAGGTGAATATAAATGCCCATCTATAGTTGTCTGACCCTTGAGCAGTTCCAACAAACTCGGCATGGGTGGTGGCAAAGGTGGCATATCTTCCTCTTCAGTTTTCGTTGATTCTGGATCAGGACAGATTTGGCAGATGCAAAGGTTTTCATAATCTCCGAGGTTTTATATTGTGGAAATAGCTTAATGATAAAGCTTGATTGAAAGGATCTCCCACCTTCCAGGCCTGGATTAGATGGAGGGCAGACAGGTGGGTCTTCAACTTGGCTATCGTCACCCTGAGTCAACAGCCCCAACATTATGTCCAGAGCTTCTCCAGGATCGCTGAGGTCCTCAAGACCTTCTGAGGTACGTACGTATGTACATGTAGTAGTACAAAGACTGGTCAACCTATATCTTGGACCATGTAATTACAATTTTGTATCACATGTATAGTAACCTTATCCTCGTCCCCAGGCCTTTGCCCAGATTTTATCTCGCAATTAAGTTAAAATCTGGGTGGAGGCCTGGGAACGAGGCTATAGTAACCTGTTTTGGATGGTGGATTGGTATCCATTGCTGCTGACGAATCTGGGGCTGGAACAACATCGCAGTCACCTGGTCGTGGACATTTACGTCCGGACTTCTTCTCTCTCCTGCTACGAGCATTTCTCCGAAGTTGTGTGAGGTTCACTCGATGCTTAGATTGCTGCTGCTGGTCTACTCCAACAGACATCTTTGCTGCCAGTATGTGGTAACAAGTTGTAGTTGATGGGCAAGAGCATGTCTCCCGGGGGAATAGTGTCACCACATGCGGTCGCTCAGAGCCAAGAACCGTGAAAGTGTGCAGTTTTGTGTCCAGATTAATCCGGTTCTGCTCAACAATCAGCCTTGCCCTTTCCATTTGGCTGAATTGTGTAGGTGAGTCGTGTGTGGAAGTAGGTACACGCACTTCGGGGGTGTGTCCTGGTTGAGCTGACAGAGTCCCCTTGATTCTGCTGACAATTTCATCAGGACTAAAGGCTGAGTTGGGAACGGGAGTGCAGTCTTGAAGCTGTTGGTACTGTGGGTGGAGATGGTAGTTTCCCATGTCATGTTGTCCTCGGGCAATTTCCACCAAGTAATAAGATTGCAGGTGGTGGAGTGCCAAGGCCATGCAATCTACTGGAGCCTCTCTCCAATCTTGGAGTTGCTTTAAGACAAAATTGAGGCCCTCTGCTTGGTTGTTGGTAATGCCGCTGTATGGGTCGTAAATCCCATAAGGCTCAATTACCCACCTTGCTATTGAGGTGATGTCAGGTGCTATTTCGTTGGTGTAATATTCACGAAATGGAGCACTCCATTTTTGTGTGACCTTTTCCAACATTTCTTTGTATTCCACCTCGGACGATTGGTGAAACAGGTCTCGGACATCTGTGAGATAGATGGAGACTTCCTCTGATTTTGCACCATGACTGCGAAGCCACCTTGTGACATTTTGAAATACATGATTCCAGCACCGTAGGCGGGTTGCTGTAGGTAGGTTGGAAGTGATTGCATTAACAATTCCCCTCTCCTCATCTGTTATTATTGGGTGGGTAGATTTCATCAAGGAACGCACTAGCTTTGTGCATGTTCCAATGAACTCTTCATGGTGAGGTTGGAATTTGCGCTCGTGGAGTAGGAACGCTGCAGGCATTACAGGTGCTTCCTTGAACAGAGTGTGGCGAAAGGACAGTACGGAAACATAAAAATCACCGAGTTGGAATGTAGTGTCATAAGACAGCAACTGAGGAGACGGTGACTTCAGGAGGAGCACACGATCAAGCTCTTGAAGCATAGCCTTCTGACCACATACACAAACAAGGTCTGGGAATGTCTTGATCTGGTGGATGAAGTCAGGCATGTCTATGGCTATTTCGTGCAAGTTATATAGGGTGTCATGTGAGATCCTTTGCTCCCGTAGGTATTTCATTCGGATGTTTTCAACCTGCGTAGAGTCACGCGGTTGTAAAACAGGAATGTGCGATTTTGGTGGGAGCTTTGTGATCGATGACTTGTATACTTGTGAGGTTGTGGCACTAGAGCACTGGGCTTTCAAGCCGCTCATCACAGAGGGACATGTTCGGACATGCTTCCTCTTGTCATGCTTCCTATTCCCATGGGGAAAATCGGTTGCCACATTTTCATCCCCCAAATAGTGAACGACAACAAAGTTGTTGTAGGGCACCAGTTCATATGCATGCCTCACAAAATCAGAAGATGCTCCTTTGGGGGTATCTAGCTGAAAGTAAGTCTTCCTGACTTTGGGGCTTTTCTTCGGTAGTTTCTTCACCCCTTGGTTTACCCATCGATACTGGTCACTCTTCCAGTCGTCTGTAAAGAATTGCAGACCCTATTAGGTATGATACTCTACTTGTACATTCCAGTTTGAAACGGGACTGGTATACTACCCTCATGTCAGGATTTCTGCCCTAAGAAACGTTTCATGTATACTCATTCCCTATACCCTACTGCAGGTCTGAACAAAGAACTGAAGTACATGACTTGTAACTATACCAGCATCAGTTACTCAGTTATAATTATTCTCTTGAATCTGACAAATATTAATGACAAGTAGTCCAGCCCCACAGCCACTGAAGTGAAAGTTGTGAGAGAAGATTCATGAGCTAAACTGGCTCCAAAGTTGCACGTATGGTCTAACCCCAACCAGTTTAGTATGTATGTATAAACGGTGCTTTATTAATTGGAAGTAGATATTGGTCCAGCATAGGTAATAGCCCCATAGGTAATGGTCACACAGGCATGCACCGGCCCTGGCTCTAACTTACCACCAACTGTTGCCCTACTTCCTGCTGGACCAATTGCCACTTCCTAACACAATGCCAGGTGCATGTGGCGTATCATGCATGAGTGATATTATGAACACCAGCAGGTGGTAATTTGATGAGCTTTAAAATAGTCTAGCTAGTTTATAGAAGAACACTTGATCATGAAAAGACTCAAGAGGGTGTGAAATTTGATGAAAAAGACATGGTGGTCACATATCAGTTCCTTGCACCATCCTGTGGTGCACATGATACCTAATTGCAGGTATAAATTATGACAATACTTGGGCCATAAATTCCATCAAATCATGAGGTACACCAAATGTTTCTCCAGAAAAGCCATAATTGGTACCGGCTCATAATACCAGTTATATATTTATGCATACCCTTTTTGGACAGGTCTTTCCCTGGAGAGTACACATACACTTCTCCAGCCTTTGGTTTCACTGGAGGAAGATTGGAGACAGTTTCTTCCGATGGATTCGTCAGTAGTTCCACCACGGTAGATATTGCCACTGGACAAGCCGATACTCTGGCTACTACACTCATTGTGTTCGCGTGGAGTTGGCCACGGTAGATATTGCCACTGGACGAGCCGATACTCTGGCTACTACACTCATTGTGTTCGCGTGGAGTTGGCGCGGAATCCCGCGGAATTTTCAACTACCACGCATGCGTCGTACTCAACCTTTGACCCCTGGTCCGTTCCGGTAAATAAGGTGGTGTTTCCTGTCCGGAACGTTCCGTTCCGTTCCGTTCCGTTCCGGGAAATACGGACGGCCCCGGTGGTTTACCCTACAGTCCACGGAAAGTATGCGAAGATGACGTCACAATAGCATTGAGCACACTGTACTGCATGCTGCATAGCCGCGTTCACACATACATTTTCGCAATGGGGCATTTTTACAGCTCGATCAGCTCATGAATTCCAAATTGGGAAGGAGTGTTCTAGGTCCCTTTCTGCTGCGCAGATCAATCTGCTACAGATTCATGGCTCCACAAAATTCCTCTCACAAGCATCTCAAACAGAGGTATGAGAGGGTTTCGCAGTGTGGCATGGTAGATGAATTAGTCTCGGTACCAGACCTCTTGACCAAGTATATATCCCAGGTACAATAGCTGTGGGGAGCATTTCAACATTCAATATTCATAAGTAGCCGCTGCAATAAGAATAAACTGGCCACACTCATTTCAAGATTGAGGAAACTTGTTTCCAAGGCAATGACTTACCATTCAGTGCATGGGATCAAGACGTACCTCTTTAGTCTGGTGTCCATGCCATGCATCGATCTCCTACTCTGCTCACTTAACCAACTTGGCCAATACACCTTATAAGAACACATAGCTACTCATAGGTTTAATGAAAGGCGGCAATACGTACTTTACTAAGTTTTCCTTTGCAAGGCTTGGCTTGTTACATGGCTCCCGGCTTGACTTTGCTTGCTTTACAGTCTGAGTCATCACAGCTTGAGAAAGGCTAGTTTACAACAGTTTACAAATGTTGTAAATGCAAGTGTGCAAGCCAGTTTACAAGTTTGTAAATGAATGCTTACTTACAGGGGTTCATTTACAAACTTAATTGTAAACTGCTTTGTACACTAGCATTTACAACATTTGTATATAAACTGTTGCAAACTAGCCTTTCTCAAGCTGTGCATTGCACTATATACTTCTGTATACGTACATGGACGTTGGTATTGCATGATTCTGCAGTTCATTCACTTTATTTTGCAATTGTTCCTCAACAGTCCTATAGGCCTTATATAAATTAATAATTGTGCCTATAGGCAAATTATACCACCAATTATTAACCAACATAACAGTTGCTTGGTGGCAATATAATCTCCTACAATAATTACTTTTAATACCAGTCTGCTCTGGTGTTCCGATTGGGAATCATGATCAGTTCTTGGGACTTTAATTGCTCTTCCTTATTATAATATTATAATGATGACATAGTATTACATAGTCAGTAAGATTCACACTGCATGGAAGCACATGCTGACGAACTCTGATCCTCAAGCTATATACTTCCTTAGCATAATAATTAGGTAAGGCATAAAGCTGCAGATACATGTACCGCTTAACATAATGAAACTAAATGCAAGACATGGCATAACACTCTCAAACTAGACTCTAATCTGCATCATCGATGTCTACACGTCAAGTTTTCACAATGGAAAATTTGGGTTTTATTCATTTGGTTGAAGCTTATTGAATTCTCCTAGCACATACGACATTGTTGGTCGGTTGTCAGGGTGATCTTGTATGCAGTGAGTCACAAGGCCATGCATGAAGGGCCATCTGCTTTGAACTACTTGCACCATGCCAGGAAGAAACCCGTACAGTGGAAACTGTCCCATAATCACCTCACACAGGAGAACTCCGTAGCTGTAGACATCCAACTTTCCTGTCTGATGGATCCCTATCTCGTTTTGGACTTCAGGGGCTGTGTAAGCAGGTGCACCTGGGCCTGTGGTCTTGGCCTCGATTGCGAGTTTAGCAGATCCAAAATCGGAGAGCTTCGCTTTCCACTGGTTGTTTGGTTTGGCCTCCAAAAGGACGTTAGCAGAACTCACATCTCGGTGGATGATTTCGCCTCCTTGGTGAAGGTGAAGGTAGTTGAGAGCGGATGCAACATCTCGGAAGATACTCACCTTGCTAGAGTCTTGCAGACGATGATTCTCGTATGCCTTTCTAAGTGAGGTGTCAAGCAATTCCGTAACAATAAGTGGGTCATTTTCTGCATCGATCACAGCAGCCATGAGCAACACCAGGTTGGGATGTCGAATCTGCGCCATGATGCCAATTTCCTTCCGAATTATCTCCATGACTTCAGGATGTCGGATCATGTCATGTAGACATTTCACAGCCACCTTTTGACCTCGAAATATTCCCTCCACAACAAAGCCCCAGGCTCCACTACCAAGGAATTTTTGTGTGTTGAGGGTGATTTCATTTCGGGGGACTTCCCAGAAATCGCTTTGGTGGGAGTGTTGAGAATGTGTTCGCTGTGGGTACTTCTGAATTTGCTCAGTAAGTGTCAATACTCGTTGTCTTAATTGATCTTTTTCGTTCTGTACGCTCTGTAAGAATCGATCTTTCTCTTGCGTTAGCTGCCTAAGCCGTAGCTGTTCTGCCTGAGATGCTTGCAGGAGGCCATCTTTCTCTGCTACGAGGTGAGACAGCTGCAGTACACACACAAAAAATAGGTCTACTTATTAAACTTTGCTGTAGGCTCATCAATGTTCAGCATGCATCATAAACAATTAATGGTTGCTATTATGGGGGGGGGGGGGGGGGGGGGGGGGGGGGGGGGGGGGGGGGGCGTTACTCATGATAAAGATCTTCCAGGCTCTCGCCTTATATTGGCTTTTCCCTTCCTGTTTCCACCAAATTTCTATTCATGAAAAAACAACAGAGGGGGAGAAGATGTATTCTAGTGCATCATACATAATATACACTGCACTTATTTACCTTTGCTTTTTGCTCTTCTAGTTTCTCCCTGACAGTGACGGCTTGGTTAAACTGTTGGTTCACCTTCCTCAACTGCTGCTGAACAACTTCCAGCTGGGCTCGCTGCAGTTGATTGGTTTGTTCCAGTCGGGTCTTCTGCTCTTGCAGCTGACGATTATTAGCTTGCTCTAGTTGGGCCGGACTCTCATGCTGCTGAGCTTGGAACAGCTGCTTGATCTGATCTTGGAGCCTTCTGTTGTCAGATTCAATCTGGTGGAACGTAATATGACACTTCTGAAATTTCTCCTTCCAAAGATCAGCCTGTGGGATAATAATACTTGTTACACACAATCATACAAGTATTAATTACGTGATTGAGTTCTTTATATAAACTCAACTCAATATAAACTCAACCAGATTTGCTGACAATATGTACTAGCTACATAACAGAGCACCTCAGTAAAATGTTAGCATGGCAAAGGGGTGAGCAAGAGCATATGATGATATCATCATCATGACAATGCCGATGATGTCATCATGCACTATATATTGGGGAGAGCTATGCAGTGATGCATACTTAATTCACCTGTGCTTTATGTGCTTCTATCTCTCCTCTCAGGTCATCGTTCTCTCTCCTCAAAGCTCCAACCTCCCCTCTCAGCTTGGACAACTCTGCACTCTGACTGGAGAGTGTTTCTCTCCATCGTGAAGCATCACGATTGGCTCGGGTGGCATCATACATTGCACAGTCCACCATTTCTCCAGATCGTGGTTTGTGCTGGAACTCGTCACTAACACCTTGAGTAACCTGTTCTTCCATTCCCTTAGCTTGCTCAAGTAGATTTCGAAGCTTCATTAGCTCCTGTTGTTGCATTTTAACGGTAGCTTCGGAGTCTGTGACGTCCTCAGTGAGTTTGGTAACAACATCAAAGTACATATCATACGCTTCCAAAGCTTTCGGACAAAGTTCTGCCTCATTCGAAGGTTTCTTGAGATAGTCCAGCTGTCTGTCCCTTTGCTCAACCTTTGTATGAAAATCTTCGATACTCTGAAGTTTATCTTCGATCTCTTGCTCCTTCTCTCTAAGACTTTCTTTCAACACTCGGATCTCCTCGCCTTGAATTCTGAGTTTTTTGTCTCTAGTATCCATCTCGCTTCGCAACTCGGCTATTTCATTCTGCCCACGTTCCACCTCATTTGTCTTTCTTCTCATTTCTTCCATCATGTCAGCGTGCAACCGGATGTGACCATCGAGAGCATTTTCGAGGCACTTTGCTTTCTCTGAATCAGGTAGATTCGCACACACAACACTGGCCACAGCACCCTGTAGGATATCCAGTTGTTATCACAACAAACCCAACATGCAGTAGAGTAGGCTACCGCTATATTTCAACCCGATCGAGCTATGTAACCAATAGCTCATAACCTGTACCACTGGCAAATTGCTGCACTTGGAATGGAATGGGTTTATAGTAAGCTTCTTTGGCCGTTTTCCTGCTGGCGCATCAGTATCATAGTATTTCGAAATTTCCTTGGCCATCCCTAAATAAAGGACTCGAATAGTACATCATTCTATATAGCACTTCCATAACGGATTTCTGTATATGCAAATCTCCCTCCCATTTGAGTAGGGAGTGTGATGCACTCACTACTGCTAATTATAATTGTTATAGTGATAGTCTTGGCAGATAATGCTTACGTATGTAACTTGACCATACTATGCTACACTCAAGGAGTACTACACAGTCATATGACCAATCTTCAGTATGACATCACATGATGCGTGCTTTATTTGGGATGAGCCGTACGTAAGCTAACCTATGGGCTGCCAGACTGAGCTGTAATACAACCTGTTGGATACAATCAGAGTGTACTCAGGTATCCACTGGGTGAGAGTAAGACCTAAGGCGGCATCACTCTGTCGGTCGTCTGTGAAATCTCGTGATGACCAGGATTCAATGATTGCTAAACCCGACAATAACATTGGATCCCCCAAAAATAAAATGTATACGCCTGCATGTGTACCTGATAGCTGATCAGTAGCTATGGTAATTTCGAAATTTCCAGGCTACTTCCCACAGGTTCTGCTTCCAAGCTCTAAACTTTAGGGCAACAATCGAGTTCTCCCACAAGGCTTGCCCAGTTTTCGTAAGCTTACAGCTCCAAGATACCGAGGGAGTGAATAGTACTGTAACAACAATTCTACATGCCGTAATAACAGTTGTACATGCCATGAATAGTACACCATAATAACAATGTATGTGCTGTGCTGTTGAGGAACTTTGGCTAACTATTAAATTAATGATATTGTGCAAATTCATGCCTGCATTTCCATTCTAATTCCCACTTGCCCCTTATAATTAATAGCAACTGATGCAACACGTGCAGTCACTCTATACTAGCTATACTCAGCAGTCTGCACCCATTTGTTACCACACTGCCCTCACACGTCAGCCCAACCCCCAGATTCTACCACAGTGCGTGGGCGATCCTTTGATGTGCCGCGGAGGATAAATTGGTTATCCTCCGCGTTGACGAAATTGAACCACGCTGTGCTGAGAATCAGAGAGCTATACTGTCCTAGCAGCCGGATCCAGCTACTAACTTGACTTGAGGTTATGTCTGTGGTACATGTAGAAGTCGGTTCTACTAGGAGGTTATGCGGTGTATCCTCCTTGGCTTCAGCTCCGCCTCAGCCAAACTTTCCCATGGAGGATAAATCGCATAACCTCCACGATCCTATACATAGACCACCTTCAGTTGAAATACTGAATAG
Organism: Axinella damicornis; assembly: GCA_963931865.1. Taxonomy (NCBI): domain Eukaryota; kingdom Metazoa; phylum Porifera; class Demospongiae; order Axinellida; family Axinellidae; genus Axinella; species Axinella damicornis. The sequence continues at coordinate 11,666,393 of OZ007512.1, forward strand.
TAGTGTTGCATGGCTGGATCTGAATTGTGAGACTACAGCACGTAAAGACTAGCTGCTCAACAGTAATTATAAGGCTGATCGTTCGGCGTATGAAGATATGGTGGGGGAGGCCTGCCTGGGAGATCTGGTCATGCCCCCCCCCCCCAAGTGTCCCAAGTGTCCACCTTATGTTATCACATGTGATCAGATCCCAGATCTCCCCGGCCTTCGCATGCCGTATTTGCATACTTCAAGCGATCAGATACTGCATGGTGGTGGGAATCCAGGGAATGGCCTGGGAACGAAGCCAGTTAATTAACAGTTCAATACCTCTCTGTCAGTTATTTCCTCTGTCTCCCCACTCCGCCTGATAGCATCTCCCAGCACTGATGTTGGACTGGTCGGGGACCGGACAGCATGTTTCGAAGATGACTTTGAGGAGTGTGTAAAAGTCTTTCGAAATCTTCTAAACGGATCAGATTTTTTCTTCACTTTGTCAGCTTCACCTGTTGCTTCAGCGCCGCTAGCGCTAGGAGTCTCGAGATCTGTTGTCCGGTTCGTGTCGAAACGTGCCTCCTCTTCGAGCTTAGCACCGGCTTCTTTCGATTTCTTGACCTTCTGTTTTCCGGCCTTCGACATTTTCGCAGCTCGGCCACACAGTAACGAGAGCTAAGTTGCACCTCGGATACTAATTAATTATTCGAGTGGGCGGGGCTAGGCGAGGTATAATTAACAACTGAGAAGGCAGGACATGCAGTTAGAAACCTCGAAGGTGGTCATATCACAGCATCCATAATTAGTGATACAGTACCACTGAAGGAGTCAAAGTAGATCTCGCGGGGCCAGACCCATACAACACCCTAGCTCCCTTCTGTGTGGTGATGGCCACACGAGACTATAGGATCAAAGGGTGCTGTAGCCTCGAACCCAGGCGAAGGGTGATGGTACTCTCCGCATTGGAAAAGAAGTGGCTTTAATACTGTGAATTTGATTGGTGGAACACCTGGCCTTATAAATTTATAGACATGACAAAGTTATCTAGCGAGTTGAACCACAACGAATATGAAAAATTGTATGGTTGTAATTGCGTACATATAGGCCTATATGATGATAATAGTCTCACTGGCCAAGAGCTGGCAAAATGTTATGTGCAGTGTGAGACATCAAAATATTGATGCATGGCATGTCCTGCATGCACAAATCAGCCACTAGCCTAGGCCGAGTTCGATCACTGTTTCCTTAAATTCAGGAGCCTGTGCATGGCAACAGTTCACGGCAGCGACACATTAAATCTCTGTAGCTACACACATTTTTCATGTGAATTGAAGTCCATGAGTTGACCAAAGGAGGCAGTCGTAGTCATCAGCTTGACAAAATCCCCCCCCCCGGGGCGAGAGTCTTAGATTTCACTGAAGTTGGATCTTTGGGAAACTAGCCTTAAGGAATAACAGATGCCATTCACCATCTTTCTGTTTGTGAAACTTTCCATTTGTCTGCACCATCTGATTTGCAAATAATACTTTTGTTCTTCTGCTAGTTTTGCCATTGATTATTTTAGATTCAGAATCGATCTCGCACCATCCAATCTTCCATTTATAACAGCATACATTATACTTAGTCTAGCGGGCTAGCCCCTCAAATTTTCCCCAATGTATACTGATCAAAAGTGATCACACGCTAGAGAAAGCGAAGGGTTCTAATTAGCTTAGTTTAATTGCTAGACTACGTTATACTAGTGGTTATGTCCTTCACAATGCATTGGGTAATCATGCATCAGTATACCACCAAAGGGTCATGCACTGGCTATAACTAGTGATGGGGCAAATGCTATATATAGGAGTATTTTCGATCATCAAAAACTTTGAATGTAGCTAGTGCATGTTTGCAAACATTATTCTATATTCAAATATTATTTTTGTTGTAATGTTATTATTATGCTTCGAATTCACAAAATGCTTCATACGATGTACACTATAATTATATCTCATACTAATAATGATTGTGGTCTTAATTATAGACATTTTTCATACAACAGCAGAAACCACGATCGCCTGATATATCCCCCCCCCCCCCAACAAGCAAGCTAATTAAGGAAGACCATGCATGACAATCAAGAACTCATCAAAGAGAAAGCAAGGGGTACACTTCATCCTGCAAAACTACCACAAGTACATACAATGTCAACGATCTTCACTTAGTCTACAGTATAATCTCAATCATGAAACTACTCAACGGCAAAGGTCAAAGTACAAAAATTAATGACTATGACTACACATCACTTATGCCCTCTTGTGATCCCAGGCACTGCATCTTCACGTGTGCTCTATACTTCTGTATCTCTCCGATTCTAAATCGCTTATTGCACATGGGGCATGTGAGGTTTGGGTCATACGGAACGTGCCGCATCGTCAACCGACGACTGCTCTCATCACCAACCTCTGTTTTGACAGTTTCAGCCTGAGCATGGATAACAGAATCAAGATTTTGATCAAGATTGCCTCCTTCGTACGACTCATGGGCTTCACATTGATCGGTATTTTGTTGGATTTCGGAACCAACGGGACCCGCCACTGGGAGTGGTGCTGACAGAGAGTGTTGACCTGTTTGGTACTGGTCCTCTTGAGGTGATCTCAAGCGTTGTTGATGGCTGGATTGTGTCCTGCCTGAACCTCCTTGCAACCGGTCACCTTGTTGACCTAGAGGCACGAGCGTTCGTTGTTCGATTTCACCCCCTACAGAACACTGCTTCGCAATCGGCTTCTGGGGAGGCATTTCCGTACCATACTGGGGTGGATATTGAGATGAACGTGGATGGGATTCGTTCCAATGGTGTGCAGGTGGTGTCTGAGGGTAGGTACGACGATCCTGGGGAGCAATTCCTGGAGCACCCAACTGTGAGGAATTTCGAGGTATCTGCTGGCTGTAAGGAGGTTTAGGTTGCAGACCACCTGCGAGGGGACGACCTGCGACGGGACCACCTGCGACGGGACCACCTGCATGAGGAGAGGGTAGCTGATGTATTTCAGAATCACAGGGAGACATTGTCGGAGGAGTTGGACTTGGTTTCGGTGGGCGTGGCAGTGGTGGAGGTGGCTGGTCGTGTAGCTGGACGGCAGCAGGACCAATATCAGTTCCAGAGCGCACATTTAGCTGAGCTTCAAACCCACTACCATGGGGGTTCTCATGGTAATACTCGGGAGGTGGAGGGTGTCCGTGGGCGTATTGGACTGGTGGGGCATTAGCTTTGATGATTGCTTGGCCAGGTAGAGTGCCAGCACCTGCTGTAGAGGTCTGCTCCTCCATGGATTGAAACGATTGGCGCTGCTTGTGGAACTGCAAGTTGAGAGTTTGTTTGATCTTTTCCTGTTCAATCTCCTCATCTTCTTCCAGAATCCTCTGTGACAGTAGAAAGTACACTCATAGAAAAGTGCTACGATAGTACGATTGCAATACTTGTTTGTATCAGTACATATGCATGGTAATTGCTGATCCAACCTTTAGTAACCCCCATCAGAGTAAAAGTAAATAAAATTTGCTACGTATCTACCAAAGATAATTGCCGAGCGCATTAGCGCGAGGCTCTGAATGGGGGATCTATTGCTCACTATATACGTATGTACGTACGTACGTGGTACGTACGTACCGGAAGATGTCACGCTCAGGAATGTTGATACGGGTTTCCTGCCGGCCAATTGATTTGCTGCGAGGGCTCGACGGTGCGAGAACTACAACCTTGAGAAACAGATCAGTGGACGAGCGCGCGGTGCTCCAGGGCTTGCAGAGCTGGAACAGCTACATATGGAGTCAAACAGTCGACATCTGTTTGTACCGCAACTCCACAATAACCTCGCGTAGCCAGAGGCTAGGGTACAAGCGAACGGGGCCTTCAGGGCTTGCAGAGCTAGAGCAGCTACATGTGGAGTCGAACAGTGAGTGTAATCGACATGTTTATCTCAGCTACACACTCGCAAATTCACACTTAGCTATCATACTACTCGTAAGCACGTGGCCAGGCTGCTCATGCGGCCGCGGCGTGCGCGCGAGGCAATTATGCGGATACGTATTCCTAGTAAACATAGAATAAGCAGCTGCTCCTAGGAAGGTGATGACCACATCATAGCAGAGGCACAAGGCAATGGAGAGCAAAGTGTTTGGTACATGCAGGCACAATGGACTAAGAGCATGCAGACGTGGCCCATCACAGCTACCACGCAGTATAATACTGGCCAGAGAAGTGGAAAGAAATGGACCAAAGATTGAAAGCTCTTCTTGTCTCCATCCATTTTACACCCCTTGTTTTTGTCTGCATGGTGACTCAATATTACGGCATCAATGCTATACTTACAGGGGGCTGCTGTCTGGGGTTGGGGTGGCTTGCCCTGGGCATATCAACCACTGGAGATGTCAGTGGTGACTGTGATGATTCCTGTAAGTATAAGCAACATTGACAGCTCCAGATACATATGTATTTTGGAAATTACATTCACACTAAGTGATGTATACGGAGATGACTATAAAGAAATGGTCATGAATAAATGCGTGACACAGCCACTCAATGTAAAGCCAACTCACACGACTCTGTGCTAGTAGGAGGTTCTCTGGTCCACGTTCCCACAACGACTTTAAGTGTTTGTTTATTCTCTGGCATTCCCGAAATTCAACTTGCAAAGCCTGTATTATGGGGACATTACAAACGTCATTATATGAGTACTCGAACCCAAAGTGGGGAACTACTGGTAATTGGTATAAAATTTAGTTCAGGTTTACATGCCCCGGTTTGGGTTTAACCACTTACATCATACTTTTCACTGAGCTCCTCGTACTGCAGTTCCTTTCTTGCTATATTATCCTCAAGAGCTTTTGATACCTCAGTTGGTTCAGGAGAAGTAACACCCTTGTCCGAGTGCTTTTTCTTAGCTTCCTTCTTCCCATCCTTCTTGGTTTTTTCTGCCTCTGCTTTTGTCTTTGCCTGTGCAAGCTCTTTGTTTGTTTTTTCAACCTCTCTAAAGAGTTTATCCCTCTCTTTCAAGAGTTGCTTGTTGCGGCCTTCCAGGTCCTTGTTGCGACCTTCCAGTTCAGCCAGCTGAAATATTAACAGATAATCAAATTAGGCAATGATTGGTACGACACCATTTATACCTACCCAGCTGACACTCTATGGTCGCTACCCATAGCTGAAGCAAACCTTTGAAGGGTCATCTGCATCAGAGGGCTTCTTCTTGGGCTTGCCCGTTTTCAGCTTCTCCAGTTCTGTCATTACTCTGTCCATCTCTTGAATGAGGTTTTCGTTGTGCCTCTGAAGCTCAGCGACCTGTGTAAGCAACACGGTACACCAGGACATAGCATGACATAATCACTGGCTTCCTAAGTTTATGGCTCTGAATTATCTACTACGCAAATCGTACCAAGCACCTGGGAATGAGGCTACTATGATGAGGATATGATGCTCTGAACAGAGAAAATAAGATTGGCAAAAATTGTTTCATCTTGTGTTTGTTGATGCACAGAATATGCCAAAAGACATGAATGCACAAATGTACACGTAGCGAGGATGCCAACCTGGTCTTTCAGTGAGTCCACCTGCTTCTTGTACTGCTTGACCTGGGATGTCTTGGCCTGCACTTCTGTTTGATTGTTTGATGCCTCCTCTAGCACACTCCTCATCTCCTTCTCCCTCCTCTGGTTGACTTGCTCCACCTCTGCCAGAATATCTTTGTGGTGAAGGAGATCCTCTTCCATCTGAGCCAGTTGTGCTTTCAATTCTCCCACATCATAGGTATATCGTTCCTGGAGATCAGCAAATTTGCTGTGGGCAGCTTCTCGGTCACGTCGCTCTGAAGCAAAGTCTTCACTATAGACCTGAGCCTGTAGGTGGTATAAACATTCCATATCACCACAGAAACAGCTGGTTGTTTATTAACCCACCCTAGAGGATACCATGCAGGGAATGGCCCATATACTCACAGGAAGACGTATAAGAAAGATAGACATTTGAACTGCAATTGGCAGGCAAGACTTCATTCATTTGTCAATCCAGAGGTTGTCTGTTTTCCTTTTGTTCGTCACTTTACATAGATCAATATTGCCAGTGCTTTTTTTAGAAAACCGTTTGAGGGGGGGGCGGAATCGTAGCGCGGCGAGGTAAGGGGGGGGGGGGGGGAGGCATGAATAGCTTTGCATACATAACACTTCTTGGGTATCATTCAAGGGGGGGCAGTAAAGGTTCAAGGGGGGGCGAATGCCCCCCCCCCCCCCCCCCCCCCCCCCCCCCCCCCCCCCCCAAAGAAAAAGAAACCCTGATTGCTATATGCACCTTCTTGCTAGCCACCAAGCACAGTGTACCACTGACTGTGCCTCATCCTCCATCATTCACTACCTCATTGTGGTGCATACTGAGCATGTAGTTATAATCATGCCCGCAGGGCCTGAAACAATACTAACTACAGAAATGGCAATGTACGTACCGGGTACATGACAAAGAAAGATCTACACATACAAGTACATACCGCAGTCCTTGCCATCTGTACTTCATTCTGCAGAGAATGCTTCTCTTCTTCAAGCCTCCTGATCTGGGACTTCAACTCATTAGCTAGTGTATTACTGTCAGCAGTGAATCCACTCAGCTTCGTCATTTGTTCAGAAAGCTTTTTGTTGTCTGCCTCTAGTTCCTGACACTTCTGAAAGGCCTTTCTGCTGCTTCCTCCAATCGATTCAAGCTGTTTTCGAGCAGATTCTTCTTTCTGGATCACGTCTTCTAGTTCAGTCTACAGTTAGTTGTATACACACATGGTAGTACACACATAAAGTCACATTCCAGCTACTATTTCATGCATTTGGTATATGCAATAGTAATAAAATACTCCGTCTATTTCAGTGTAACATTGATTGTGGTTCCTTTGCACAGATTCAATATTGCATGAAGAGTGATGGCTAACCTGCAGTCTTTGAGCAAGTGGTTCTAAATCCTCATTTCTGGCCATAGCAGCTTCCAATGACTTCTCCAAGAACTTCTTGTCTCGGCGAAAGCCACCCACATCCAGGGTCAGCTTCCTGTTCTCTTCCTAATTTGTGATAACAGTAAAACTTGACTACATCACTGAACACAGCATTTCAACCCATATAGCTATTACACATCACCCAGATGTGCTTAATGACATTCCTCGAATAGGAAGTGCACTTCAAATCGAATTATAGCTTTTTTCCACTCTGTAGGATAGAATGGTAGAGTTTCTGAAGACTTCAGCGCTTAACAGTGAGTAGCTGGGACGAGAGTTGAACAAGTGAATATGCGCTTATAAGTGAGCTGCACCTAATAACATGTGACTATGGTATCAACATCAAGCTATAGATAAATGTAAGCATCAATATAAAGACACTTGTAACAGGTGAAGGGAATCGGTATGCATCTTAACTGCATCTGCATCTTAATAAACGAAGTTGACCTTTGAAACGTTATCCAACATGCATTTGCTGTAGAGCTTTGCCGCAAATTGGAAGGCTTCTTCCAAGAATTGGAAAGTTTCTTGTGAAGAAACGGAACACTTCCTGCGGTTGTACGTACATAAGTAATTTTATTAAAGACCATAAGTTAACCACTGTATAAAGGGGTTGAAGTTGGAATGCTGGCACTCCAGGCTACACAGCTCATCATTCTCCTTCGGGGTGAAGGCCATTTGCCTACTACCTACCATCTACCTTCTGCATTCTCCACACTACGTAAGCTAAAAGTGAACTACAGAATTTTCAATACTAGCGACAAACCAGCAATAACGTATTTCGGCAAATTCGTTGTACAATGTACACAGATGGCAAACACAGCTACACATAGGAATTAGTTGGTAACGCAAAAACATGAACATGGTATTTAAAATAGTGAATGGACTGCAAAGTGTGCCCATTTACCTCAAGCTGATCAACCATTCCCCTCCAAGATGCATCAAACTCCTCTCCAGTCACCTGTGAGTAAACATCATTTTCATGGCATGTAATCCAATAGTCTTGGATCTGAAGATCTTTCGTTATCAAACAATCAAACTACCTAACCTTAACAGCTTCAAGTTC